>BPTQ01000004.1:2370886-2386158 GCA_019973895.1 Chrysanthemum seticuspe
GGTGGGCGGTGTTGGACTTTATGTAAGATTAGAACTGTTTGGTCAAGTTTGCAGCCTCGATGGGGTTCGTGGGTAGCTCCTAATGCTCCTGTGAAAGAAACTTCTATCTCGGGCATTAGATTAGCTTGTTTAAGTTTGGCTACTTTTTTCCAGCTCTTAATCTTAACTAATGCTACTTGGGCAAACACCTTTGCATCTCCCCCCCACTTATGCAATGGCAAATTTTTGAAATCTAGAAATCATAGTTTAGCGAATAATTCGAACAATATTATACTTTCATGGTTAATAACACACACTGATTATATTTCGTACCATTTGGTTCAACAGTGTGTTAGTACTTGTAGTTTGGTGTAGTGTTTGTTATCATATCACGTTCCCTTTCTTTATCTCTTTACTTTTATACTTGCACTATACTATTGTTTGTGATGTGGTTTGATGTTCATGATTGTGTGACAACTTGGTTTACCATGCTTTATATTAGTCACACACAATAATTGGTACTTTCATATTATAACAAGCTTAATAAGCGATTTGATACTAAAGATCTAAAGTTTTTAAACGGTAACGTATTCACCCCCCCTCTACGTTTCCACAAACGGGTTCATCGTAATCAATTCTAATTCTCGACCTTTTTTCATCGGTTTGAATTTGTTCGATTAGATTACGGGCTCTATCTTCAAAGAAAGTGTCCTCGTAATCCTCGATGGGTGCTTGGGGTAGCTCCGACGTTTGAACTGGTTTGTCAAGATTAGAATGTATTTCAGGTTGTGGCGGGTGGTCGAAATAACTTTGAAAAGCATTTTTGATGGATAATTCGCACGAATTGCAAAATTCGCTTGAACTAGGACCTCCACACCGCTCACACACATATTTGACGATGAAGTTGACGAATGTCGACATAAGAATTAAACATATAGAGGATTAAGAAGAGAATCAAATGGTTGAGAGGATACGAAGAAGAGAATTAAACGGCAAAAGAGGGTAAGAGAAATAGAATCAACGAATAAGAGGAATGAGAAGAATATTTTTGGTATTTTTGGATAACAAAATATAAACATATACAGATGGATGGTATGAACAAAGAGTGAATATCCAAATTACTAATCTGCTAGACGTAAGATAATCAGCACAGCTCCCCGGCAGCGGCGCCAAATTTTTGATCTGCGCAAAACCGTCAAGTTTTCTCACGCAAGCAAGAAACTTAAAACAGCTTAAGCACAGATGCAATGAAGATCTGAGGAGTACAATGTTTCCCCGGGTCGTTAAGTCCCAGCGAGTTGTGCAATGGATTATCAAACGTTTAGTGATCGGGAAATTTGAACGATAAAGGGTTTTGAATGTGATTACAACTACAGGAAAAGCCAACAAATTACAGAGACTTAAATGCAAATTAAAGGAAAATAAAAAGATAAAATCTATTAAATAAACGCTATCACTATTTTTAAAATTGATGAACGTTTAAAAACTAAAAACTTACGTTTAAATTAAAATTACGTAAACGTACAAAATAAAAAGTGAAACTTATACAATATAAATCCTAAAAATATGAAAAATACATTTTTATAAACCTAATGATAAAAGAAAATATTTAGGAAAAGAAAATTATTTTTATAACTAATTATCTAATTATTATTAATTAAAAACTATTTTTAATTAATTAATAATGACCTAAAATACAAGAAAACAGGAAACAAAGCTAGAAAAATAAAATTATGAAATGGAAAAGTCTAAAATATCAAACTAGAATTTTCAAAACTATTTTTGTAATTTTCTGATTATTTTTCTATTTTCTATGAATTTTAAACTATTTAAAACTAATTAAATTATTTAAAAATACAAATTTAACTAAGAAAAATATGGAAAAATACTTTTTGGGTTTTTATATTTATCTTAACTTAATAAAAATGAAAAATTATTTTTTTGAAGCTTTTTCTAATTTTTTGTATTAAATACTAATTAAAAATGCTTAAAAACTCATTTAAATTAAGAAAAATAGTAAACAAGCTTGGAAAAATCTGAAAAATTCAAAAAAACTCTAAAATAATACTAGGAAGCTAGGAAAAATGGAAAAATATGGGCTTGTATGGAAGGATTTGAAACTGATGAAGCTAGTGCTTATAAATAAGCACTTTAATAAGCCAATTGGAGTCCAAAAGCTACCAAACCAAAAGAGGAACTTTTATAAGCTATAGGAACTGATATGGAACAATTTTAAACAAGCCTAACCACCTAAATCACAAGCTAGCACAGATTTGGCTTATTGAGAGTTTGGCTTAAAAACAGTAAAGGGTACCAACTTGCAGCCACAAAATAAGCAATCCAATAAGCTAGAAACTGGAAATAAATTATAGAGACCTAAAGTAGACTTGGTTGGGAACATGCATACCAAAAACTAGACCTGGGTGAGCTTAAATGAGCTTTGCACAAGCTTGGCAAAAACTGCTCAAGCCCTGTGCAGGCTAAGTCCCCTACACAGGGCACTTGGCATCACTTTGACAAGCTGATTAAAGGCTTAAAGAAAATTCATAAAATTGTGTAAAATTGGTAATAAGAAAATATACCCAGAGAGGTTTTAAAAACAACAAGGATCACTGAATTTGACTCAGTCATGAGCTCACTAAAAATCTCTCCAGTTGAGCCAAAACTGAGATTTCAATGTTTTTGACTTTTGATGAAAACATGGAAATTTGACTTTATTGGATTTTGATTATGATTTGCCAACTGAAAATGACATATTATGATGAAATGAGACTGAAGGAAGCTAGGTCTATGAATTCTAAGCACAAAATAAGATTTTGGAAATCAATAATCCCAACAGATGAGCTCAATGGACAGATTATCTGAAATTTTGACCTAGGAGGTTTGAATGCACAAGTAAATGACTCAAATGAGTCTTAAATGACTACACAAACATTAAACAACAGGAACTAAGCATTACTTAGACCTTTAGCACAGTTTAATAGGCAGATCCAAACACACCTTAAAACCTACTGTTATGCACTAATAAGTGACAAACTGCTAAACAAGCAAGATTTCTTGATTACACTAACTCTAAAGACCTTAATTAACACTGAATAAACAAGTATGAACTGAAATTAAACACAGATAAAGGTGCAAACAGAAAATGCTATTTGACTAGAAATTGGAAATTGAGAAACTTACTCACAACTATTCAATTGGTGTTGTAAGCTAAACCAAACCCCAAACCTGCATTTCCCTAACCTATTTCAATCAATTATCACCACTGCATCCACCTAAGATCACCATTGTCCATTTTAGCTTCCAAATTGACTTTCATTGACCCTATACCACATTTGCTTAGAAATGAATTGTGAGCTTATCAAAAGCTTTAAATAGCTCAAATAAGCTTAATGAAACTTAAGAATAAGCTGTCAAAGACCTGGAGATGAGATTTTGAAAATGGATTTTGTAACAGTACACTTGAAATTATGAAACTGAAGTGAAACTTTGAATTGATACTCAAAATTGAATTACAATCATTAAGTAGCTAAGGTTTAATACATAAAAGCTTGAAATTACATTTTAAAAACTAATTAGAACAGTTTAAAGAAAAAAACGACATACATTGAAAATTTAAAAAACTAACTACCATCTTCTCATCCTCTTTCTTCCTTTTTATACATCTATTTGCTTCCACGTGTCCATCTGAGTGTTTCCCACCAATCTTCTGAGCCAATGGGAGATTTTTGGCCGTTTTGGCCATTTTGTGATTTTGGCGGGAAATCCAATATTTGACCTTTGGGGCTTCTGTCAGCAACTAGGGGGGGTGGAGTAGGTATATGATGAGTGGTGAGATGTGGAAGAGATAAGGGTGATGGGAGAGTGTATTGGGAGAGGGAATTGCAGTTGCAGGCCAAGTGGAGAAGCAGGAAGATAAGGGAGGGAACACTGTGGAGGTTTGACTGGTTTGTTGACCAGGGGTTCAAAATGGGTAAGGGTTCACAGGTAAGGCAGGGGTCAAAATGTGGGAAAGGGTCAAGTTTTAGTTTAATATAACAAGGACTAAAATGTAATTATCCAATTCTTGAAGGACTAATCCTGCCATTATTCAAAAGTTGTTACAAGGACTAAAACTGAAAACCTTCAAAAGTACAAGGACTTGTTTTGACAATTTCAAATTTTCCAGGGACCAAACTTGACAATTTTGAAAGTTCAGGGACCTTTTCTGCCATTTTACAAAAGATTTATTCAAGGACCATTTTTGACAAATTAGAATATTTCAGGGACCTTGAATAACATTTCTCTTTATTTAGATTTACCAGGGACTGTTTTTGACAACTTTTGAAACTTGAGGGACTAAAACTGCCAATTATGCAAATTTGATACGTTTTTCACCAGATTTTGATATTTTTGCATTTAAAACACATAAAACACTTGTTTGTGATATTTTTATTATTTTGATGCATTTCTGAGTGTTTTCAGATGTTTTTGCAGTTTAAATGGTACAAAAATGATGAGTATTTAGACACTCATCAATAATCTTCTAAATCACACTAGTAAATATCATGATGAGGTTAGACATGTAAATGATAGACCTCAAGATGATGGAATTTTCATTCATAGATCTACAAGGATATCTCAGATATTTGATTTATATGCTGAGAAGAACATGAGTTACAAGATTCTAGTAAACCTGATAATCATTATGATGGATTACCAAATATTGAAATGGGTAAATTACTCATACTATGAATGTTAAAGATGTTGTCCATAAAGATAATCAATTTTGGAAATTTGATTTATCTTAATAGTTAGACTAGAGAATGGAAATGAGTTTCTTCAAAGAGATGAAAAACCCTAGTGGTTTGAATTTCTATGTAGAAATCATATGGACAAAATTTGTACACATATTTAATGCATGTTTTATGACAAGATTATTAATCATGTTTAAGCAATTAATTGTGATTGAATATTTTTTCCTAGACACATTAAATATATAAAGATGATAATTGTCATACTTGTTTTCATTAATATGAAATATGACAATGGAATATCAAAACTCTTTCTTGAGAAATTACTTGAGCGAGGACGGTAAGTAATCGAAAGGTTTTTTTGAATTTATATAATCTTTGAAAGTGTACGAAGTGCAATAATTCATGAATGAATAAATGCATGAATCTATAAAATTATTCTTATATTTAATTATTAAATTCTAGTTTTGATTTATAATTGAAATAAGATAAATTTTAAGTATTCCTGAAAGTTAGTGGGAGTATTATGTTAAGATTTTAAATCTTATATGTTGTATAACATATAGGAAGTAACATTCCTTGTAAGCTAAATGTTAAGTCTTAGACTGGAATGAAACTTCATTTGTAAGATTTAAGAATTAAAACATACAACCTTGGCATATATGTTTATTATCAATAAACATGTGCAGTAAAATAAATGATTCTAATAAAACATGATATATCATTTGGGAAATGGATAAATATTTTTTTGACAAGATAGAAAATGAATGAAATCTAAGTTTGACCTGTAGCTTCATCATGTACATCATGTTGAGTATTAAAATTGTTGTATCTTTCTTGAATAAGAAGTGATTTGACAATATTAATATCTAATTAAAAGTTATTAGATAACTTGTGTAATGAATATTCTAAAAGAATTACATCCTCAGTCTGGAATTGCTCCTAGATTCTCTGGATGAACAATATGTCAATTGTTGTGCAACTTGTCATCAGCTTCAAACTTGAAAGTTTTGAAAGCATCAAACATTACACAATAGATATTAAAGTTTAAGGAGTTTTAATGAGCATATTGTTGTTTGTATACAATGATGCCGGTTTAATTGAGATGACACTCAATACTAGTCATGGTAGGATTTCATCCTTGTTAATGGCCATGTGAACTAGTTGTGCTAATAAGAGTGCAGTTGCATTATACATTAAAAGAATAAGAATACTTTAAATTTTAAAATGTTTGAAAGTTTAAATTATCATAAATTGGTGATAGAGGATGTCACATACTTTATGAATTATTATGTGGATTATTGAATGCACACATACAAGAACTTCACTAATTGAATTCTTGAAATAAGTATTCTCAAAATTATGATAGATCAAGTTGGTTGATTTATGCATTATCAACAAGTATGATTGTCATTACTTGAGGCATAATTCATCAACTGAAATTTTCATGTATTGATCTATTTAGTATTTGGATAAGGGATGTTAAACAATTGTTATAATAAATCAAATACTTGGTATGTTTGATTTTATAATATATTGTATCCTATATTTGCATGTTTAATCCATGAATAAATTTATTTATTCTAAATCGTCCGTTGTCGATTAATGATATGGGAGTATCATTAAACCAAGACAAATCTGAGAGATATGGTAGAATATACTTGAAAGTATATTGATGAGAATACATACCAATTTCAGATGATATTCAATGAATTGAATATAGGACTTATCCCAACTACATGATTTTACTTTATGGATATTGTTATTAAGTAAATCATGAATAGTTATCCTCAGACTTGAGATACCAGATAAGTGACATGAATGTAGTGCACTTCTGTGGAACAACTTAACGCTATACGTAACTGGTAGTCATAAGGGTTGTTTCCTGAAGTGTTGCAAAGTTCATGGGTTATTCTTGTAGTCAAGATAGAATTTGTTCCTTCAAATTTATTTGGAGTTTAATACTGCTGGGCCCCTCGTAGGGTTGACAAGATGTTTGTGTGGCCACACCCAAAATCTCCCCTAAATATGTTTAGAAGATTTGGTAATCTTGCTCAATCACTTGCAACGAGAAACAGAATGGTTGAATAAAGAATGACTTAATTCCATATCTTTATTTAACATGGTATTAGAAACAAAAGGATAATAATAATGAGAAATCATTAAAAGGTTTTCCAGGAGCCTTGCTCGAGTTGTACTAGAGGCATCGAAGTGTTGCTAGACGCTAACCGATGTGATCACTCTATTAAGATATGTCCAAGTGGGAGCTGTTGGTTTAATGGACAATAAATTAATAGACGTGTGTTAGGATCGAACTCGAGACCACGGGATTGCACACTTTACGTATGAGAATTAAAGTTAAATAATTAAATATAAATGTTGTATTTATTTATTAATTAAACGAAATAACTAACGGACGTTAAGTAATTAGTGTAATGGACTAACGGGCGTTAAATGTAATTGGAAAAGGACTAAGTTGTAAATAACGGGAATGTTCCGGAATCCCTTGTGGGATACCCATCCGATCGGCCACAAGGAAAAAGGAAACAAATCCTTTTACAATTCAAACTTGTTCACCAAGTTTGCTTGAGTATATATACAAAACCAAGGGTGTTTGTAAATTATCTCTTGTATTCATTAAGCTAAACCTAAAAGTGTTTTGTGTGTGTTTGCTCTTAAAACCGGTCGACACCCTTACAAAGGGATCGATCCTCAACCTTTTTCCACAACAAGTTATTTGGTTTGATAAAACTAGCATTACTTTAATTTGGTTTAGTACGTGTGTACAAGAACGTGGTACTAACACATTATTGTTAGTATTCTTGGATTGAATTACAAAACGGTAAGGGGTAATTCACATAATCCTATAAAGCCTAATTAGGGTTCATCCAATTGCTAGTTTTGTGGATTTGATTCTTGTTCGGCTAGAATCAAGAAAGGTACGCATATTCTTCTTATGTTAATTAACTATTCGTTAATCTTTCCTATACGCTTCTGCATGTGTACTTGATGTTTATTATTTATATTTATGATTAGTCATGTTATATAATTCCAACAGGATCAACAAGAGGAGATTGCAAATGGGTTGTAGGAGAGTGGGTAGCCTTTTTGTGGGTGATAAGAGATACTGATCAAGCAAGTAGATTGAGTAAAATAGATGAATTGAAAGAACAAGAGATGATAGTGGATTGGGGTTCTCAAGTTGAAGTTTTGAGTCACCAAGCAATTGGGTGTTTCTGATGCATTGTGGGTGGAATTCAACTATGGAATCTTTGGCGGCTGGTGTTCCTGTGGTGGCGTTTCCTCAGTGGTCAGATCAGGCGACGAACGCAAAGATGACTGAAGCTGTGTGGAAAACTGGGGTTAGGATGAGGAAGAGGAAGGTAGATGGAGCGGTGGAAGGAAATGAAACGTTAGTTTTATAGACAAATTTAATATGTGTATCTCCGGATTCGAACTCGAGACAACGTGATTGCACACTTACGTATGAGATTTAATGTTCGAATAATTAATGTAATATGTTATGGTTAATTATTTAATGCACAATAATGACTAACGAGCGTATCTGTTGTAAAAATCGGTCCAGGCGGCCGAATAATCCTCACATAATCGCTGATCGCTCACTAAGTGCCTTGATTTATCATAATCGGCCTATTTAATTGGTTTGGTCAAAGATCACTTAAAAATCGGTCAACAAATCAATTAATCAGACAAAATCAGTCTAATCGGATAAAATCTCTTAAAAATTGGTCAACAAAATTGCTTAAAAATCGGACAAAATCGCTTAAAAATGGGTCAACAAACCGATTAATCGGACAAAATTGGTCAAAGATCGCTTAAAAATGGTCAACAAACCGAATAATATCTATGTTTGAATATAAACTTTGAAGAATTATATATTATCTTTATATTTGAACAATTGAAATATTTGAACTTTGATGCCCTATGCTTATTTCTATATATAATATAATATAATATTTAATATTACAATTTTGTGTATAAAAATTCCAATACGATTAATCCCCGATTAATTGCTAGGCCCTACCCGACCGCCTCACTAGCGCCTAGCAATTTTTACAACCTTGGAGTTAAGTAATTAACGATAGTTGACTAACGGCCATTAAATATTAAAGAGAAGGACTAGAGTGTCAAATAGAGGTCAAGAAAGTTCTAGAACCCCTTATGGGCTCTAAAACCGGTCGTAAGGGGGATTAGGGTTCCTAATCCTCTTCTAACTTGTCCTCTAAGTTTCTACACTATATAAATAAGACTAGAGTGATATGTAGCTATTTTAGATAGCAACTCTCCAAGAATAAGAGAAAGAAAAAAAAAGACTTTGAAGCAATTTTCTGATATCTATTCATATGCAAAACGTTAAGTGAGAACAATGCATGAATACTTCCTGAACTTTGGGAAGAAACTTGACTACTAACTGATAATGGAAACGTGCAAGCTAAAAGTAAGAGTGGTGGACCACTTATTATTCCTAACAAGTAATTTAAACCCGCCGCGCTGCGGCGGGGGTGTTTTGATACATTGTGTTTAAAATGGAAATAAGTAAGTACATGCATTACATATTCGTGTATCTCGTGTATTTACATTCAAAGTCACCAGAATATGTTGGTGAGTAAAAATTTACTGCTACCTTGAAGTGTTTTTTTCTCCTTGACATGCATCATCTTGGTTGTTATTTGCGGAAGTGGTTTAGAGAAACATTCGTAGCTTCATGTCGAGTGATCCCGAATAGAAAATCCAGCGTTGCCCGGGCAAGTGGTGCAAAAAAAAGCGTTGTAAGTACTTGCCCTTTCGTGCTACCAACCTCATAGGAAAAAAGATACAATGATCACCTAGTGGTCTATTAGCATTTAACAAAAAAGGGAATAAACTAAAGATTAAAAATCCATGAAACTTCCAAGATTCTCAATACCTCTTGCTAAAGCAGTTCCAGTAGAGGTAGTTGACCCTCTGCGACCCGAATTCCTCAAAGGATTAGGAATGTGTCTGTTAGGGGAAGCCGAACCGGGAAGCCGAACCTGTTCCTGGTGCATCAATAACCATCGTTGGCAATTCAATTTCATAAATGTTGAAAATTGTATTGTCATGCCCATAAACAGAACACATACCAAAGTAATGCATAGTACTAAAACTTGTATTACCTCTCTGCCTCAGACGCCGCTGTCAAGTTGCAGCTCTTGAAGTAGACATAGTGACAACCGTAACCGCAACGTTAGGCTGAACACCACTTCTTGTTTGTGGTCCGTCCAAAGATGATGCCACCCCCACAACTGCATTCATGTAAAAGGTTCAGATCACACGTTGCAGTGAGCGGAGCAGAAGCAACACCGTCGACAGAGTCAGACCATGTGACTGAACACGATGCATTTACGGTCCATTATTCCCCAAAAGCAAGCATCAACCATGAACTAAAACGACTTGATCATGTCATAATCATAACCAACAACAACCGTGTCATCTTTACTTCTCCTACCCTTTTTCATGAACGTCACTCCTAAAAATATAGAGATACATTCTTTAATATAAAATAAACCATACCCCGTAACTTAAAACTAATAGGCGTAAAATTAACTGTAAAAAATGATAAAGGCGCATTGTTTTTTTCTTTTCTTTTTTTTTTTTTTTTTTTTTTTTTTTTCCTTAATTTTTTTACCTTTGTAAGATACCTAAGATCCTCCAAACAAATTAAGCTCTATTGGATGACACAACTTACCATAGTACCATGGTACTCACCTGTTAGATGCTTCTATGGCAATTATCCTGCAAAAGAATGAGGCAACCGCATCAGCCGAAAAAAGTGAGATTATGACTTCTCCTACAATTGCATCCCATCAATAACCATATTTTCCAAAGTTTCAGAAAGATTTACTTTGATAACTTATCGGTGATTCAATCTTATAGATAATCTAAGTACACCTAAAACTAAAAACTTAAACTAAAAATTATATTACCTTTTGTTTTTTGGTATTGCAGCCCATATAAACACCTCCTGACGCACACCCATATAACCGCCTCCTGCCGCACTCCACAGCTGCAACCGCATCCTAGTCACTTTTTATCACTTTTTCTCACTAACCTGAAACACACCACCAGGCTTCAGCAGTTCAGCCCCTGTTCTTTCATGAAATAACATAAAACCATGAAAACCATACCGTAGTCACGAATCAAATACAAATTATTCTAGTATTTTGAGATAAAAAAACTGGATAAACCTCTTTTGAATCTTCAGCGGCGTCTGCTGTGACCTGGGGGTCCTAGCCTAGTCGCCTTGAAAGCACATCACACTTTTGCGTACTTTCTGAGGAGAAAACGGACAACATCCACCAAAAATTAAACAACCTAGGCATAAACACCTATATTACCAATGAAAATTTAAATTAACGCTTTCAAAAAAACACATGGAAGTACCTGTAACACGTGAGTCCTTAACACTCGAATCGTCAATAAAATCTGCAGAAAACATTAACATCAGAAAGGATGCAAGTTGTTGATGTAAACATAAAGTCATAACTTGACTACTTTTAACCCAAACATTTCATCAAACACATTATATACATAGTCAAAAGTCTTAATCACCACCAAAGATCAAACCCACATGGACCATTATGGTGCAAACCCACGTCAATAGCTAAATAACGTTTGTTATACTCGTTTTTTTTTATTGAAGTAGCAACATATATGCAATATCTAAAAAACATGTGTTTTAGTGGTTTTGTGAGTGCCGCGTGTGTAAAGTTACATCAAATATAGCATAAACGTTCACCAGGCATTCAATAGTAGAGTGATCCTGTCAAAACAAACAAACAATCAATATTTGATTCGAGCCACAAAAAGAATAATTTTGTAGATTTTAATCAATATCATTAGTAGTGTATGTTTTAATTGTGCAAACTAATACCTTGCAACCAATTTCCTCTTGCAGCGCTGCTTTCGTTAGGATCTTCATTGCCTCCCCCTTTATTAAACTATTCAACCAAAAAAACGATCAAGAAACACCGTTAGGTCAAAATCGTGGTCATTTTTCATATTAACGTAAAGATGGGTGTAGAACACTTCATATGCGAAAACCGAAGCACGCTTAGCCGGAAAAGACACACACACGAAGGCGCAATTTTTTTTTAGAGCCGGTATTTTTTCTGGGTGGATTGTATCCTAAATTTGAAGACACGTAAGGGATTTTGAAGACACGTATAACAAAAAGGGTTATGTAAAAACACGTGTGAACTTCAACAACATGAGTATATCTTGAAGATAAGTTGGGCAACAATATGGTCTGGGCTAGAGCCTTCGTTGGGCAGCTTTCAAAGACTAATAATAGCAGCCCATCTAAAAATTAACAATATTTAAATTAGATTAAAATAACATAGTTTTCAAGAGCTCCCTCCCATTAGGATATATATTAATATTATGCATGCATGACATTACTAATTCAACATAAGAAGATAGTGTATGGCTTTTGTAAGTTATTGGATTTCACATACACATCAAACCATAACCCAAAGTAGGCGTACAAGAGTTTTTAGGGAGAGAAAGTTAGAGGTTTAGGGAACTTTAGTGAGAGAAAGAAAAATCTTATTATGAGCTCCAACTCTCTACCTTGCAAGGTAGAGAGTATTTATAGTCTTACATTAAAACGCCACACAACGGGCTGTTGATCAGGCATACAGTGGGTAAAGACCCGTCCGTCCTCCACGGTGTTACTTAACTAAATACTACTTAGCTTAAAATAACTACGACTACTAGCTTTCTAACGATTACATATACTTGAGGTGACCGACTCTTTAATACCTGGAATTTCTAATTCCTAACAATCTCCCCCTAAGGGAGGTCACCTCAAACATAGACTAAAATTACATTGAATACAAACAGATATTACATTAACATTTGTTCTTGCATTCTTGATGTAGTACATTGCTCCGAAGCTCGTAGTCATTGATTCTTCTCATTTCATGTTTGGTTAATCCAAGTGGAGGTCTTTTACTGATCCACGTGATAATAATTTTGAGCCAGCTTTTGAGATCATCAGCTAACAAAAATCTCAGAGACATCTTTTGTGGTGTTGGTATTATGTGATGTTGTGACTTTCGGACCAACATGCTCACATTCTGGATCATGATATCTTCTCATCAGAGTAGCGGAAGCTTTCGTTGATTCATGATATTGGCAGCAGCGTAGCAGAAGCATGGAGTGAAAATATCAGAGTCATTGATGCACTAATCATGATTTCTTTTGAGATGAATGTGTTAAGTGAGCATGCGGCTATGGATTGACCGCTTCATTCTGATCAGCTGCAAACGTCGGGTGTACCTGCATACAACAGTTAGCAATAAAGCGCACGAAAGTGTCTTTGATCACTTTCGTTGAATTGAGGTACACGACCCACGGTTCCCCGTTGATCAGTACAAGTACTGCCTGTGATCAGGTATAATTCCGAAGAATTTCCTTGACAGGGTTTCGCAGCTGCTCTAGCTGTTCTCAAACCGGAACGTCTCAAAAAAGACAACACGGAGTGAGTGAACCAGCGAATAGAGATTCACTGATTGATGAAAAGATATTTGAAAAACAATCGTGTATTGCTCAATAGAAATTGTTTTTGCAATACAACGAAGGTTTTAATGAAAATCAATTATCAATCATAAAACACCTTTTGATTTGAAATATTCGTACACGGTCGATGTGCTAAAGAAAATGGTTTTGTAAGCACAATGACCGGTTTTTCAAAGGTATCCGTCAATCCATAACCTGAACCAGGATTGATTCAAAAGATTGAATCGCCCCATTGTTTCTGTTCAGATGTCACATGGTTGATCTATTTGATAGATCTCACATGCCACCCACCAGGAGCTTGTTTGATGTTGGCTCCATAAGGCTTTCCATCTTCATTGCGAATATGTTTGCATATCACTCAGATGTTCTGGCAATACCACAAGGATAATGTGTAGGACTCAAGATATAATCTCTCTTTCCACATTGTGTGAAAAAGAGAGTCTTCATTGAAAGTGTCCTAATGAGATTTATAGATGATCTCGTGGCTCTAGACTCAATTTGTGCATATTTGGATCCTGTATCGGAGACTAGGGAGAGGGTCTCCTTCTTCAATATCAACAATCTCTAAGAGAAAGTCGATAGATAATGTAGGTTCCCCGTGAGAATGAAACAAGCCCTTTTAAGAGGAAGTCTTGTCTTCAATACCGATGTTACCATCAGTAGCATATGAATTGTACCCGGTTTCTGCCCTATGGTTGAATAAATGGAGGGCTATTTCTTTTCACCCTTTTCTCATCCAATTCTTTTTCATTCTTCAACCCCTTCAGTGCTTACCGAGACTTCATAGCTAGAACCTTGTTGGGTTTATTCCAGTACTAGCTCTGTCTCAGTCCGCACTCTTCCCATATCTCATTTTTCTCCTTTTATCATCATACCTAAGGACTTCTACACTAACTAGTGGATTGTCCCTGGGTAGATCCCTCCGGTTCTGGCGGATCATGGGAACAAATATCTAACCTTATCATCCTTATATCACCGTACATAAAGTAAATTTGGTCGGTCTATTTGGTATTGTTCATCTGCCATTTGAACCAATTGAAAACCATTTGAAAATCAATCCAGATACTTGTGATATATTATCAAAGCATTTTGTACCTGAATTGTTTTTGATATTTTTAGAACAAGAGCTCCCCCTCAACATGTGCATCAAATGTTTGAAATCGTTTTGCACACGGAGGCAAGAGAAAGAATTTACTTCTTTGATTACCATTTTCTAAAAGATATCAACATCACTTCCCTTATCAAAACAAGTACATAAAGCATTTTAGGAAGGATGAGGTTTTCATAATTTTGCTCCCCCTCAATATGTGCCTCATATTTGAAAATGTTTTGCACATATTAGGAAAAGACTGCACATTGAGATAAATTGATCACGTTTCAACTATTTGTGGTTTAAAATAGATGCTCCCCCTCAACATGTGTATGGAAAATTTGAAATCGTTTGGCACACATGTGGGAATGAGAGCTTGTACATCCTAATAAAACCATTTACCGAATTATCAGATTAAATCCAATTTAAATCACAAATTCTCCCCCGATCACAATTATCAAATCCTTTGAGATTTGTGATCTCTTGTAGATTTAAATTGATTTTGAAAGCTTTTAAGGAGAATTGTGACTTGATTATGAAAGCATTTTAACTGATAAGGATCGGATTTTAAGACTTTAAACTCCATTGATTAAACATGCTTGAATATCTTTTGAAAACAATTGAATGACAAATAACTTTTTAATTTAATTGAAATCATTCTCCCCCTCAATCAATGACAAAGGTTGTTGATTGAGAGATAGATATTTTGACAAATAAGTCGAGATGATTATCAAAAATAGAGTACTAGTTATTTTTCAAAGCAGTTAGTTTTCAGCAGATAAATGTTTATAGAATCAGAGCATGGAATTTTGAAAACATGATAAAGTGTATCTCTGTTCTTTCTTTAAAAAGCGGGTTACTGCCTGAGATGACAATAAGCCATTGTTTCTCTTTCTCTCAATTTTTTT
>BPTQ01000004.1:2395618-2727958 GCA_019973895.1 Chrysanthemum seticuspe
TGGTCGGGCTGGGGTGGGTAATTGGAAAAGTTTGAGGAGTCGTTAAATGAGTTCTGATTAGGATCATAATCAAATGAATTCCTTGAACCACAAAATAAACAACTCCCGTTATGAATATCATTACCACATTGTACACAAGTACACCAACGACAGGGTGAACCATAGAGAGGCTCACCACAACCGACACAAGGAATAAACGATTGCATTTGAGAGTTATGAAGAGGAATCAGTTTATTCAAAGGATCAACAAAACCAACATTGTGATCCGGATGACTATCAAGTCTCGAAGAACATTCAGAAAAATCCGGAGGTGGGACAAGTGGTGTGCTCTGAGAGCTAGCAATTTCCACCACTTCCGTTATGGTCTCCGGTTCTGGTTCTTGAGAAACGTGAAGATTAGGCAAGTCATTCTTGCTAGTCACCGGTGTTTGAACGGGTTCATCGTAATCAATTCTAATTTTTGACCTTTTTTCATCGGTTTGAATTTGTTCGATTAGATTACGGGCTCTATCTTCAAAGAAAGTGTCCTCGTAATCCTCGATGGGTGCTTGGGGTAGCTCCGACGTTTGAACTGGTTTGTCAAGATTAGAATGTATTTCAGGTTGTGGCGGGTGGTCGAAATAACTTAGAAAAGCATTTTTGATGGATAATTCGCACGAATTGCAAAATTCGCTTGAACTAGGACCTCCACACCGCTCACACACATATTTGACGATGAAGTTGACGAATGTCGACATAAGAATTAAACATATAGAGGATTAAGAAGAGAATCAAATGGTTGAGAGGATACGAAGAATAGAATTAAACGGCAAAAGAGGGTAATAGAAATAGAATCAACGAATAAGAGGAATGAGAAGAATATTTTTGGTATTTTTGGATAACAAAATATAAACATATACAGATGGATGGTATGAACAAAGAGTGAATATCCAAATTACTAATCTGCTAGACGTAAGATAATCAGCACAGCTCCCCGGCAGCGGCGCCAAAATTTGATTCGCGCAAAACAGTCAAGCTAAACCACTCAAGCCTGCCACTTGTGAATGACAGACCGTAGTCAGCTTAAAACTGCTCAAACACGAATGCAATGAAGATCAGGAGAGTATAGTGTTTCCCCAGGTCGTTAAGTCCCAACGAGCTGTGCGAGAATAGTCAAACGTGTAGTGATCGGGAGATTTGAACGGGAAAGGAGATTGTGGTTGATTATAACTAAGGAAAAGCCCATAAACTACAGGGGCTTAAATGCAAATTAAAGGAAATTAAAAAAAGATAAAATCTATTAAATAAACGCTATCATTATATTTAAAATGATGAACGTTTAAAACCTAAAACTTACGTTTTAAAACAAAATTTACGTAAACGTACAAATAAAAACGTGAAACTTATACAATATAAATCCTAAAAATATGAAAAATACATTTTTACAATCCTAATGATATAAGAAAATTTATAGAAAAGGAAAATTATTTTTATAACTAATTATCTAATTATTATTAATTAAAAACTATTTTTAATTAATTAATAATGACCTAAAATACAAGAAAACAGGAAACAAAGCTAGAAAAATAAAATTATGAAATGGAAAAGTCTAAAATATCAAACTAGAATTTTCAAAACTATTTTTGTAATTTTCTGATTATTTTTCTATTTTCTATGAATTTTAAACTATTTAAAACTAATTAAATTATTTAAAAATACAAATTTAACTAAGAAAAATATGGAAAAATACTTTTTTGGCTTTTTATATTTATCTTAACTTAATAAAAATGAAAACTTATTTTTTAGAACCTTTTTCCAATTTTTTATATTAAATACTAATTAAAAATGCTTAAAAACTCATTTAAAATAGGAAAAATAGCAAACAAGCTTGGAAAAATCTGAAAAATTCAAAAAAAACTCTAAAATAATACTAGGAAGCTAGGAAAAATGGAAAAACATGGGCTTGTATGGAAGGATTTGAAACTGATGAAGCTAGTGCTTATAAATAAGCACTTTAATAAGCCAATTGGAGTCCAAAAGCTACCAAACCAAAAGAGGAACTTTTATAAGCTATAGGAACTGATATGGAACAATTTTAAACAAGCCTAACCACCTAAATCACAAGCTAGCACAGATTTGGCTTATTGAGAGTTTGGCTTAAAAACAATAAAGGGTACCAACTTGCAGCCACAAAATAAGCAATCCAATAAGCTAGAAACTGGAAATAAATTATAGAGACCTAAAGTAGACTTGGTTGGGAACATGCATACCAAAAACTAGACCTGGGTGAGCTTAAATGAGCTCTGCACAAGCTTGGCAAAAACTGCTCAAGCCCTGTGCAGGCTAAGTCCCCTGCACAGGGCACTTGGCATCACTTTGACAAGCTGATTAAAGGCTTAAAGAAAATTCATAAAATTGTGTAAAATTGGTAATAAGAAAATATACCCAGAGAGGTTTTAAAAACAACAAGGATCACTGAATTTGACTCAGTCATGAGCTCACTAAAAATCTCTCCAGTTGAGCCAAAACTGAGATTTCAATGTTTTTGACTTTTGATGAAAACATGGAAATTTGACTTTATTGGATTTTGATTATGATTTGCCAACTGAAAATGACATATTATGATGAAATGAGACTGAAGGAAGCTAGGTCTATGAATTCTAAGCACAAAATAAGATTTTGGAAATCAATAATCCCAACAGATGAGCTCAATGGACAGATTATCTGAAATTTTGACCTAGGAGGTTTGAATGCACAAGTAAATGACTCAAATGAGTCTTAAATGACTACACAAACATTAAACAACAGGAACTAAGCATTACTTAGACCTTTAGCACAGTTTAATAGGCAGATCCAAACACACCTTAAAACCTACTGTTATGCACTAATAACTGACAAACTGCTAAACAAGCAAGATTTCTTGATTACACTAACTCTAAAGACCTTAATTAACACTGAATAAACAAGTATGAACTGAAATTAAACACAGATAAAGGTGCAAACAGAAAATGCTATTTGACTAGAAATTGGAAATTGAGAAACTTACTCACAACTATTCAATTGGTGTTGTAAGCTAAACCAAACCCCAAACCTGCATTTCCCTAACCTATTTCAATCAATTATCACCAATGCATCCACCTAAGATCACCATTGTCCATTTTAGCTTCCAAATTGACTTTCATTGACCCTATACCACATTTGCTTAGAAATGAATTGTGAGCTTATCAAAAGCTTTAAATAGCTCAAATAAGCTTAATGAAACTTAAGAATAAGCTGTCAAAGACCTGGAGATGAGATTTTGAAAATGGATTTTGTAACAGTACACTTGAAATTATGAAACTGAAGTGAAACTTTGAATTGATACTCAAAATTGAATTACAATCATTAAGTAGCTAAGGTTTAATACATAAAAGCTTGAAATTACATTTTAAAAACTAATTAGAACAGTTTAAAGAAAAAACGACATACATTGAAAATTTAAAAAACTAACTACCCTCTTCTCATCCTCTTTCTTCCTTTTTATACATCTATTTGCTTCCACGTGTCCATCTGAGTGTTTCCCACCAATCTTCTGAGCCAATGGGAGATTTTTGGCCGTTTTGGCCATTTTGTGATTTTGGCGGGAAATCCAATATTTGACCTTTGGGGCTTCTGTCAGCAACTAGGGGGGGGGGGGTGGAGTAGGTATATGATGAGTGGTGAGATGTGGAAGAGATAAGGGTGATGGGAGAGTGTATTGGGAGAGGGAATTGCAGTTGCAGGCCAAGTGGAGAAGCAGGAAGATAAGGGAGGGAACACTGTGGAGGTTTGACTGGTTTGTTGACCAGGGGTTCAAAATGGGTAAGGTTTCACAGGTAAGGCAGGGGTCAAAATGTGGGAAAGGGTCAAGTTTTAGTTTAATATAACAAGGACTAAAATGTAATTATCCAATTCTTGAAGGACTAATCCTGCCATTATTCAAAAGTTGTTACAAGGACTAAAACTGACAACCTTCAAAAGTACAAGGACTTGTTTTGACAATTTCAAATTTTCCAGGGACCAAACTTGACAATTTTGAAAGTTCAGGGACCTTTTCTGCCATTTTACAAAAGATTTATTCAAGGACCATTTTTGACAAATTAGAATATTTCAGGGACCTTGAATAACATTTCTCTTTATTTAGATTTACCAGGGACTGTTTTTGACAACTTTTGAAACTTAAGGGACTAAAACTGCCAATTATGCAAATTTGATACGTTTTTCACCAGATTTTGATATTTTTGCATTTAAAACACATAAAACACTTGTTTGTGATATTTTTATTATTTTGATGCATTTCTGAGTGTTTTCAGATGTTTTTGCAGTTTAAATGGTACAAAAATGATGAGTATTTAGACACTCATCAATCCCCCACACTAAGATATTGCTAGTCCCTAGCAATGTTTTGAGAAAAATTAATGGATTCTATCTCTTTACCAAAAGCCATTACTTCTGGAGTAGCCAAATGTTTCAGTTCAAGTAAGAACCATGGTACACTGATAACCATGTGATTTTGAGCAAACCACCAGCTTTCAACGGTTTTGATTTGTCTTTACCAGAAGCCGTTTGCTCTGGACTAGCCAACTCTTAGATAAATTATCAATATTATCTTTGGTGAGCTGATTACCAATTATGGATTTTCCACTGCCTTTACCACAAGCCATAAACTTGCGGGCTAGCCAACTCTTCACTTTTAAGGATATGGTGAGCTGAATACCATACAATTTTGGGCAAATTGTAAGCCGTCAACGGATTTGAGTTATCTTTACCAAGAGCCGTTTGCTCCTGGATTAGCCAATCCTTATGTGGGTTAGACATGGTGGACTGATTACCATTTGTTGTGTTTAGTACATAGTACTTCCACTAAATTTTTTTTTTTAATTTGGCCATTTAGGGGGAAAAAGGGACTAAAAGGGTGCATTTTATGATCAAATTCGCCAGAATTTCCCCCCCACACTTAGAAATGAATATTGTCCTCAATATTCAAAGTACCGGCTGTAATGCCGAAACTTAGAACGTAAAAAGATAATAAACCTAGCTAAGTGTAGAAACACAACAATTATTCTCTTTTTTAATATTTACAATTTTCAAAGTTTTTTAGATCTATATACAACATGTGGGGCATCTCCCCCACACTAGGGTGGTACACAAGGGTGAAAACCCATGTTAAGCTACTGTTTTTGATTACCGAGTCGCTAGCTTGACTCGACCCCGAATTAATTTGTTCATGGGGAAGTAAGTGGAAGAAACAATCTCCATCGGACTTTCATTCAAGATGTTTGGATAAACATTGAAGTACGTGAAAGTTCCACACCGATGAGATACAGACAGACAGACCCGGCTCACAAATGGTGCATGGAAATGCCTGGGTCAAAGATAATATCTTCATTCCCGAAGGAGTGAAGAACAGGAGAAGTGACAGAATATATGAAGAAAAGAAAGAAAATCATGATAGAAATCATGACTAGCTCTTCATCCTCAATAGGAGAATTCATAGTTTCATGAATCTCCTCAGTTAAGCTCAATTGGTCTAGACATATCTCGGGTGTGTCTAGATCAAAGTAGAAGTTATCATACTCCGTCGGAGATATGATATGAGTGAGTTCATCTGAGAACTCCATGAAGGTGAATGAATCATATTCAGAATTGATATGAGTGGGTTCACTGGTGAACTCTTCCAATGTACATGATTCATAATCGGGGAGAGAATTATGAGAATGAGAAGTGGTACTGCCACTAATCTTCTCTCCCATATTATCAAAACATGAGGCTTTCGTTTCCGGAATAGAGTTATCGGAAAGAATGTTACTATCCTTTATGGGGATAGGAGATGAAATAGGTTTCTCTTTGAAAGCCTCGATTTTAGAAATGAGAAGACTGACCTTCAATAATGTTGCTCGAAGAGCTTCATCTTTGATTTCATTGTCAGTAACTTCATCATTCTCTTCTTCTAAGCTAACAAGCTCAGAAGGTGAATCTTCCACATAGATGATGTCTCCACAAGATAACGACTCATCATCATCAGAATCGGAGGACATCTCAACATGATCATCTTGGAAGACAAGAGGAGGAGGAATATCACACACATGATCAAGAGTTCCCTGTGATTCTCCTGGGATTGGGACAAGGTCCTCAACACTAGACTTTATGAATTCGTCCGATTCCTTTTCAGGAACAGTGTCAAGATGCTCGTCCCCCATGTTCAGAGAGTGAGTGGGAGCCTCGGGTGTGATAGCAGTTGTTTGAGATGGAATCTCAACTGCTGGAATATCAACTGACTGAGGGAGTTGAGAAGTATTATCTCTAAAAGGATAAAAACTCTCCTCGTCATCATCATAAAGAGCTGCCTTAAGAAATTGGGAACGTCTTAGAGCTGCTTGCTCTAGGACTAATGATTCTTCCCTAGATTGGCGGGCCTTTTGCTCTTCGGCTAGCAATTCTCCCATGGACTTTTCACCACTCACTTGATTCTTAAAATTACTCATCATTTCCTCAAGTGTTTTCATTGCGGTTTCAAATTCCTGGGAGATTTCTTGAGATAACGGCTCAGGTGGAGTTTGAACCGTATAATGCTGTGGAGGTTGGAAATTTTCAATCATGTAAGAGTCATGATTGTTACAAGGAACTGGGTTCCCTATTTGACAATCAGAGCTGAAATGGGGACCTCCACAGTACTCACAACAGTAAAACTGTTGAGTCTGGAATGGTGAATCATATGGATTTTGGTCATAACCAAAGTTCTGAGCATCACTGGAAAACTGTTCATAGACAAACGTGTTTCCAGATTGACACTCAAATCCTTGGTGGGGACCTCCACAAGATTCACAACAGAAGTGTTGATCATATGAATATTGGTCGGGCTGGGGTGGGTAATTGGAAAAGTTTGAGGAGTCGTTAAATGAGTTCTGATTAGGATCATAATCAAATGAATTCCTTGAACCACAAAATAAACAACTCCCGTTATGAATATCATTACCACATTGTACACAAGTACACCAACGACAGGGTGAACCATAGAGAGGCTCACCACAACCGACACAAGGAATAAACGATTGCATTTGAGAGTTATGAAGAGGAATCAGTTTATTCAAAGGATCAACAAAACCAACATTGTGATCCGGATGACTATCAAGTCTCGAAGAACATTCAGAAAAATCCGGAGGTGGGACAAGTGGTGTGCTCTGAGAGCTAGCAATTTCCACCACTTCCGTTATGGTCTCCGGTTCTGGTTCTTGAGAAACGTGAAGATTAGGCAAGTCATTCTTGCTAGTCACCGGTGTTTGAACGGGTTCATCGTAATCAATTCTAATTTTTGACCTTTTTTCATCGGTTTGAATTTGTTCGATTAGATTACGGGCTCTATCTTCAAAGAAAGTGTCCTCGTAATCCTCGATGGGTGCTTGGGGTAGCTCCGACGTTTGAACTGGTTTGTCAAGATTAGAATGTATTTCAGGTTGTGGCGGGTGGTCGAAATAACTTAGAAAAGCATTTTTGATGGATAATTCGCACGAATTGCAAAATTCGCTTGAACTAGGACCTCCACACCGCTCACACACATATTTGACGATGAAGTTGACGAATGTCGACATAAGAATTAAACATATAGAGGATTAAGAAGAGAATCAAATGGTTGAGAGGATACGAAGAATAGAATTAAACGGCAAAAGAGGGTAATAGAAATAGAATCAACGAATAAGAGGAATGAGAAGAATATTTTTGGTATTTTTGGATAACAAAATATAAACATATACAGATGGATGGTATGAACAAAGAGTGAATATCCAAATTACTAATCTGCTAGACGTAAGATAATCAGCACAGCTCCCCGGCAGCGGCGCCAAAATTTGATTCGCGCAAAACAGTCAAGCTAAACCACTCAAGCCTGCCACTTGTGAATGACAGACCGTAGTCAGCTTAAAACTGCTCAAACACGAATGCAATGAAGATCAGGAGAGTATAGTGTTTCCCCAGGTCGTTAAGTCCCAACGAGCTGTGCGAGAATAGTCAAACGTGTAGTGATCGGGAGATTTGAACGGGAAAGGAGATTGTGGTTGATTATAACTAAGGAAAAGCCCATAAACTACAGGGGCTTAAATGCAAATTAAAGGAAATTAAAAAAAGATAAAATCTATTAAATAAACGCTATCATTATATTTAAAATGATGAACGTTTAAAACCTAAAACTTACGTTTTAAAACAAAATTTACGTAAACGTACAAATAAAAACGTGAAACTTATACAATATAAATCCTAAAAATATGAAAAATACATTTTTACAATCCTAATGATATAAGAAAATTTATAGAAAAGGAAAATTATTTTTATAACTAATTATCTAATTATTATTAATTAAAAACTATTTTTAATTAATTAATAATGACCTAAAATACAAGAAAACAGGAAACAAAGCTAGAAAAATAAAATTATGAAATGGAAAAGTCTAAAATATCAAACTAGAATTTTCAAAACTATTTTTGTAATTTTCTGATTATTTTTCTATTTTCTATGAATTTTAAACTATTTAAAACTAATTAAATTATTTAAAAATACAAATTTAACTAAGAAAAATATGGAAAAATACTTTTTTGGCTTTTTATATTTATCTTAACTTAATAAAAATGAAAACTTATTTTTTAGAACCTTTTTCCAATTTTTTATATTAAATACTAATTAAAAATGCTTAAAAACTCATTTAAAATAGGAAAAATAGCAAACAAGCTTGGAAAAATCTGAAAAATTCAAAAAAAACTCTAAAATAATACTAGGAAGCTAGGAAAAATGGAAAAACATGGGCTTGTATGGAAGGATTTGAAACTGATGAAGCTAGTGCTTATAAATAAGCACTTTAATAAGCCAATTGGAGTCCAAAAGCTACCAAACCAAAAGAGGAACTTTTATAAGCTATAGGAACTGATATGGAACAATTTTAAACAAGCCTAACCACCTAAATCACAAGCTAGCACAGATTTGGCTTATTGAGAGTTTGGCTTAAAAACAGTAAAGGGTACCAACTTGCAGCCACAAAATAAGCAATCCAATAAGCTAGAAACTGGAAATAAATTATAGAGACCTAAAGTAGACTTGGTTGGGAACATGCATACCAAAAACTAGACCTGGGTGAGCTTAAATGAGCTCTGCACAAGCTTGGCAAAAACTGCTCAAGCCCTGTGCAGGCTAAGTCCCCTGCACAGGGCACTTGGCATCACTTTGACAAGCTGATTAAAGGCTTAAAGAAAATTCATAAAATTGTGTAAAATTGGTAATAAGAAAATATACCCAGAGAGGTTTTAAAAACAACAAGGATCACTGAATTTGACTCAGTCATGAGCTCACTAAAAATCTCTCCAGTTGAGCCAAAACTGAGATTTCAATGTTTTTGACTTTTGATGAAAACATGGAAATTTGACTTTATTGGATTTTGATTATGATTTGCCAACTGAAAATGACATATTATGATGAAATGAGACTGAAGGAAGCTAGGTCTATGAATTCTAAGCACAAAATAAGATTTTGGAAATCAATAATCCCAACAGATGAGCTCAATGGACAGATTATCTGAAATTTTGACCTAGGAGGTTTGAATGCACAAGTAAATGACTCAAATGAGTCTTAAATGACTACACAAACATTAAACAACAGGAACTAAGCATTACTTAGACCTTTAGCACAGTTTAATAGGCAGATCCAAACACACCTTAAAACCTACTGTTATGCACTAATAACTGACAAACTGCTAAACAAGCAAGATTTCTTGATTACACTAACTCTAAAGACCTTAATTAACACTGAATAAACAAGTATGAACTGAAATTAAACACAGATAAAGGTGCAAACAGAAAATGCTATTTGACTAGAAATTGGAAATTGAGAAACTTACTCACAACTATTCAATTGGTGTTGTAAGCTAAACCAAACCCCAAACCTGCATTTCCCTAACCTATTTCAATCAATTATCACCACTGCATCCACCTAAGATCACCATTGTCCATTTTAGCTTCCAAATTGACTTTCATTGACCCTATACCACATTTGCTTAGAAATGAATTGTGAGCTTATCAAAAGCTTTAAATAGCTCAAATAAGCTTAATGAAACTTAAGAATAAGCTGTCAAAGACCTGGAGATGAGATTTTGAAAATGGATTTTGTAACAGTACACTTGAAATTATGAAACTGAAGTGAAACTTTGAATTGATACTCAAAATTGAATTACAATCATTAAGTAGCTAAGGTTTAATACATAAAAGCTTGAAATTACATTTTAAAAACTAATTAGAACAGTTTAAAGAAAAAACGACATACATTGAAAATTTAAAAAACTAACTACCCTCTTCTCATCCTCTTTCTTCCTTTTTATACATCTATTTGCTTCCACGTGTCCATCTGAGTGTTTCCCACCAATCTTCTGAGCCAATGGGAGATTTTTGGCCGTTTTGGCCATTTTGTGATTTTGGCGGGAAATCCAATATTTGACCTTTGGGGCTTCTGTCAGCAACTAGGGGGGGGGGTGGAGTAGGTATATGATGAGTGGTGAGATGTGGAAGAGATAAGGGTGATGGGAGAGTGTATTGGGAGAGGGAATTGCAGTTGCAGGCCAAGTGGAGAAGCATGAAGATAAGGGAGGGAACACTGTGGAGGTTTGACTGGTTTGTTGACCAGGGGTTCAAAATGGGTAAGGGTTCACAGGTAAGGCAGGGGTCAAAATGTGGGAAAGGGTCAAGTTTTAGTTTAATATAACAAGGACTAAAATGTAATTATCCAATTCTTGAAGGACTAATCCTGCCATTATTCAAAAGTTGTTACAAGGACTAAAACTGACAACCTTCAAAAGTACAAGGACTTGTTTTGACAATTTCAAATTTTCCAGGGACCAAACTTGACAATTTTGAAAGTTCAGGGACCTTTTCTGCCATTTTACAAAAGATTTATTCAAGGACCATTTTTGACAAATTAGAATATTTCAGGGACCTTGAATAACATTTCTCTTTATTTAGATTTACCAGGGACTGTTTTTGACAACTTTTGAAACTTGAGGGACTAAAACTGCCAATTATGCAAATTTGATACGTTTTTCACCAGATTTTGATATTTTTGCATTTAAAACACATAAAACACTTGTTTGTGATATTTTTATTATTTTGATGCATTTCTGAGTGTTTTCAGATGTTTTTGCAGTTTAAATGGTACAAAAATGATGAGTATTTAGACACTCATCAATCGTTTACAAGAGTTTAAGGCAAGATT
The DNA here is from genome assembly GCA_019973895.1 of Chrysanthemum seticuspe. Taxonomy (NCBI): domain Eukaryota; kingdom Viridiplantae; phylum Streptophyta; class Magnoliopsida; order Asterales; family Asteraceae; genus Chrysanthemum; species Chrysanthemum seticuspe. Next base: position 2,406,857 of record BPTQ01000004.1, read on the forward strand.
AACAGTTGCGCTACCAACAACTCTACTTATGTGCTTTTTAACTCCGCATGGCAATTTTAGAACACGTAAAGACAAAGAGTTCAAGCACTTACAAGTGTCTGCAACTGATATGTGGGATAGAACTAGTGGGTACGAGGAAAACGGTGCTTCACATGACCTTAATCCATAGGAGGAGTATCCTCTGACCTCCACGGATTGATTAACTTGAGACTCCTCCAGTCTAGCACCTCATGACCCTCCGCACGAGAGTATGCGGGAGGGTTGCTTTCTCCTTGCCCAAATTGTCAAGTTCCTTGACCACGATCCTTAACACCTCAAAGTTTTGCTTCACGAATGGTGAAGAAGGTCCTTCATGAACTGGTCCGACGGGAACAGAGGTTCCTCATGGAGGAGTCCTCCTAGTCCCTTGTATCTCGGTGTTCAAGTTTTTCCCTTCCTCCAGATGAGAATCCCTAATACAACCGTCCATTGCTTAGAACTTAGTAGATTGGTATAAGGGTCCCACGGATGGCGCCAATGTTTGAGCAAAAGTTCGTAGATGCTCTTCAACCCTAAGCTTCAGGAAACTCCGCGGTAGCTCCTTCTTCTTGTAGGCTGAAATAAGAGAGAACACCGTTAGCTCGCCCCGGGTTTTTAGTCCGAGACCAAGCTCCGGCGTGAGAGTAAGTACTTGGTATAAGTGAATGATAAATAATAAGTGATAAGTAAAGAGGAGTAAGGGTAGAGAGAAGTCTCTATCGGAGTATGTGTGTGGGAAAAAGTCCTCATTCATGTGTGTGAAGAGTTCCTTTTATACTACATGTGATTAGCTCCACGACACCAGCCTTGTGGAAGCTAAGTTGTCTTCTAGGGGCAGCACTTAAAGCGCTGAAGAGCACCAGGCCTGGTCTTCGGGGTCAAAGTTGTCTTTGTGCTAGTTGTGGACCAGACGCCTGTGCTATTCGTACATCATCGTACAATGTGTGTCAGTTGCTAGCGTACTAGTTCTGATGGAGATAATATTCTGCCTCCTGAGCAGACATACTCTCCTAAGTAGACAATGCATCCTGAGTAGACAGCTCTCCTGAGCAGACATTGCTCTCCTGAGCAAACAATGCTCTCTTGGGCAGACATTGCTCTCCTAAGTAGGTATTGCTCTCATGAGCAAACAGCTCACGTGAGCAGACAATTCTCCTGAGCAGACATTGCTCTCCTGAGCAGACAGCTCACCTGAGCAGACAGCTCACCTGAGCAGACAACTCACCTGAGCAGACAGCTCTCATGGGCTGACAACTCTCCTGAGCTGACAACTCTCCTGAGCAGACAATGCCTCATCATAGATTGGTTTTGTCTGAGAAGTATTTGGGGTTAATTATGATTGTCTCCTCCGGATACTATGGAGGGGACAATCACAATTAACTCCAAATGTTTAAAAGACAAAACCACCCTATGTGGGAACAGTCCTTCGGAGTAGCTTAGGTGACGAGGGTCACTTCAAGTCTGGAGGTAATGATGGTGGAGCAATGTCTACTCAGGAGGATAATGAGGAGCAGTGCCTGCTCAGGAGGCATAGTGATGAAGCAGTGCCTGCTCAGGAGGTATAGTGATGAAGCAGTGCCTGATCACGAAGCATAATGATGAAGCAGTTCCTGCTCAGGAGGTATAGTGATGAAGCAGTGCCTGTTCAAGAAGCATAGTGATGGAGCAGTGTCTGCTCAAGAGGCATAGTGATGAAGCAGTGCCTGCTCAGGAAGTATATTGATGAAGCAGTGCCTGCTCAGGAAGCATAGTGATGGAGAAGTGTCTGCTCAGGAGGCATAGTGATGAAGCAGTGCCTGCTCAGGAAGCATAGTGATGGAGCAGTGTCTGCTTAGGAGGCATAGTGATGAAGCAGTGCCTGCTCAGGAAATATATTGATGAAGCAGTGTCTGCTTAGGAGGCATAATGATGGAGCAGTGCCTGCATCGGAGCTAGTACACTAGCTGCTGACATAAAAGTACAGTGATGTACGAATTAGCATAGAGGCTTTGGTCCACAACTAGTACTTGTAGCATAACGACACCTTGGACCCCAAGGACCATGCCTGATGCTCATCAGCAATATGTGCGCTGCCCCTAGAAGACAAATTAGTCTCCACAATCCTTGTGTGGTGGGGCTAACCCCAGGTAGTATAAAAGGAGATGTTCACATACATGAACACACACACTCCGCTGGATACTCTACTCCTCACTCACCTCTCTTACTATCTCTCTCTAGTTTCTCTCACTAGAACTTATGCCAAGCATATACTTACTCTCACACCGGAGCTTGGTCTCGGATTAAAAACCCGGGGCGAGCTAACGACGTTCTTTCTTATTTCAGCCTAGAGACGAAGGAGCAACTGCAAGACCTCCGCAGGAGCAGCTACAGGACCTCCTAAGGATCAGGGCTTAAGAGCACTTACGAAAATTTGCTCAAACAATTATAATAATAAGGCACAAGCTATATCAATTATGTATTCGAATAAGTTTCGGGTTATCGATATTTTTGCTAATTTTATTAAATATACATTTAGATTATAGCTCAGAAGTTTTTGTTTATGACCGATCAAATTGTGTTTGGTATATCGGTTTCAAAAGTGTGAATCGACTAACCAAGACCATTGCCATGTATGCTCAAACATAACGTGAAGTTATCGTTACACAACCTTATTCGCTGTTTAACCTTTTACATCGACTATTCTGGAGACAGAGGTCAAGGGTTCGATCATCACCCCTTGCAAGGCCGGAGGTCCTTTCTATCTTTGGTATAACCGGAAGCAGCATCTCTACCTTAGGTAGAGGTATGGCTGTCTACGTCTTAACCTCCCCCATACACCGTGGAAGACGGTATTGGGACCCATAACCCGTGAAAGACGGTATTGGGAGTTACTTTATTTTTTTTATTATTTTTTTTATCGACTATTCTGACCTCAAGAGCTGCAATGTTTTCTTAACTTCTTAAATCGGATGAATCTTACGTTTTCATCACTAGCAAACATATCCAAACCACCAACATGATGGAACTTCGTCTTATCTAGACTTTTGTCACATTATTATGTTGCAAAAAGTTTGAACAGTCACATGTACCACTCTGTACTAGTTAGGTACTTGTCAACGTTCATCACCATTTTCTGATACTCCGGGTCATGTTTTAGCGAGACTTTGATCACAAACAAATGCACCATGCATGACACATGTAAGAAAAAAAAGTATATGTTATCTTTTGGAGCTCATTTTTAAGAGACAACGTGAGGATGGGTGATATAGTCATGATACCCGCCATTTTTACGTCAACATCACATAAGCATACTACCAAACTTAACAACAATCGGGTTTTATAATCACCACCAAATAAAAAATATATAAAAATGTTACTCTCTCCGTCTCTAAATAAGTGTTCACTATTGATTTTTAAAGTCTTCATTTTTTAACTTTGATTATAAATTATTTTATTTGTATTATATAATACTTGATGTAAATTATATGAATGGATTGTACTTGAAATGTATTTTTATCGATATAATTTTCATCAAATATTAAATAACACAAACTAAATAATTTAAAATCAAAGTTGAAACAAAAATAATTTAAAAGTCAACAGTAGACATTTATTTAGAGACAGAGATAGTATAATTTATATAGATATACCCCACAATATACCTCACGCGAACTCACAAATAATAATAATAATAATAATAATAATAATAATAATAATAATAATAATAATAATAATAATAATAATAATAATAAAGTGTTGTATAATTTTCTAATAAAGTGTTGTATAATAATAATAATAATAATAATAATAATAATAATAATAATAATAATAATATACCCCACAGTATAATTTATATAGAGGCTACGGCTCGGGTTCGCTAAGATTTTTCGTAATGCATTAGACAAGGTTCTTGCGAGCCCGGGGGACCTTTCGGCGTAAGTGCAACTCCTTATCCTACCGTGTTGTGTTTTGACCACCTTCGCACCAACTAATAGAGCTCAACCACGATCTGGAGAGCGAGAACGGTGTCAGTTTGAATGTATCTCGCGGGCTATCCTCCGTTGGAAGGATCATGCAGACAAGATTGGGTTGGTGATGGAACGTATAGCTGGAGTCCCTCCACCTCTCGGTAGGGTGAAGAACCCCAAAGATCAGGATGTAGCCAACTTAGTTCAATGCAAGCGTAAATTAGGGGACGGACATTTTACCTCTGCTATTAAGGTGCTTACGTCCTCTGGTGTCGCCCCATCTACACCTGACACCCTGCTGGAGCTTGAGGCCAAACACCCCCATGCCCCACCTCCTATTGTGTCATCTTCTCCTCTAGGTGAAGATACTCTTATTATGCATAAGGTTTTGGTGTTGAATAGGATCCGCAACTTTCCAAAAGGGACATTATGTGGTCGAGACGGGCTTAGAGCACAACACTTAATGGACATTTTGGGAGGGGTTGCATCTGCTATTGCTGATGATCTGTTGGGTTTTATCACCGGAGTTGTCAACTTGTTCCTTAGCGGAAAATGCCATGTTTTATTAGGGGAGTACATTGCTAGTGCCCCGTTGACCCCTTTGGTCAAACCAGGTGGAGGCATACGCCCTATTGTTGTTGGCACAGTGTGGCGCATGCTTGTTTCTAAGATTGCTTCTTCTTCAATTGGTAATTCTATGAATCCTTATTTACAGGATTTTCAATTTGGTGTCGGTGTTCCTGGTGGTTGTGAGGCTATTCTCCATTCTGTGAATAGGCTCATCAAATCTACGGGTCACGAGGTTGGGTCTTCCATGTTGCTTGTGGATTTTAAGAATGCTTTCAATCTGGTCAACAGAAGTGTCTTACTTCAGGAGACTAGGTTGAAATGCCCTTCTATTGCCCCTTGGGTTGAGTTTTGCTATGCCATGCCAGCCAGACTTTATTATGATGATTCTATCATGTGGTCCTGTCAAGGGGTTCAACAAGGGGATCCACTAGGCCCTCTATTGTTTGCTCTCGCTTTGCACCCATTAATCCAGACTATTAATCAGTCTTGTGAGCTTACCCTTCAGGGCTGATATCTCGATGATGGTACTTTGGTTGGAGATTCCCTCATGGTTGCCAAAGCGCTGGACATTATTATGGCGGAGGGTCCGGCTCGGGGTTTGTTTTTGAATGCTGATAAGACCTGAACTCTTTTGGCCAACGGAGGATCCCAGAAGCAAGGGGAGGGTGTTTTTCCTATAAATATCTCTCGTCCGGCCAATGGTGTCAAACTTCTTGGTGGTTCAGTCACTTTGGATGAAAGCTTTTGTCAGGTTTTGGCTATGAAAAGGGTCTCTAAAACTATCTCGTTAATGGAGGCAATTCTTAAACATAACGATCCCCAATGTGAGCTCCTACTTCTTCGCAATTGTGCAGGGGTTGCGAAATTATCTTATGCTCTGAGAACATGCTCCCCTTTATATCTACGAAAGGCTCAGGTTCAGTTTGGCCGGATATTACGTGCTTCACTGGAAAAGATTATTACTGCTTCAGGACCAGGGTTTGGTGATTGGCAATGGCAGTTAGCCACTCTTCCAATCAAGATAGGTGGGCTTGGCATCACTGCTGCGGATGATATTATCCAATACGCCTTTCTCGCATCTCGTATGCAAACGAGTTTCCTACAGGACAAGATATTGGTTAATGCTGGAATCCATTCTCATGGTCCTTCATTCAAACGTGCTCTTGATACTTTCAACATTGCTTGTAACCTAGACGTGCTCGATGTCACAACTGACGCTCCTGCCCCCCATATGATGAAAACTTTGGCAAAGTGTTACTTTGGTGTCATTGAGAAAGATCTTGTATCCAAGTATTCGTTAAGTCCAAGGCAAATGGCTATTCTCAGCAGTATTCATGCTCCTCATGCACAAGATTTCCTATTCACCATACCTATTGATGGGTTGGGCTAGAGGATGAACCATCGCCAATTTCATTCGGTACTGTGTTATAGGATTTCTATACCTGTGTTTTCTTAAGGTAGTCCGTGCCCGAGCTGTAATGTGCACCGCATGGACCAATGGGGAGATCATGCGGTACACTGTTCAAGTGAAGTGGGTGTGAAGTTCAGGCATAACCTGGTGGGTGATATTCTGGTTGATATATGTTCGAAGGTGGGGATCATGGTGCGGAAGGAGGCTCCAATGGGGTTTCTCTCTAGGGCTGGGAAAGAGCTTCGTCTATTATTCAATTGGATGCAGGGCAAGGATGCGTGTTTGGATGTGACTGGGATCTCGCCTTTCGCTGGTATTGATGCATCTTCGTGGGCCCCCAGGGTAGCCTTACACAACGCAGTGGAGAAGAAGAAAAAGAAATATGTGTCTGTATGTGAAGACAACGGTTATAAGTTCATACCATTTGCTTTTTCAACATTTGGAGAGCTTGACACGGAGGCTTTGGATACACTTTCTCGTATCGAGACCATTGCTGTTAGCCACTCAAATAATGCCAAGAGTGGTACATTTATTTTTCACAAACTAAGTTTTTGTATTCAGAAAGGAGTGGGAGCCCAACTAGTGTCTCGGCTTCCCACCAACTTCTTGTAATATTCTTTTGGTTTTCTAATGAAGTGATGGTTATTATAAAAAAATAATAATAAAAAAATAAAATAAAAAATAAAATAATAATAATAATAATAATAATAATAATAATAACACTTTTTTTTTTTTTTTTTCATTTGGTGGTGCAGACCAATAAACAAGTGCAACATTTCACCTTTAGCATGCAGCTAAAGGTGACTACTATGGTCTTTCGCTGGTTGTGCCTTTACCATCAGTGATCCATCACATTTCATTTACACTGTGTTCTCGAGTTCAATTCTAAAGGAAAAAAAATGAAAGTAAATGAAACTTATATAAACTTGTTGTTCTCTAGTTTTTTTCTTATGAAAGGAAAATAAAGGATGATAGAGGTAAATGAAAGAAAATTTTGGATCAAAATTTTCCTTCAAAAAATAGTTAGAAATGAAAGAAAAGTAAAATTATACATGTCAAAATACAAAATTGTCCTTACAATTTGAACTTTAAAACCTTTCAAATGTAGATTTAATTGTAAATAGATCAATTTTTTCCTTTCTTTACACAAAAACTTATTACTTTCTTTTTCTTTTCTTTCGACTCAAGAACACAAATACTTTTACAAATTTTTTAATCTTTTCTTTTCTTTACATTTTTTTTTTCTTTACTTTCTTTTCTTTTGGTCGAAAACTCAAAAACTCAACGTTAAAGCATCACTACCTTCCATTTAAGGCATGTCCTATATGCAATTAGGTTCCTTAATGTCTTTCTAATTTCGTCGTTAAAGTACATTATATTCTTGGATTCCCAAATGCAAATTTCTTAATGATGTTTCATTAGGTAGAACTAGATAATCAGTGCATTACTATATTCTTGTTTTTTTTGTTTGTCTTGTCATTATGTCATTTTTTATATTGCGGGTTGTTAGGTCCAACTTTTCTAATATATTATTTGAAAGCCGAGACTTACGTTTGAATCATCTATTTTCACGAATCAAAAGTAGATAGCAAATCATGTTTAAGCTTATAAATTAACTTGGTGTTTGTTGATGTGGTCCTAATCTCAATTATGTATAAACAGCATCAAATCTAATTTGGGTTTAGTGGAGATGGTAGCATCATTATAGAGAAAAAATAGTATATAATCAATTCATCATCATAATTACCTAATGTAGTATCAAATCTAAGGTGCGTTTGGTTTACGGGTGTCGAAAAGGTTTTGGAAAATCATTACATTAAACAAGTGTTTGGTTGATTTTTTTGTTCTTGTCTTTCACTGTGGTCAATCACAATAGTGTAAAAAATGAATCCCTACTAGTTAGGAAAGATTTGTAGAAAGTGTGGGACCACCTTTTTATTATGTGTACATATTTATTTTTAAATCTCACAAAATAATACTTCTTCCGTCTCAAAATAATAGTCCACATTTTCTTTATTGGATGTCTCAAATTAATTGCCCACTTTCCCTTTATAGTAAAAACTAGAGAACTTTGTGGGGGAAGATTCCTTTTGAATGGTTAAAAATTAAAGAGGTCTCACTTTTATTAAATTGTGTGTTTCTTGTCTCCTGACAATAATTTTGAGACGGAGGGAGTATAATTTAATTCAAAATAATATAAACTATTTATTATAACTTATAAAATATATTTTATTTTTCTCTCTCCTCATTTAATTCAAACCTATACTAAATCCAAATCCAAATCCAAATTCAAATCCTAATCTAAATCCGAATCCAAATCCTAAACTCACCTACAAACCAAACGGGCCCTAAAGCTTTGTGAAAGGGGTTTTACTATTAGTACCTCTTGTAGAGCATTTACAAATGAATCACGTTTTTAAGATTTGATGCATTTAATGTATAAGACTTTTAATAATTAAAACTTGAAAGAAAGACTTGAGTCTTATCAAGTCTTTGTAGAAAAACTTTTTAAAAAGTTTTGGTTGCAATTCAAAAAACCTTTTTAAAATACTTTTTAAAATAATGAAAAGCTTTAAACCACTTGACCTGTTGTAGATGCTTCTAGAGCACTAGGTATGGTGACCTAGGTTAAACTTTAACATCATGTCACATCAACTTTAACATTTTACCTTAACTCAACAAAAAAACAACATTTATCATAACATTCCCAGGTTAAACTTTAACTCACCAACAATTTACAAAAACAACCCCTCATTTAAAATTTAAAAAAAAATGAAAATTGCCTTTAACGTGGCGTTATCTCTTAACATTGTGTTAAGGTTTGCCCTTAACTCACTAGGACGGTGTGGTTAACATGTCTTTAACGCCCGAATGTTAAGGTTTTACATGGGTTGCATGTTACCACACATTGTGCTCTTAGAGCATATATAAGGGTCAAGTTGTTAAAAGATTTTCACAATTTTAATAAAGAAAATTTTGATAAACCTCAAGTATTTTCTCCAAGCTTTAGTCATCAAATGTATTAGATCTTACCTCCCACCACCTGGTACCCGCTTTATTGACAAAAAAAAAAACAGTTTTCTTTTATCATTTTTTCTGTACTTTTTTTTTATTATTTTTAACTTGTTAAACTTTATATTTATGTTCCGTTTTTTATTTATTATTATTATTATTATTATTATTATTATTATTATTATTATTATTATTATTATATAGTTTTAGCTATTTTATTAACAGGACAAGACAATTATTTATAGTTTCTTGCTCTGTATATATTTGTGTTTTACTACTTTTAACTTGTCAAACTTTATATTTTCTATTATATATTTTTTATTTTACAATTTTATAATATAAATAAAATTTTAAAAATAAAAAATAGTAAAAAATTAAAAATCACTATTGGTATTAAACATCGGCACAACATGGTGCGTAATACTTTGGTTGATATATGTTCTCGTTCTGGGTAGGGCTGAGCATGGAAGGTTCAAAACCGAACCGGACCGACAAAAATGACCGAACCGACAAAAACCGATCCGAAACGACAACCCTTCGGTTCGGTTTCGGTTTTTTACAATTTTCGGTTTCGGTTCGGTTCGGTTCGGTCCGACCCAAAACCGACAAAAACATGCACAAACACACGTAAACCGGACCGAACCGACAGACCCGACACTAAACCGAACCGAACCGACCATATTCGGTTCGGTTTCGGTTTAGGTTTTCGGTTTTCGGTTTTGTCGGTTCGGTTCGGTTTTGGACCGACGCTCAACTCTAGTTCTGGTGTCTCAGCTCGTAAAGAGGTCGACATCGGGTTGGGTGGAGAAAGGGAGCAAGTCTTACAGCCATCAGATATCTTGCTCTATTCATGGGATGGAGGACAAGACGTTTGTGTCGATTTAACGGGGTCGTCTCCACTCACGCAAACTGGTATGATTGATTTTGTGCCAGGTCGTGTGGTGATTGATGACGCAAAGCGTAAGCGTCTCAAGTACGGAACCAAATGTGCAGATATTGGATATGGGTTCATCCCTTTCTCATTCTCCTCTTTGGGGGAACTTGAGGCAGATGCGGTGACCTTACTTAAGCGGATCCGGAAGTTTTCTATAACTCAAGATATTGGGACGCGTGCTGCTACTCATATATTCAGTAGGATTAGTTTTGCTATTACTAAAGGTGTGGGGGTCCCAAGATAGTTTCGCGGCTCCCCACTAATTTCTTGTAATCCTATGATTTTGTTTCTAAAAAAAAAAAAAAAAAAAAAAAAAAAAAAAAAAATTATTATTACTTGTAAATTTGTGAGGTACCGATCGTACCAATAAGTAAACCCCAAATCAAATTTGTTAAGGTAGGTTCAGGTGTTGTTCAATCGAGCATGTATCATGGACCATGGATTAATGACCCATGCATAGTACTTTCTATGATGCACAATAATTGCTTATAACTTTCTTTTGTGATAATGAAAGGTTGACATAAGAAGATCGAGAAAAGATAACCATGGTCCATTATGTGGTTTAAACTTGCTTTCTTGGCTTAGTTTTAATACTCTGGGTCCTGTTTTAGCGAGACTTTGATCACAAACAAATGTACCATGCATCACACGTGTAAGAAAACAAGGATATGTTATTTATTGGGGCTCATTTCTAGGGCTCATTTTTAAGAGACATCGTGAGAATGGGTGATATAGTCACGATATCCTCCACCTTTACGTCAACATTATATTAGCACACTATCAAATTTATCACCAAATAGGTGTGATTAGAGGTGGCAAAACGGGCGGGCCGGGCGGGCACGGGCTACGGGCCAAACGGGTTATGGGCCAAACGGGCGCGGGCTAAACGGGCACGGGCCAAACGGGCTCATATTATACGAATCGCTTTTAAAAAGACCCAAAACAACAAAATAAATTCCTCGAACGTAACACCTCATTTATATTTAAAAAATTAAATATAAGTTTTTCTTTAAAAACAATATATTGTTCGAGAAAAACATGTGCCCATTATGCCCATTTAACTTCTAAATGGGCAATAAATGCCCATTTCAAAAAAAGGAGGGGGTCCAAATGTGCCCAAATCTTTTAAAAGTTTGCCCATTTAGCCCATTTTTTTGATTTTGGGCACAAATTACCACCTCTAGGTGTGATAAACTGATAATCATCATAAAAAATATATATATAAAAATACCTTATTTTATATAAACATATATTATAATATACATCACACACACCTACAAAAAAGTAAATAATAATAACACTCTTCCTTGTTTTTCGTTAGGTGATGCAGAGCACCACACACGTGCAAAAATTACACTTTGACACACTGCTAGAGGTGGTTGCTATGGTCTTTTGCGCGTAGTGGCATTACTATCGGTGATCCACCACCTTCCATAGTTAACGACTTGAGTAAATGAAAGTGAAAAGCAACTAAAGTTTATGAATTGTTTTTTTTTTTTTTTTCCCCATTTAAGACATGCCCCATATGCAATTAGGTTCGTTAATGTCGTCTAATTTCGTCGTTAAAGTACACTATATTATTGGATTTTCAAGATTTTAGAAAGCAAAATTCTTAATGATGTTTCATTAGGTATAACTTGACAATCACTCCATTATTTTGTCATCAAATATATAATTTTTATCAAAAGAAAAAAAAAAATCATACTTATGAAACTAGCAAAGTCTTGTTATATTTCTTGAATTTTTTTTTTAAAAAACTCGCAAAATTTACTTTACTAGTCAAATTGCTAGTTTTTATAACTAGCAAGGCCAACATTGCTAGTTTTCATAAAACTGGCAAGGTTAATCTTGCGACTTTTTTGAGAAAAATTAGCGAGATGCACCTTGCTATTTCTCAACTTTGCTAGTTTTCTTCTTCTTTATCTTCTTTGATTTTTTTCAGAAAACTAAAAAATAGCAAGATGAACATTGCTAGTTTTCAACATTGCGATTTCTTTTTAGGAAAACTAGTAAGGTAAACCTTGGGAATTTTTAAAATTTGAAAATTGAAACACGACTTTGCTAATTTCATGGGTATAATAGCTTTTTGGATAAAAATTGAGTATTTGTTGAAAGAAGTTTATAAAATTGGATATTTTGTCATTTTCCTTTGTTCCAAATTAATCATCATACCTAATTATCAATCTAAAGCTTTGTGGAAAATCAAATTGTTAAGGTAGGTTCAGGTGTTGTTCAATCAGAGCGTGTATCATGGACCCTGAAGCATGAACTAATGACTTATCCATAGCAGAATGATTGCTTATAACTTGCTTTTGTGATAATGAAAAGTCGAGATAAGAAGATCAAAAGACGATAACGATCGTTCATTAGAGCATAAGGTATCATCACTAGCCATTGATATGTCATATTAGTGTCACTTCAACTCTTTCCAATAACTAAAACACATCTCCTTCATAACACGCCAATAACATGACCTGTAGGTTTCATAAAATACCTATAAAATATATTCACTCATCCATATACAAATAATAATAATAATAAATAAATAAATAAACACACAAGAATGCAAATTACGTGAGCCATTGCATTGGCTCAAAACCTTTGACACATATTTGGCACGATGCTCTAGTATGATTGGCTCAACTTTTACATGAAAAAAAAAAAGACGAATGGCATGTGAAATGCAACTATACCGTGTGCTCTTACGTGGTTTAAACTTGCAGTTACATGTCAACAACATTAAAATCTTTTAAGAAAGTATGACATAAAATGCTTAAAACTTGAAAAATGCGACAACAGTTTGCCTAACACAACCACACAAGTCCTCAAATGATTTTTTTTTTAATTTTTTATTAGTTTGTCATGTGAGAAAAATGAAGAACTAATTTAGCTATCATAGTTGATTTTGATTAGAGAAATTTGTAAGAAAATAATCAAATTTTCCAGTTAACACATTTGTTAGCATTTTAAAGTGGTTGAAACCTGACGGGTAAGGATCTAGTGAAAAAAAAAATTAGAAGGATAAAAAATAACTATAAACATACATTTGAGATGCATCAACTTGAATTAAATGCATCTCTATTGATTTAGACGCATCTCAATTAGTTTTGTTAATACAATTCCGGGCGCTCCCCTGATGAAAATTAGTGTAGGCTAACTTCCCAGGAAATAGATCTTGTATTAAGTGAGATTCTTGATTGCTAGTTGCTAAGAAAACCAACACCGTTAGTCTCACCGTGGAACGGGGTTCCGCGGTCAACCTCCGGCGTGAGAGTAAGTGATAGTTTTAGAGAGATAACATTGGTTCTAGAGAGAGAGAGTATGTATGTGTTACCGTTTGAATAGTGGCGAGGCCTCTATTTATATGGTTGACCTTTCTGTCGTGTTCTCAAGATCACGGGCCATGAGAACGACAGCTTGGTAGTGGGGAGTGACGTAGGTCAACTCCAGAGCTTGTCACGTTGCTGTGATAGTGACGCTTTTGGGCGGGAGTTGTCTCGCTTTCCCTTTTTGGGGACTGCAGGTTGCAGTACGTTGAGTCTGAGCGAGATTCCCTACCTTTTACGTTGGACGAGGTTGTGTTCCTCTTCGGACGCGTCTACTGTCCGCGGAATGGCTTAGTGGCCATTGCCGAGGTATGTATTTGGTCCGCGACCGAACCATATAGGTGCCGGGAGTATTACACAGTCGTGTTTAGTCCGCGTCTGACCCGTATTGGTGCCAGGAGGGTCATACGTGATCAAGTCCCCCCAGTCTAGTTGTGCTTGTTAGTCTCATTGCAAGTGCTGCTAGACTAAGTTATTCCGTGTATCCGCGGTTGGGTGTGCCATAGGAAATCCTGGTCACTGCTGACTGTGTTTTCCATTTACTGCAAGGGTGTGCGTTACAGCTGTCCCTTGGGATTCGCGAACCGCCCTCAGCCGCGTATTTTCTGACTGACAAGACGTTTTGGCTGCTTCCATCTCGTTCGTTGATCCAGGCAGATCTGGGCCGTTAGTTACGAGCCGGCGACGTGGCGTGTTTTCGACCGTTCGATTGACCCGTTGGTTTTACTTTTGGGAGAGTATAAATACCCCTCTTTTTTACCTTCTTGGCTACTGTTGCCATTTCATCTTCACGAGTAAAAAAGAAAACCATCTACCAAGTTCTGTGTGTGCATTCCTACTTTATCAGGTTAGGTTTTCTTCCCTCATTGTAGTTCCATGGCTAAAAAACTTCTAAGTGACTTTACCTGTAAGCTATCACAGAAAGATTTCAATGATTTTTGTTCTAAATATCATATCCCTTCGACCGTTCACCCTCTTCTTCCTGGTCCTAATGATACCATAAAGGATGCCCCTGAGGGTAAGATAGGAGTATATACTAGGTTCTTTGGGCTCTGCAACTTTAGGATCCCCCTTTCCGCGTTTCTGTGTAGGGTTTTGGAATATTTTCAGATCCATTTGTCGCAGTTATCTGTATTAGCCGCCGCTAGGATTAGTCATTTTGAGATCCTTTGCCGCGCTCACGGTGGGACACCCACCGTGCCCTTATTTAGGAAGTTTTATTACTCTGGGATGAAAGATGGTTGGATGACTCTAGAGAAGCGTAAAGGTCCTAAGTCATTGATTGTACCGGTTTGTTACACCACTCCTTTGGATTCTGTAAAGAATTGGAAGGAGTTTTTCTTTTGGGTTGACGCGACCGTTTTCCCTTTAGCAATCTCGTGGAATGAGAAAGTCTCTGTTGACCGTGATCCACCTCCGACTGATGACGGCATTGACCTTGAGTTATTGCGTCACCTTGACACCATGCGTGCTCCTTTTAAGAAGTTTCCGGAGCCTTTTCTTTGCGTGGTTGGGCTTAGCCGTGCCTGGGATGATGCTACGGCGCGGCCTACCTTTATGGCTTCGGATACCGAGGGTGGGTTTTCCTTTTTAGGGTTTGCCGCGCCTTATTGTCTGTTTTCCTTTCCTCGTCTCTTTTACTAACGTCTGTGTTTTTATTGTTTGTCTTGCAGAGATGTCTTTGTTCGCCTTTATCAACCAGCCAGATCCATTTGAGGTGACGTCTGGTGAGAGGACTTTACTAGAGGGGGAGAAGACGCTCCAAGATGAAACTGCTAGCCGTATCATCGAGCCTTCTGAGGATATTATTACCTTAGTCCAAGAGACTATTGTGGATAATGTTGAAGCGGCTAAGGCTGGTAAGGCAGCTGGGAAGAAGAGGGTTAGGCTTGTTGTTCCTTCCAAGCAACCGGAAAAGAAGAGGCTTACTTCTGTGCCGGCAAAGGATGCCGGGTCCACTGCTGGTATGGCATCTTCGTTATGTTGATGATTTTCCTTGTTTTTTGCTTTGAAAAAATAACTTAAGTGTTATTATGCAGGGGATGCGACCGCGGGGTCTGTTCTTATTATGGAGCTTCGCGACGAGTCCGATTCTGGTCCTCGTCCGCAGGAGGTCACCCATATCTCTTCTGAGGCTACTCCGGACCTTCAGGTCTATCCGGATTCTGCTTCAAAAACATCCACCACTGCTCACCAAGAGAACTTAGATGCGGATATGTCTGGTCCTTCTCAACCGCCACCCCTTCAACAAGAGAGCTCGTTTAGGGTTGAGTCTCCACTGCAGGACCCATCTAGTCACCGCCCTGCGGCATCTGACGACGATTTTTATGAATCCTTGTCCGTAGATACGGCGGAGGCGAAAAATACTTATGTTCCGAAGTGGTTGCCTACTAATGAGTTCCGGATGAATGACCCCTGGATTTGCCAGAGTATCTTGGACAACCTTGCCACTCCTGGTTACTTGTCTACATTGCGCAACATGCCACACACGGACTTGCTTGAGCAGTATAACATGATGAATGTTCAGCAGGCGTGTATGTCCTCCGAGGTGCGATTGCGGCTGCAATTTGAGCTTAACCAGACCAACAAGTTAAACAAGAGTCTTAAGAGAAAGGAGAAGAGGATTGCAGCTCTTAAGGAGAAAGTTCAGGTGTTGGAGTCCGATGCCGCGGAGGCTAGGGGTCTCCGCGAGCGTGTTGGCGTGCTTGAGTCTGAGTCGGAGGAAGTGGAGAGGTTGAGGGAACGTGTAGCGCAGTTGGAAGGTATGATTGCGCCCAAAGATGAGCAACTGGCTAACTTAACCGTTGAAAATGCAGAATTGAAGGGTCAGGTTGCCGGACTTACCTCTGTTTGTGATGAGCTTAAGGAACAGGTTAAGGGTGCCGGGTTGCTGGAGGAGAAATTAAAGGAGTGTAAGGGAAGAGTCCGCAGTGAGTATGATGGTCAACTCGCTCGGTTAGATCAGCGGTTGGCGGAACTTAACCGTGATTTTGATGAGGATTTATTCCCTAGCACTCTTATGGCAATTGAAGGTAAGCGGTGGGTGATTGGGCATGGTTTCCGCAGGGCATGGATGGCGTTTAAGCAATCTGAGGAATTGCAGACGCGGTTGGGGGATTGTATTAGTAAGGCCATCGCCGAGGGTCTAAGGCAGGGTTTGGAAGCTGGGATTGTTCATGGTTCCAAAGGTCTAAAGCTGGAGCAGATCAAGGCCTACAACCCACGGGCTAAGGAGGTTTATCGCGAGGCTGTCATTCGCCTTAGTGATGTTCCTTTCCCCCTTCTGGATTCCCTAGAGGCGTGCAAGGACTCTTCTTTGGAGTTCCTTATGTCCCAGTTGGTGCTGCAAGAGGAACGACCAAGTGGTTCGGGGCAATTTGTTTTTAATGCCCCGGTGGAGGAAGAGGTTGCCCTTCCCAATTCTTTGCTTCAAACCATCACCAGGCGCCCGCGTGCTATTTCCGCGTACGAGGAGAGGAAGCATCGGGCATATGGCAAGAAATTTGATGTTTGGAACCCCGAGCTGATTGTTTCCGAGGTCGAGCACCAAGTTACTTCCACTGGGGAACCTTCCATGGTGATTGCTTCCTCTGGTCCGACCCCTTCTGCCGTGATCACTGGTCCTACCGGGGAAGACGAGAAGGAGGAAGAAGAAAAGTCCACTCATGATGACATGTTTGATACGAGTGTGCTCGATGGTTCTGGGAATAGTCTCTTGTGGGCAACATTTAGACTATGCCTGCCTTTTCCATCTATTGTGAAGCTTGGTAATGTTTTTAACTTAGTTAGGGTCGTGGTTGTCGCGACACCTTTTTTGTAAGCCGGGGGTATACCCCTGTGTACTTGTAAAAATTTTGCGTATTTTAATGGAAATTTTTGAATCAATCGTACACGTATTCTTTTACTTGCTTGCTGGAGTTGGTTTATCCGGGCTTCGAGTTGTACCCTTGGCCGTACTTAGGGAGTCCGGGGGTAATAAAGAATGGTCAATGGGCTTGCAATACCACTTATATGCCTGAGTCAATTTTGAGGTTGCTCGTCCTTTATGTGCGACATTGTTTGTCGCGGATTCGAGAGTCATGCAAACTATGTAAAAAATGTGATTTGAGTCTTTATTTTGGAAAATTTGTAGAGCGGGCCAGGCATCTACGTTTCATTACTTTGAAAACATTACAATAGAAATAAGAAACATGAAAATTTAAAGTTCCCCTGTTGTCCGGACCTGATCCGTGATCAACTTATAAGAGGCGGGGAAAACCTACTTTCACTTAGATGTAACATTTCTTCAAGTTGCGGATGTTCCATGTTCTAGGGAGTATCTCCCCATCCGCGCCTCTGAGCTTGTACGCTCCATTCCCTAGTGCTTCCATCACTTCATATGGCCCTTCCCACTTTGGGCCAAGCTTTCCAGTGTCTTCCGCTCTACTAGCTTCGTTGCTGCGGTAGACAAACTCTCCGGGCCTGAAGGCCGTGCTTCGCACTTTGGCATTGTAGTACCCCTCCATCCTTGCTTTGCTGTGCGCTTCTTCGATGGCCGCGGCTTCTCTTTTCTCTTCCAGGATGTCCAAATTTAGGCGAAGCTCCTGGTCGTTAGAGACTTGATGCATGGCTGTACATCGGAGACTTGGCATTCCAATTTCGACTGGGATAACTGCCTCGGTACCATAAGTAAGAGAAAATGGGGTTTCCCCGTTGCTCGTTTTGATCATGGTTCTATGCGTGTTAGGAATTAGAAATTCCAGGTATTAAAGAGTCGGTCACCTCAAGTATATGTAATCGTTAGAAAGCTCGTAGTCGTAGTTATTCTAAGTTAAGTAGTATTTAGTTAAGTAACACCGTGGAGGACGGACGGGTCTTTACCCACTGTATGCCTGATCCACAGCCCGATGTGTGGCGATTTATGTAAGACTATAAATACTCTCTACCTTCCAAGGTAGAGAGTTGGAGCTCATAATAAGAATTTTCTTTCTCTCACTAAAGTTCCCTAAACCTCTAACTTTCTCTCTCTAAAATTCCATCTATATGCTACTTTGTGTTATGGTTTGATGTGCATGTGAAAAGTTATATCTTACAATTGGTATCAAGAGCCATGGTTAGATCACATCTTGCACATCTTTGGATTTATAGTGATTTTTAGGTGGTTTTTGAGTTTGAAAAAGTTTAGTGGTTTTTGCATCATTTGGGTGATTTCTTGAGTTAAAGTTTGAAGTTTGTTGGTACTTTTGTGTTTAGAATCATCAAAAGTGTTTAGTTTTTCATTTGGTAAGCTTGAATCATCTTGGTTGGGTTGTTTTTGGATTAAAAAGTGATGTTTATATGGTTTTTCAAGCTAGCGACTTAGCTCACGGAATATTTTCTTGGTAGCGACTTGCTTCACATTTTTGTAGCGACTTACAGTGTTGGAACTAGCGAGTTAGATCTAGCGAGTTAAAGTACAAGTAGTGGACTCTCCACTACGGGTAGCGACTTGTGGTAGCGACTTGGTCTGTAGCGAGTTGCTCTTTAGCGACTTGTGTCTCTAGCGACTTGTGTAGCGAATTGCTGCCAAAATTTGGCTAGCGACTTGGTCTGTAGCGAGTTACTACTTAGCGACTTGCTTTTCTGTCTAGCGACTTGGGACTCTAGCGACTTAGGGGTGTAGCGAATTAAGGTTAGTGACTTAGTGCATTAACTTCTAGCGACTTAGTGCATTATCTTCTAGCGATTTAGTGCTTTATTTTCTAGCGACTTGAGTGAGTGTTTACGGTTTTCTCTTGATTTAGTAAAACCCCGTGAAAGAATCTATTTCCCGGTTTAATCATAGAGTTATAAAATCCCGTATAATCTGTTAACATGTCTACCAACGTTCCTACTGTCATCTCCACTGTTGCCGAGGATGTTCAAGCAGTTGGCTCAGATACTCGTCCACCCATGCTTGACAGAACTGACTACGACTCTTGGGCTCAACGAATCAGACTGTATTGCCTTGGAAAGGAAAATGGTGTCAACATCCTCAAATCCATTGATGAAGGACCATATCGAGTTGAGACGACTAGAGACATACTTGATACTAATGAAGATGGTACTCCTGTTTACGGAATGGACAGACCTAAGATGTATGATGAGCTTGATGATAAGGAGAAAAAGAGATTTGATGCAGATATCAGGGCTTCAAACATTGTTCTTCAAGGTCTTCCTAAAGACATCTACAAGCTGATCAATCATAACACTGATGCTAAGGCAGTCTGGGATAATGTTAAGATGCTTCTCTCAGGTTCAGAATTAACTATGGAAGACAGAGAATCCCAACTCTATGACGAATTTGAGCACTTCAAGATGAAACCAGATGAGAATGTCTATGAGTACTATGTGAGATTTCATAAGTTAGTAAATGACATGAGGAACATCAGAATGACTATGCCCAACATTCAGTTGAACTCAAAATTTGTGAACAACATGAATCCCGAATGGCACAAGTTTGTTACCGCTGTGAAGCTTACTAAAGGATTGAAGAACACAAACTATGAGCAACTCTATGCCTTCCTCCTTCAGAATGAGAGACATGCTATGTTTGAAAAATTGATTCTCAATCAGTTCAAAACCAACCCGGGAGAGACAAGCTCGTCTAATGATTCAACTGCCTTCTACTCAAACATCGGAATCACAACCAAAGCTTCACAAGTCATACCCTTGGGTAATGGTAATCACAAACTCATTCCTGATCCTATGTACAAACAAGCTGATGCTGATGCTCACGTGGGTAGCTTCATTAATCAACTAGCTCTTCTCATTAGTCAAAACATGAATACTCTCCCACAAACCAACAACAACCTCAGAACTGCATCCAACCCACACAATCAAGCCACTGTTAAAGATGGGAGAATCGTGGTGCAACCAGTTCAGGAAAGACAGTATGATCAGGGACGAGGTGGAGCTGGGAGAGGTTATGTTGGCAACCAGAATCGAGGAAGGAATGGTAACCAAGGTCAAGCTAAGCCCATCAAATGCTATAACTGTGGTGGTGAGGGACACATTGCAAGGAACTGCACATCTCCAAAGCGTCCACAGAATGATGATTACTTCAGAGATAAAATGATGCTGGCACAAGCTCAGGACAATGGTGCTACTTTGAATGAAGAGGAATTGCTGTTTCTTGCTGAGGGCAATGCCAAGATCTATGATGCAGATGTGGATGAGCAGCCTATTCAGGAGATAGGTCACAATCATCAGAATGCCTTTCAAGTCGCTGACTGTGATGCATACGACTCTGATGTGGATGATGGACCTACGGCACACACAATTTTTATGGCTAGCATTTCTCCAATGGTTTCTCCCAAGGTCTCTTCTTCACCACTAGCTGGGCCATCCCATGACAAGCTCATCTCAGAGGTATTAAAACTATACGATGATGCTGATGTGCAACAGATGCATGACAAAGTACAATCAACTGAAACTATTGAATCAAATAGTGAAAATATGGGTAATATCAATATTGTCCCATATGATCAATATGTGAAACAAAGTGAAAGTGAAGTTGTACCAAGTGATGCATCGTCTGCAGTCAACAATGACTATGTTTTTTATGAATACACTGCATGTGCCCCTGATGATTCCATAATTTCTGAACTAAATGCCTATAAAGAACGTGTTGCTATTTATGAACAACGTGCTAAGTTTGAGTTGACCACTCGTGAGCAGGAAATGGATGACCAAGTAAGTACAGTAATTAGAAAAAGCAAGTTTAGAGAAGAAGTATTGAAACAAGAATTAAATTCCTTGCATGAAAAACTTTCTAAAACATCTAAACAAAAACAAGAACTTCAAGAAAATGTGAAAATGCTTAAGCAAGAATTTAATGCAAAGGAATCAAAACTCTTGAGAGATTTTTCTAATCTGAAAACTTTGAAAAACAAACTTGAAAACAAGTTGTACATACAAGGAAACACCATTCAGACTGCTCACATGGTCACTAAACATAGAGTTCTAAGCGATAAGCATAGTGTTCAAATTATAGGTAAACCCAACCCTGAGTACGGGAAGATAGCAAAAGCAGCTCAAAGTGTGATCTATGATGGCAATGAGATTCTTAAACCTAGACAAAAACCTAGTTGCTTTGAGTGCACAGATGAAGATAAGAAATTAGATGAAATAACTAGGGAGAAAATGAATAAGAAACTAAATGATCCTAAATGCAAAGAGAAGAAAGTAATTATCACTCCCCATGACTACAAAAAGGAGAATTGGATCTCCCTGAACAAGTTTAAGCCTCAAACGTTGTTGACTCCCGAACAAGTGTTCTGGAAAATGGACTTAGATAAGCAGAAAGCAGAAAATATTATTGAAACAAATCCTCCCCTTAGGAAAATGCCTAAAGCAACCGTGTATCCTCCCAATACACCAATGCATCTAGTTCCTAGAAGGATTGCTACTAAAAGCAAGATCTTAATCAGCCAATATGTTATTTTTCAACTATTTGTTGATTTTGAGAAAACTTGTAAGAAAAGGATCACACCCACTGGGATTACTGAAGGGGAAGGGGTTTTGAGCAAATGAAAGAATGCTATTTGACTGAAGTTATGCCTTTCTTTAAACTTCTAAAAGATCACTTTGAGAGTCTTAAAAAGGGGATAGAAACTGATGTCAAGGGAATGGAAAAGGAATTTGATGCAATGGTAGTTGAAGTTAGTGATTATGAGCGTGAACTAAAATATAATGAGATTGAGAGGAAGAACTTGCACACCTTAAATGAGTCTCTTATTACTGAATGTGTTGCTCAAGATATTTTTTTCACTGCTTCAAATTGCTCTATTAATGCTTCCAAATTTCATGAACTATCTGTGGCCCTGAAAGTCTCCCATGACCGTGTCATTGAGCTTGAAAAAACTAATTCTAAACTAAATGAGAAAACTGAACTGGATGATCACGACAATTTGGTTAAACATTTTTCTAAACTAGAAGTTGAGCATTTTAATTTACAACTAAAATATCAACATCTCAAAGAAAATGTCAAAACCTCAACTATCAAGACATCTTCAGATGCTCCAGAGTTTGATGCAGTTTTTCAAATTAACAAACGTGATGAACAGATTCAAGCTCAGTGCAACACAATCAGAAAGTTGAAAGCCCAAATCTCTCAATTAAAGGGTCATACAAACAATATGACAGGTTCCCAAATGCCTCCTCCTTTAGATTCTCAGATTTCTCAAACGTTTCATCTTCAAAACCTAGTAAATGCTTTACAAAAGGAAAACGAAAGTTTTCTAGAAGAAAATGAAAAGGTTAAACGTCATTTCAATGAGTTATTTGAATCAATTAAAGTCACTCGTAACAAAAACAACGAACAAATAGCTTCATTGCAAAAGGAAATTGAGAATCTGAAGAGTCAGGTAAAAGGGAAAATGCCAATGACCAATGGGGAGAATGTTGTATCAAAGGCTCACTCTTGTAATAAATATGCTTTATCTGTGACATATGTCCCTCCTCATCTAAGGAACAACAAACTTGCCATTCAAACATACTTCTCATCCCTTAAGGATTGCCTAGAATGTTTGTGTGAGATTGTTGAAGAGGATAAGCTAGAGAAACCTCATGATAATGCAATTGGACATGCATGCTTATATGCCAAACGATCTCAAGAAATCTTAGAATGCTTGATCGCAATTTGCCCAAAGTCATTAGGTGAGAGAGTTAATCCTTTGATTCCATGCTCAATGCCTAAAGCTAAGTATGATATGCATTCGATTCCCAATGTTTTGAAAGTGAACCGTAGTGTGCCTTTAAGCAGTTCAGATTCCAGATCTGTCAATACTAAGAAAGAGAACTCAAGTGTGCCTTCTAGGAGTACAAATCATGGTGCCTCTAGTTTTATGAAAGTGAACCTAAGTGCACCTGCATGTAGTTCAGACCCCAGTACATCTAAACAGGTGATGCAAAGAGTTGTTAAACCAACTAATGTTCCCATTCCCTCTACAGGAGTAATCAGTGACATTAAACGGAGCAGGTCAAAGTCTCAAGACAATACAAGGAATGCTAGGACCTCTCAAGCTAAGAATGTGCACTGGAAGAGAGTAGAAGAACAACCTATGAACTTTAAGCTTGAATTGAATAAAACGAATCGTGTTGATTCTAGTATTAGCCATAGGCGTACTGTAATTAATTCGAATTCCGATACTATTTGCAAACCTTGTACTGATGTCTCCTTGAATTCTGTTTCTAATCATGAATGTGGTGTTACTGTTCTGCCTAATGATGTTAATTGTCCAGTTAATGTTGTTAATGCTAAAATTCATGCTAAGAAGGCTAAAAGGCAAAAACGAAAGAAAGTTAGAAAACAGTGGAAACCCACAGGAAGAACATTCAGTAAAATAGGCTTTTATTGGACACCTGTTGGTCTTAAGACTAATCAGATAATGCCCACTAGAAAATGGATGCCTACTGGTAGAACTATTCCCTTAAGAAGTGATCACACTGTGAACAGGGCTAATGCTGACATGATGAGTGTCTAAATACTCATCATTTTTGTATCAATTAAACTGCAAAAACATCTGAAAACACTCAGAAATGTATCAAAATGATAAAAATATCACAAATAAGTGTTTTATATGTTTTAAATGCAAAAATATCAAAATCTGGTGAAAAACGTATCAAGTTTGCATAATTTGCAGTTTTAGTCCTCCAAGTTTCAAAAGTTGTCAAAAACAGTCCCTGGTAAAACCAAATAAAGAGAAATATCATTTTGAGTCCCTAGGGATTCTTAAGTTGTCAAAACTGGTCCTTGAGAATTAAATTTACAAATTTACAACTTTGGTCCTTAAACTTTCAAAAATGACAACTTAGGTCCCTTAACTTTCAAGAATGACAAGTTAGGTCCCTAAACTTTCAAAGCTTGTCAATAATGGTCCCTTGAAGCAAGTTTGGAAAAATTACAGGTTTGGTCCTTGGAGATTTCAGATTTACAAGACAAGTCCTTGTCTTATTATTACCTAAAGACTTGTCAAAATGATTTTGGACCCCTGCCAACCTTACCATTTGACCCTGTCACTTCATTTTGGACCCCTGGTCAACAAAATAGTCAAACTCCACAGGTTTCCCTCCCTGTTGGGTTTCTTCCCCGACCAAGCCCCCTGCAACTCCCTGCTAACACACTACCACCCTCACCTTTTCCCCTTATCTCTTCCACACTCAACCCACCTCATCATGACACCTCTCACCCCCTTGCTACAATTTCAGAGCCCATAGTTGAAATTGCCACTTCCCGCCAAAAATGGAAAAACAGGCAATCCACTCATTACTCAACCATTGGTTCTCAAATTAGGTGGGATCTGCTCTAAAGGACACGTGGAGAGCTTTTAGGTATAAAAGAAAGAAGAAGACCAAGGAAACAAGCAGTAGTTAGTTTAGTTTTCAATATGTATGTCGTTTTTAATTTCTATGTCTTAAATAAGTTATAAGTTATAATTTCAATTGTTATTTTAGTTAATCCAATGTACTGAAATCATTTTCATGTATTAATTTCAAGTTTGAAGCAATGTTCATGCTTGGTCAACAAAAGTCCAACTGTGAAGAAATATTGATAAGCAGTGTTAAGATTCATTTTAGTTTTTCAAGTTACTTTCAAAAGCTATTATAAGCTTGTCAATAGCTTACTAATTGCTTAGGTAAACATTCACTCAGTTTTTACTCTTGAAACACCTTTGGTCAACAAAAGTCAAAGTGCAGGCATTAAGCTCTCTTGGACCTGAAGTTACTGAAATGGAGTTTGGTTTGGGTTAAGTTGAGCTGGAGTTGGATTGATCTGGTTTTGAGTTGGGTTAGTATCAGGTCCAAAATACTATGTCATTGAAATTATGAGCAAGTCATGGTGCAGGACCTCTTGTGAGTTTTAGCTCTTCTTTTGAATCCTTTTAGCTTGTTAAGATAGTTTAAATGATGTTGTGTGCTGTGTAACTTGGCCTAATATCAGTGTCTTGTTTGAATTTTAATCCATTATCTGTCATTAGTACTCTTTGTAAATTTGCACTAAATCTTAATTCGAATTGGTTAAGTTAGACTAGTCTAGTTGTTAAATTTAGTTCATACAGTTGTAATCTCATATTGTGAATCTAGAGTAAACACTTCAATGGATCAGATCAGTGGTTTACTGTGTTAAAGCTCATATCAATAAGCTAAACCAGTGTTTGGTAATGAATAGTTTTCTGAGCTTGAAGTGCTGTTAGGAGTTCAAGTCTGTTGCATTACAGTAGTATACAACCATTTAGTAGTTTGAGCTCATGCATTTGTATCACAAGTACCCCAATAGTCAACATTGTTCTTAATCTGTTCTAACTTTTCTTTAAGTGAAATTCAGCAGATCATGGGTTGCATACTGGTTAAGGAGTAGTTAAGCTAGCTTACATTAGTTCCATTTTAGCTTATAACATCATCCTCATTCAGTAAATCAGCTCTCAAGTTCATTAAAGTCAACTTATTAGTTTTCATTAAAAAGTCAAATTTAACTTTCCTGTTTTTGAATAAACTTAGGAATTTTAGTGTAAGCTCAATATTAGGATTTAGCTTAAATGCTTTTGGGATAGTAAAATATAGTTGCTTAAGAAAATTAGAAAAATAATATTTTGCTTTGTATCAGCTTATGTAGTGCTTAATCAGTAGCTTCTTTTGAGCACCCATTTCTGAAAATCCCCTGTGCAGCCCTGCACATCCAAAACAGTGGCTTCCCCACCACTTTGGTGGGTCCCACAGGCCACATCAGTGGACCCCACTGGTGGATCTTGGTTCCTTTCCACTCACCACCCAGATGACTAGCCATTTCAGTAAAAGTTTTGAGCTTAATCAGTGTGGACCCCACCCTTAGTTCAGCCACAAATCTGTCCCATTTTCTGAAATTAGCTAGTTCTTGTTTTGCTTAAATCTTGGCTTAAACTGCTTTTCAGAAATTTAAAATGGTTGGAATAGGTTAGTATTAAGTTAATATAGCATACACTAGCTTATGTGTTAATTTGGTGGTCATTTATGGCTTATTGCTTATTTTGAAATGCTTATTTATAAGCTAATCCACAACAGTTGCTTTTTCCTCCACATAAGCATATGTTTTTATATTTTTTATAAACTTAGAATAATATTTTAACATTTTCCTGAATTTTTCAGATTTTTCCTAGCTTGTTTGGTGTTTTTCTGCATTTTATCTAGTTTTTAAGCATTTTTAAATAGCATTTAATACAAAAAATTAAGAAAAGCTTCAAAAAAATAATTTTTCAATTTTCTTAAGTTAAGATAAATATAAAAAGAGAAAAAAATATTTTTCTAGATTTTTCTTAGTTAAATTTGTATTTTTAAATAATTTAATTAGTTTTTAATAGTATTTAATTCATAGAAAATAGAAAAATAATCAGAAAAATACAAAAAATAGTTTTGAAAATTCTAGTTTGATATTTTAGACTTTTCCATTTCATAATTTTATTTTTCTAGCTTTATTTCCTAATTTCTTGTAATTTAGATAATTATTAAATAGTTAAAAATAGTTTTTAATTAATAATAATTAGATAATTAGTTATAAAAATAATTTTCTTTTTCTATAAATTTTCTTATATCATTAGGTTTGTAAAAATGTATTTTTCATATTTTTAGGATTTATCTTGTGTAATTTTCACGTTTTTATTTGTACGTTTACGTAATTTTGTTTTAAAACGTAAGTTTTAGGTTTTAAACGTTCATCATTTTAAATATAGTGATAGCGTTTATTTAATAGATTTTATCTTTTTAATTTCCTTTAATTTGCATTTAAGCCCCTGTAGTTTATGGGCTTTTTCCTTAGTTATAATCATCTTCAAATCTCTTTTCCCGTTCAAATCTCTCGATCACTTTACGTTTGACTATTCTCGCACAGCTCGTTGGGACTTAACGACCTGGGGAAACACTATACTCTCCTGATCTTCATTGATTTCGTGCCTGAGCAGTTTTAAGTTTCTTGCTTGCGTGAGAAAGCTTGACGGTTCAGCAGAGCATCAAATTTTTGGCGCCGCTGCCGGGGAGCAGTGCTAATAGTCTTACGTTTAGCAGATTAGTGATTTGACATCACTCCTTGTTTATACCATCTATAAAATCAAAAACCCAAAAAGATTTTCATTCTTTGTTTCTACAAAATGTTTTTCAAAAATACCAAAAATATTCCTCTTTACCCTCTTACCCTTTTGATTCTTCATTTCTTACCCTCTGTAAACCTTTGATTCTTTCTATGTCTTATCCTCACCCTCTTGATTGTCAATGGTGTGGTGGTCCTTATAATGGTGGCAATTGCCCCAGTTGTAGCGTGGTGGAATCAGGAAACGGGTCTGTCTATAACCAGGATCCCTATTCCTACCATAACACAACTGATTCATTCCATCAGCTACCACACTGTGAGACTCAGCAGTTTTACTGTTGTGAGTACTGTGGTGGTTCACACTACAATTCTGTTTGTCAATCGGGAAACACGCTTGTCTATGAGCAAGTTCCTGATAACAATTATGACTACAACACTAACTCACAGCCACATCAGTTTTACTGTTGTGAGTATTGTGGAGGTCCTCACTCTAGCTCGGATTGTCAAACAGGGAATCCATTTCCTTGTAACAATCACGACTCTTCGTATCCAGACCAACCTCCACATTACCAAATGATTCAAGCGACTCCTCATGAAACTACGACAGACCTTCTACTGAAGAGTCTTGAGTTATTAAAAGAACTTAAGGAGGAGTCGGCTATGTCCTCCCAAGATAATCCAAATGAAAAATCCATGGAAGTTTTGTTAGCCGAAGAGCGTGATGCTAAATTAGATTCCCAGATTGCCATTGAAAACACTGTTAGGGAATCAATTGCACTACAAAAAGCATTCAAATCTAGCTCTCAATTCCATTTCATTCCTGATGACGATGATGATGAAGATACCCTTGATATTCTACAATTTTATTCATCAAGTTCATCAGTTGAGATTCCATCCGTGGAAATACAGGGAGAAAAGAATATTACTGAATCACTAGCAGTAGAAATAATGGAACTTGTAGAATCCATAACTGCTAGTCCTTCTAAACTCCCTCAGTCTGTTGCTATCACACCTGATATTCCCACTCACTCTCTAAACATGGGGGATGAGCATCTTGACACTGTTCCTGAAAAGGAATCGGACGAATTCATAAAGTCTAGTGTTGAAAACCTTGTCCCAATCCCAAGAGAGTCACAGGGAATTCTTGATCATGTATGTGATATCCCTCCTCCTCTTGTCTTCCAAAATGATCATATTGAGATGTTCTCCGATTCTAATGATAATGATTCGTTATCTTGTGGAGACATCGTTTATGTGGAAGATTTACCTTCTGAGCTTGTTAGCTTAGAAGAAGAGAATGATGAAGTTACTGACACTGAAATCAAAGATGAAGCACTTCGTGCAACATTACTGAATGTCAGACTTCTCATTTCTAAAATCGAGGCTTTCAATGAAAAACCTATTTCATCTCCTATCCCCATTAAGGATAGTGACATTCTTTCCGATGATTCTATTCCGGAAATGAAAGCCTTCTGTTCTAATGATATGGGAGAGAAGATTAGTGGCAGTACCACTTTTCATTCTCATAATTCTCTCCCCGATTATGAATCATTTACATTGGATGAGTTCACCAGTGAACCCACTGATACCAATTCTGAATATGATTCATTTACCTTCGAGGAGTTCGCCGATGAACTCACTCATATCATATCTCCGCCGGAGTATGATAATTTCTACTTTGATCTAGACACACCCATAATATGTCTTGATCAAGTGAGCTTAACTGAGGAGATTCATGAAACTATGAATTCTCCTATTGAGGATGAAGAGTTAATCATGATTTGTATCATGATTTTCTTTCTTTTCTTCATATATCCCGTGGCTTCTCCTGTTCTTCACTCCTTCGGGAATGAAGATATTATCTTTGATCCAGGCATTTCCATGCATCATTTGTGAGCCGGGTCTGTCTGTCTATATCTCATCGGTGTGGAACTTTCACGTACTTCAATGTTTATCCAAACATCTTAAATGAAAGTCCGATGGAGATTGTCTCTTCCACTTACTTCCCCATGAGCCAATTAATTCGGGGTCGAGTCAAGCTAGCGACTCGGTAATCAAAAACAGTAGCTTAACATGGGTTTTCACCCGTGTGTAACACCCTAGTGTGGGGGAGATGCCCCACATGTTGTATATAGATCTAAAAAACTTTGAAAATTGTAAATATTAAAAAATAAAATAATTGTTGTGTTTCTACACTTAGCTAGGTTTATTATCTTTTTACGTTCTAAGTTTCGGCATTACAGCCGGTACTTTGAATATTGAGGACAATATTCATTTCTAAGTGTGGGGGGGAAATTCTGGCGAATTTGATCATAAATGTACCCTTTTAGTCCCTTTTTCCCCCAAAATGGCCAAATTTTAAAATTTTTTATGTAGTGGAAGTACTATGTACTAAACACAACAAATGGTAATCAGTCCACCATGTCTAACCCACAAAAGGATTGGCTAATCCAGGAGCAAACGGCTCTTGGTAAAGATATCTCAAATCCGTTGACGGCTTGCAATTTGCCCAAAATTGTATGGTATTCAGCTCACCATATCCTTAAAAGTGAAGAGTTGGCTAGCCCGCAAGTTTATGGCTTGTGGTAAAGGCAGTGGAAAAACCATAATTGGTAATCAGCTCACCAAAGATAATATTGATAATTTATCTAAGAGTTGGCTAGTCCAGAGCAAACGGCTTCTGGTAAAGACAAATCAAAACCGTTGAAAGCTGGTGGTTTGCTCAAAATCACATGGTTATCGGTGTACCATGGTTCTTACTTGAACTGAAACATTTGGCTACTCCAGAAGTAATGGCTTTTGGTAAAGAGATAAAATCCATTAGTTTTTCTCAAAACATTGCTAGGGACTAGCAATATCTTAGTGTGGGGGATTGATGAGTGTCTAAATACTCATCATTTTTGTATCAATTAAACTGCAAAAACATCTGAAAACACTCAGAAATGTATCAAAATGATAAAAATATCACAAATAAGTGTTTTATATGTTTTAAATGCAAAAATATCAAAATCTGGTGAAAAACGTATCAAGTTTGCATAATTTGCAGTTTTAGTCCTCCAAGTTTCAAAAGTTGTCAAAAACAGTCCCTGGTAAAACCAAATAAAGAGAAATATCATTTTGAGTCCCTAGGGATTCTTAAGTTGTCAAAACTGGTCCTTGAGAATTAAATTTACAAATTTACAACTTTGGTCCTTAAACTTTCAAAAATGACAACTTAGGTCCCTTAACTTTCAAGAATGACAAGTTAGGTCCCTAAACTTTCAAAGCTTGTCAATAATGGTCCCTTGAAGCAAGTTTGGAAAAATTACAGGTTTGGTCCTTGGAGATTTCAGATTTACAAGACAAGTCCTTGTCTTATTATTACCTAAAGACTTGTCAAAATGATTTTGGACCCCTGCCAACCTTACCATTTGACCCTGTCACTTCATTTTGGACCCCTGGTCAACAAAATAGTCAAACTCCACAGGTTTCCCTCCCTGTTGGGTTTCTTCCCCGACCAAGCCCCCTGCAACTCCCTGCTAACACACTACCACCCTCACCTTTTCCCCTTATCTCTTCCACACTCAACCCACCTCATCATGACACCTCTCACCCCCTTGCTACAATTTCAGAGCCCATAGTTGAAATTGCCACTTCCCGCCAAAAATGGAAAAACAGGCAATCCACTCATTACTCAACCATTGGTTCTCAAATTAGGTGGGATCTGCTCTAAAGGACACGTGGAGAGCTTTTAGGTATAAAAGAAAGAAGAAGACCAAGGAAACAAGCAGTAGTTAGTTTAGTTTTCAATATGTATGTCGTTTTTAATTTCTATGTCTTAAATAAGTTATAAGTTATAATTTCAATTGTTATTTTAGTTAATCCAATGTACTGAAATCATTTTCATGTATTAATTTCAAGTTTGAAGCAATGTTCATGCTTGGTCAACAAAAGTCCAACTGTGAAGAAATATTGATAAGCAGTGTTAAGATTCATTTTAGTTTTTCAAGTTACTTTCAAAAGCTATTATAAGCTTGTCAATAGCTTACTAATTGCTTAGGTAAACATTCACTCAGTTTTTACTCTTGAAACACCTTTGGTCAACAAAAGTCAAAGTGCAGGCATTAAGCTCTCTTGGACCTGAAGTTACTGAAATGGAGTTTGGTTTGGGTTAAGTTGAGCTGGAGTTGGATTGATCTGGTTTTGAGTTGGGTTAGTATCAGGTCCAAAATACTATGTCATTGAAATTATGAGCAAGTCATGGTGCAGGACCTCTTGTGAGTTTTAGCTCTTCTTTTGAATCCTTTTAGCTTGTTAAGATAGTTTAAATGATGTTGTGTGCTGTGTAACTTGGCCTAATATCAGTGTCTTGTTTGAATTTTAATCCATTATCTGTCATTAGTACTCTTTGTAAATTTGCACTAAATCTTAATTCGAATTGGTTAAGTTAGACTAGTCTAGTTGTTAAATTTAGTTCATACAGTTGTAATCTCATATTGTGAATCTAGAGTAAACACTTCAATGGATCAGATCAGTGGTTTACTGTGTTAAAGCTCATATCAATAAGCTAAACCAGTGTTTGGTAATGAATAGTTTTCTGAGCTTGAAGTGCTGTTAGGAGTTCAAGTCTGTTGCATTACAGTAGTATACAACCATTTAGTAGTTTGAGCTCATGCATTTGTATCACAAGTACCCCAATAGTCAACATTGTTCTTAATCTGTTCTAACTTTTCTTTAAGTGAAATTCAGCAGATCATGGGTTGCATACTGGTTAAGGAGTAGTTAAGCTAGCTTACATTAGTTCCATTTTAGCTTATAACATCATCCTCATTCAGTAAATCAGCTCTCAAGTTCATTAAAGTCAACTTATTAGTTTTCATTAAAAAGTCAAATTTAACTTTCCTGTTTTTGAATAAACTTAGGAATTTTAGTGTAAGCTCAATATTAGGATTTAGCTTAAATGCTTTTGGGATAGTAAAATATAGTTGCTTAAGAAAATTAGAAAAATAATATTTTGCTTTGTATCAGCTTATGTAGTGCTTAATCAGTAGCTTCTTTTGAGCACCCATTTCTGAAAATCCCCTGTGCAGCCCTGCACATCCAAAACAGTGGCTTCCCCACCACTTTGGTGGGTCCCACAGGCCACATCAGTGGACCCCACTGGTGGATCTTGGTTCCTTTCCACTCACCACCCAGATGACTAGCCATTTCAGTAAAAGTTTTGAGCTTAATCAGTGTGGACCCCACCCTTAGTTCAGCCACAAATCTGTCCCATTTTCTGAAATTAGCTAGTTCTTGTTTTGCTTAAATCTTGGCTTAAACTGCTTTTCAGAAATTTAAAATGGTTGGAATAGGTTAGTATTAAGTTAATATAGCATACACTAGCTTATGTGTTAATTTGGTGGTCATTTATGGCTTATTGCTTATTTTGAAATGCTTATTTATAAGCTAATCCACAACAGTTGCTTTTTCCTCCACATAAGCATATGTTTTTATATTTTTTATAAACTTAGAATAATATTTTAACATTTTCCTGAATTTTTCAGATTTTTCCTAGCTTGTTTGGTGTTTTTCTGCATTTTATCTAGTTTTTAAGCATTTTTAAATAGCATTTAATACAAAAAATTAAGAAAAGCTTCAAAAAAATAATTTTTCAATTTTCTTAAGTTAAGATAAATATAAAAAGAGAAAAAAATATTTTTCTAGATTTTTCTTAGTTAAATTTGTATTTTTAAATAATTTAATTAGTTTTTAATAGTATTTAATTCATAGAAAATAGAAAAATAATCAGAAAAATACAAAAAATAGTTTTGAAAATTCTAGTTTGATATTTTAGACTTTTCCATTTCATAATTTTATTTTTCTAGCTTTATTTCCTAATTTCTTGTAATTTAGATAATTATTAAATAGTTAAAAATAGTTTTTAATTAATAATAATTAGATAATTAGTTATAAAAATAATTTTCTTTTTCTATAAATTTTCTTATATCATTAGGTTTGTAAAAATGTATTTTTCATATTTTTAGGATTTATCTTGTGTAATTTTCACGTTTTTATTTGTACGTTTACGTAATTTTGTTTTAAAACGTAAGTTTTAGGTTTTAAACGTTCATCATTTTAAATATAGTGATAGCGTTTATTTAATAGATTTTATCTTTTTAATTTCCTTTAATTTGCATTTAAGCCCCTGTAGTTTATGGGCTTTTTCCTTAGTTATAATCATCTTCAAATCTCTTTTCCCGTTCAAATCTCTCGATCACTTTACGTTTGACTATTCTCGCACAGCTCGTTGGGACTTAACGACCTGGGGAAACACTATACTCTCCTGATCTTCATTGATTTCGTGCCTGAGCAGTTTTAAGTTTCTTGCTTGCGTGAGAAAGCTTGACGGTTCAGCAGAGCATCATGACACTAGTACTGCATCAATTCACAACGATTCCATTGCCTCACTTTCTGATATGAATGCTTCTATTTCTGATGTGGGTGTTCCAAACATTGTTACTAACCAAATGGAACCCATTCTTGCATGGGGATCCCAATTATCCAGTTATCCATTCTTGTCTGTGTTCAACTGCAGATCGTTCAAATCGTTCTGTGGTACCTGGACTCAGGCTGTTCCAAGCATATGACTGAAGACCGGTCGCGGCTCATGAACTTCGTGAGCAAATTCATCGGGACTGTTAGATTTGGTAATGATCATTTCGGTGCTATTATGGGTTATGGAGATTATGTTGTTGGTGATAGTGTCATCTCTAGAGTTTACTATGTTGAAGGTTTGGGTCATAATCTGTTCTCTGTTGGTCAATTATGTGACTCTGATCTAGAAGTTGCCTTCAGAAAACATACCTGCTTTGTTAGAGATCTTAATGGTAAGGAACTGTTAAAAGGAACTCGTGGGTCAAATCTTTACACCATCTCTATTGATGACATGATGAGGGCTTCTCCAATCTGCTTGTTATCAAAGGCTTCAAAAACAAAGTCATGGTTATGGCATCGTCGTCTCAATCACTTGAACTTCGGCACCATCAACGATCTTTCCAGAAAGGACTTAGTGGTAGGTTTACCTAGACTAAAGTATGAAAAGGATCATCTTTGTTCAGCATGTCAATTGGGTAAAAGCAAGAAGTATGCCCATAAACCCAAACCTACTAACTCTGTCACAGAAGTTCTTCATATGATTCATATGGATTTATGTGGACCAATGAGGGTGCAAAATATCTTTGGGAAGAAATATGTGTTAGTTGTGGTTGATGATTACTCTAGATTCACCTGGGTCAAGTTCTTAAGGACGAAGGATGAAACTCCTGATATCATCATCAAACTCATCAAACAGCTGCAAGTTCGACTTAACAAAACCGTCAGAATTATCAGAACAGACAATGGAACTGAGTTTGTCAACAAACAACTTAATGAATTCTATGAAAGCGTTGGAATCAGTCATCAAAGAAGTGTTCCACGAACTCCTCAACAGAACGGTGTAGTTGAAAGACGAAATCGAACTCTGGTTGAAGCCGCTAGAACAATGTTGATTTACTCAAAGGTTCCAACGTTTCTCTGGGCTGAAGCAATCGCCACTGCATGCTATACACAAAATCGTTCCCTAATCCACACTGTACATGGAAAAACTCCATATGAACTTGTCCACAACAGAAAACCTAATCTCTCTTTCCTTCGTGTGTTTGGTGCATTGTGCTATCCAACTAATGAGGGTCAAGACTTAGGGAAACTTAGGGCTAAAGCTGACATTGGAGTATTTGTAGGATACGCACCAAACAAAAAGGGATACCGAATCTACAACAAAAGAACCCGAAATATCATGGAAACAATTCACGTTACGTTTGATGAGCTGACCGGTCAAATGGCTCCTGGACACTCCAGCTCAGGACCCGCACTTCAAGACAGTCCCATTGGTTCATCTCTTGTTCCTAACTCTACTCAAGAAACTCCATTTGTACCTCCATATGAAGATGATGTAAAGAAATTGTTTGATCCTATGTTTGATGAACTGTATGATTCAAATACTAATGAGGTGATGATTCCCACAACAGAGGATGCTCATATTCCAGTGAATGAAGTCAATCCCTCAGTCTCAATATCTTTGAGTCATGAAGCACCCGCTGCTGATCCTTCAGTCTCATCAACAAATCATCATTCTTCAAATGTACATCATGGAAATGTTTCTGGCATCAATGATGAAGTTAATCCCTTTGCAACTCCTGAAGATGCTCCATTTGAAAACATATTTGCTACTCCTGAATCATCATCAGAACCATCTTCTTCAGGAGATATCGACTCAGCTACCTCAGTTCCTCAACAACTGCCACATGAACACCTAAGAAAATGGACTCACGATCACCCCTTAGACAACATCATTGGAAATCCCTCTCGTCCTGTATCAACACGAAAACAACTCGCAACCGATTCCTTATGGTGCTTCTTCAACTCCGTACTATCTAAGATCGAACCAAAAGATGTTAAAACTGCCATGAATGAAGATAGCTGGTTCAATGCCATGCAAGATGAAATTCATGAGTTTGATCGACTTGATGTATGGGAGTTAGTACCTGCTCCAGACTGTGCTATGATTATTGCTCTTAAATGGATCTTCAAAGTAAAACTTGATGAGCATGGTGATGTGTTGAAGAACAAGGCCCGATTAGTTGCTAAAGGATATCGTCAAGAGGAGGGTATAGACTTTGAAGAATCTTTTGCTCCAGTGGCTCGAATCGAGGCAATCAGAATCTTTCTGGCTAATGCTGCAAGTAAGAACATGGTGGTTTATCAGATGGATGTAAAGACGGCATTTCTGAACGGAGATCTTAAAGAAGTCGTCTACGTCAGCCAACTTGAAGGATTTGTGAATCAAGAGCATCCTACTCACGTTTATCGTTTGAAGAAGGCTCTTTACGGTTTAAAGCAAGCTCCAAGGGCATGGTATGATACACTGTCAAAGTTTCTTCTATCAACCGGATTCATCAAAGGAGCAGTTGATCCTACATTGTTCACCAGGAAGTCAGGCAAACATTTAATTCATGTTCAAATTTATGTTGATGATATTATTTTTGCCTCGACTGACCCAATGGAATGTGATCGTTTTTCAAATGAAATGAGTTCAAAGTTTCAAATGTCAATGATGGGAAAAATGTCATTTTTCTTGGGATTACAAATTTCACAAAGTCCCGGAGGCATTTTCATAAATCGATCTAAATATGCAACAGAGATTTTAAAGAAATTTGGATTTGATTCATGTGACCCTATTGACACCCCCATGATTGACCGAACCAAACTAGATGAGGACCTCTCAGGGATCATGATTGATCAAACGAAATATCGTAGTATGATTGGATCCTTGATGTATCTCACAGCTAGTAGACCAGACATCTTGTTCGCTGTTTGCATGTGTGCTAGATACCAGGCTAAGCCTACTAAAAAGCACCTTGAAGCAGTTAAACGGGTCTTTCGGTATCTCCAAGGAACCATCAATATGGGACTATGGTACCCGAAGGACACCGGTATGTCACTAACAGCCTATGCAGATGCTGATCATACAGGTTGTCAAGATACTCGTCGAAGTACATCTGGAGGTGCTCAGTTTTTGGGTGATAAGCTCGTAAGCTGGTCTTCAAAGAAGCAAATGAGTACTTCTATTTCCTCTACAGAGGCTGAATACATAGCCATGTCATCTTGTTGTGCTCAAATCTTATGGATGAGATCTCAATTATCTGACTATGGCTTTGAATTCAACAAAATCCCTCTGTACTATGATAATAAAAGTGCTATTGCTCTCTCATGCAACAACGTTCAACACTCAAGAGCAAAGCATATCGACATTCGTCATCATTTCATCAGGGAACAAGTAGAAAAAGGTGTGGTGGAACTCTATTTTGTGAGGTCTGAATATCAGTTAGCTGACATCTTCAGCAAAGCTCTTCCAAGAGAACGTTTTGAGTTTATTCTTCCACGACTTGGCTTGAAAAGCCTTCAACCAGAAACACTCAAACGTCTTCAGGAGGAAGACGAAGAGTAAAAGGTTTCCTTCATCTATCTCTTGTAAATATTTATTCGAAAAACAAAATACAAAATTATAAAACTCTCAAAAATCAAATAGAAAATTATAAAACTTTCAAAATCCATAAAAATCTGAAAAATTCGAAAAATCTTCAAAAAAAGATTGTCAATTTGTCATGTTTTTCTCGGTTCGATAATATCTACGGTCTTTGTGATGTCATTCAAAGAATGACACGGGACTTTAGATGTTGTTCGAATTCTTAAAAAAAAAAAAAAAAAAAAAAAAAAAAAAAAATCAAAAAATTATTTTTGGGAGAAAGAGAAACAATGGTTTATTGTCATTTTCAGGCAATAACCCGGTTTTTAAAAGAAAGAACAGAGCCATGTTTTATCATGGTTTCAAAATTCCATGCTCTGATTCTATAAACATTTATCTGCTGAAAACTAAATGCTTTGAAAAATAACTCGATCTCTAATTTTGATAATCATCAGGACTTATTTGTCAAAATCTCTATCTCTCAATCAACAACATATGTCATTGATTGAGGGGGAGAATGATTTCAATTAAATTAAAAAGTTATTTGGCATTAAATTGATTTTCAAAAGATATACATGCATGTTTTATCAATGGAGTTTAAAGTCTTAAAATCACATTTCCCCTTAAAAGCTTTCAAAATAAATTTAAATCTATAAGAGATCACAAATCTCAAATGATTTGATAATTGTGATCGGGGGAGAATGTGTGATTTAAATTGGATTTTAACTGATAATTCGGTAAATGGTTTTATAAGGATGTACATGCTGTCCTTCCCACATGTGACAAACGATTTCAAATTTTCAATGCACATGTTGAGGGGGAGCTG
Organism: Chrysanthemum seticuspe; assembly: GCA_019973895.1. Taxonomy (NCBI): domain Eukaryota; kingdom Viridiplantae; phylum Streptophyta; class Magnoliopsida; order Asterales; family Asteraceae; genus Chrysanthemum; species Chrysanthemum seticuspe. The sequence continues at coordinate 2,444,981 of BPTQ01000004.1, forward strand.
TTGGAGTATGCTCGTGTCATAATAAATAATTATATGGCTAGTCATATGTGAGCCTATGGGGTCACACACATATACACTTAGACACCATTTAATATACCGTATCTATCGTATTTACGTTATATTTAACCTTCGTAATTCGGGATCAATAACGGGCTACTAATAACTAAGCTTGTACTTAGTTTATTGGATTGGACCAACAAATGGGCTAGCTCTTATAGGCCCCCATTTGAATGGCCATGGTGGGAAACAACAGGGCAAAAGAGCAAGGGGTTATGTGGAACATTATTTCCTATAACCTCCTATTGATTTGGTCAATTTGGGATATAAATGAATATAACAACTTACCTAAAGGCTCTCCCTCTTCCCCTAGCCAAAGACCACGAAATACAACACCCTCATTTTAGGGTTTGTGTTTTTAGATCTCATCTAACCTTATTCTAGTGTAGTTCAAGGCTAGATCGCGTATCACGGGGTTTAGACTAGCATCGAGTGGTGATTGTGGACGCGTAGTGTGTTTCACACATAAGAAAAGATCAACCTTATTGATCTTTTGGTTTCTTACATCTTATCATGGTGTTGGTGTTGTTGGTGAAACGCGAATCACGCTTCAAAGGTATACTACTTATTGTAATTGTTACATTTGTTATTGATTGATCATATGGCTATATGGATCCGTTGTTTGGTGATGATACCGCTGCGTTTATATGTTTTCTTTATGTTTATATATTCATCATCACCTATAGTGGTATCACGAGCCATCATATGTGCCATATGATTATCGGGTATGCGAAAAAATGGTCAAAAACGCGTGTTTTTAAGTGATTTTTGAAACCACTTTCAAAACAGCCCCGAGGGCTCCATTTTTCATGGATTAAGAATGTTAATAGTAATATAAACATCTGTGATTTTTGGTCCTATGGCCATTGGTTTCGCATTTGTTAATTAAACAATGTGTTCGGTACGCTAAAAATGGCTTTAATCGCGTTGTTTTAATCGATTCTTGAAACGATTTGAAAACAGCCCCTAAGGCTTAATTTTCTGTGGTAAAATGATTTTTAGAAGGTCTAATTTCAGTAGGTTTGAGAACCTAAATCCATTTTACTCGCGTACCAATCGGGGTTTTAATTCTTGTTGATTATTTCTTCGATTCGTTGGCTAAATCTTTTATTTCATGCTATTTAAATTGTTCCCATGGCAAATACATGCATGTTTGCTCATGGGATTAGCCAACACCTTGTTATGATCATAATTTTATGGTATTATTATGTGTATATGCAAAGCCGATGAAAACCTAGACCACTTGTGCTATGTATGATTGTGATTGTCGTTAATTTCTTGTCATTGGGGTTTGCCATTGTTTCGGCTTTTATGTATGAATTTTCATTTGGTTTTTGCCATTGTTTGGGCATGTTACAATAGATAGATAGTAGATTAGTTGTATTTTACATTCTATATATTGTAACCGATGCTTGGAATGGAATGGCGAAGCATAAAAGACATAAAGACGCAAAATGGCTGCTCGTACAAGCTGCAGTAAAACGGCGTTTCCCGATGATTGGTGGCGTATTTTTTAACCAAATTTTTTTTGCAGGTAGACAACTCATGGGCCCACAACTTTGTAGTTTGGTGCTAAGCTCGGGGATGACTCCTTCTAGGCCATTTGGGCCTCCGAATGCAGAAATTCTGGGCTGGCAGATTCACTTTTCATGTGCATTATGGGCTTCTACTTGTCCTTGATTGGTCTTGGAGCAAGTGAGAGTCCTCCGTGTGGTTGTGGTTTATGTCCCTAGATGACTCTTGGTTCTCGTGATGGCTCACGAGACCAAGCATAGGTTCTTTCATCGGTTGAGGCTTTGCATATTGTGGTTGTGTGTTGGTTGTTTGCTTATTATGTATGTTGTGAATGTATATAACTTGCAAATAGTTTTCTAAAACTTAAAACGCAACACAAACCATTTTCAAACTAAATCTTATGATTTAGTTTAACTAAGTTTAAATATGGATTTAACTTAAAATCATTGTTTTAATAATAACACTTAACTTGTTATGTATGTTATTCGATTTATGTATTGTCCTATCTCTTTTATTATCCACATAGGTTCTATATTAGACTTGAATATGGACAACTTGACACACATAAATTAAAACAATGATTAGACTTAAGTTAAGAAGAGTTTTTAACTTGTGCTACGAAGAATGAATGCATGCTTTTTTCGTACACCTTTTTTGATTCACATCAAAATATTTTACCCGTCACAAATTTAAGTCATGCCGTCCAATCGCTTGAGAACACTTGCAATTACTTTTTGCCTATGCGTGGGACCTAGGTTGAATTGTAACCCAAGGTGATTATTGTCTATGCGTGGGACCTAGATATATTTTCGCACGTTCTCAAATTGGATGACTTAATCGAGTTAAGCGGTGAGACCTTGACCCGAGGCAAGGATGGGACTAAACATGCCTACTTGACACTAGATGCTTGTTCACTAGTGCCATGAGTCCCATAAGGATCTAAGAGTTGCACATGTAATGCAATTGGTGATCGTCGCCTACCAATTGAATCTACTATTGCTAGCAGATCAACTGATGTGATAGTAGAAGCACAATGTGGATCTTAGCCTTTTTTCGTAAATTAATTGTTTTAAACATGGGGTAATTAATTTGTAAAAGGATAATTATCGAAAATACTAAAAATTGAACTTTGTAAATTCATATTTAATGATATAATGCTTCAAATCCGTAAACAAAAGTTTGTTCTTTTCTTGATATAAAGACAAACTAAGTACTTCTTTCCTTGTAAGAAAGAGACTTGTTCCTATTTGTTTTCTTTATGAGGATATACAATAATAGGAATATTTGAATTGTCCTAATTCTAATCAAACTCAAAGCACACCCACTCTAGAAATCGTGATGTCTTGCAAAAGTCAAAACGGTTAAGTGTGGTTGCACATCTTATTCTTTTAAGTTTGTTTTATAACCCTAGTTTCGGTTCTGAAACATTGAAGTAAGATGAGATATTTGGATAACTAGAGAACACGTTTTCTATAGCTACCAAAATAATATGAGTTTTAATAATTAGAAGATGGAAATATCAATCAACCGCAAAATGGTAAAGACAATTACTAGCATGATTACCTAGCAATTATCTTAACACAATGAACCTAATAAGGTACTACACACCCTTGTGGTAAAATAGACCTTATGGAGGAATTGCATGCCTATTTTCAAGTTAAAATATCAATGATGGCTTGCCCGTCATCTATATGTTAGAACTTGATGCACTTCATTGAATATCTAAGTACATGTTTACTAGTCCAAGTGACTCACATTAGCAATAATGTGTAGATATTCAAAGAAAGTAGGAAAGTATCCAATTGACACTCAGTCACCATTGGTGACATAACATTTATGATGTTGTATAATCTAATGGGAGCTATGTGACTTTAATACTGGTGACGAAACACATGTAATGTTGTCTAATCCAGTGGGAGCCGTAATCTTTATTACCTTGAAGGTTGCCCATATTATTTCTTGATTGTCTTGAAATAATACATTACTTTCCACACGTGAAGCATCATAGTTTATATAAGAACCATTGCATGAATTTATTAGATAACTTGTCGCGTTCCTGATGTTGCTTCCTGAAATGTTATCAATAAATTGTTATGCATGATTCATTATTAAAACAATAAAGTTCTACATATCTATATTTTCATTTTGTATAAAATCATATCTGTGACACTGTCATATTACGCATGATGTTGTGCCATGCACAAGTGGGAGAAATCTTCATTGTGTGCAAGATACAACATATAACAATATGACTAATAGTTTTTCTTGACTGCATGGTAAGAAAACTAATATTCTACTAGGACTTCTACACATAAAATGTAAGTTGCCCTAATTAGAACAAATGTCAAGATAATATGAAAAGCTACTTCAACATATTCACCGAATTGTTCAGTAAATATGATTATGTATTATTGTAAAGTCATAATCTTGAAGTATGAAATTAACTTGAAATACTATTGAGGCCAAGAGTCGGCACTCTAAATTGCTTTACTTGAATATGTTTAGGTCTCTTGTAAAGACTCAAACATCAAGTCTGTTAATTGTTGAAAGACTTATAACGTAAAGTAAGACGTTAACTTGTTATGTATTCTTGTTAAATACATGTACATGAAGTCATTAAATTGTTAATGACGTATGACGTATAGTAAAATATTAAATGTTTATGTTTTCTAGTCAAAACATGCACGTGAAGTCATTGACTTGGTCAACAACTTATAAATTAAGTATGCAATAGGCTGAAAACACTATTGATGACATCTGGTTTGACTTGGTTGGCAGATACGTAAGCCAAAGAGTATAAGTTCATCTAATGAGTTGTGGGATAGTCTCACAACATCAATCCTCATGGAATACCACATTATTATGGTATGTCCATCACGGAAAATCAAACTCTATTGATATTGTTTGATCTTTGATGACTTAAACTCTCTTACCTCCAAAGAATTAAGGTTAGAAAATTGAATGTGCCATGGGTACACTCAATATGGTTCCAATCTGGAAGGTATTTAAGACGCCATTGTGTTATGGAATGGGATGAATTCCATTATGTCTTGATTAAAGTTCTTAATTTGTTAAATACCTTAGAGTAAGTAATTAACAAACCGGAGTCAAGAACTACTAATGTATTTTGGATGTCCTAATTGAAAACAATTTATTGTTTCTCAAAATGCTGTGTATCTAGAGATTAGTCTCTATGTACAAAGCAAGTGGGAGCACCTTTAGATCTTGAAGTTGTTCAAGAACTAATATACACAACCTTCTAGGTACACTTGCTGATGTCACACTAAGGTTAAACATGCATATGTTAAACCATAGTATGATATCTCTCATTCATAGATCCGGAAGGAAACTTCTTGCACCTGAATGATATAGTCTTATATCAATGCTAAGGGATATAAGTTAGAGGGTCATTGTGAACCTGCTAACTAAGAGCTGCATTATCAGATTTTGAATCTGATGAATGGCTCAAAACTATGAATGATAAGATGCAGTCCGTGGAAGACAATCACTCATGAAGCTTGATTGATCTCTTACCAATCAGTTAGACTGTGAGGTTAAAAATGAGTTTCTCAATGAGAAGACTCAAAAGGACAAACTTGTACACACATTTTAATTCACGAGTAGTGAAAGGAGCTACTCATACTCAAGAAATTGACTATGATTAAATCTTCCTACCTGTAATTATTAAATGTATAAAGATTATGAATTGTCATACTTATCTTCATGTAAATGAAATGTGACAATAGGATTTCAAAACTCTTTTCTTATTGAATACATTTGCGAGGACGATGTGTATTCAAAAGGGTTTGTGAATATATATAATCTTTATTATGTCTACAAGATACAAGAATCCAAGTGTGGATTAGATCATGCATCTCCGAGCTAAGATCTTTAGTTTACCATAAAATCATTAATTTGATTTTGATTAAAATAAGATCAGTACGATGTACACTAAGAGCAAGTGGGAGCACAGTATTTATTTTCTTAAATCTCATATGTTGATAACGTATTAGAAACATTATTCCATCTAAGCTAGAATTTTTTACTTAGTTTGGAATGAAGTTTCTCTTGAGAGTTTTAGAACATAAAACATGCAACCTTGTTACATATGCTTGTTTGAATAAACATAAGCGGTTATTAAGTCTGACACAATATGAAACATTATTGAGAGGAGTCTCAATAATCAATCTTACCTGATGAGATTGAAAGCATGAATAGAAACCTTAAGTTTAACTAAAGGATTCATTATGTATATCATATTGTGCATTGGACTAATTATATCATTTGCATGAATGCAAGATGATTGATAACAACAAATATCTAAGTGAATGTCATTAGATAATTGTTAAACGAACATTCTAATGGACCTTCAAAGGACCAAATATATGTTCAACATTTACGGATATTTGAGGATCTCTATTCTGTTTGCATACATTGATGCTTATTTAACTGAAATGATGCTCAAACCTAGTCATGGTAGCATATCATCATGAATGATGACATTGTTGACTAAATGTTCTCGACTGAGAGCATTAATGCATTATACATTAAAAGAATAAGAATACTTTACAGTTTGAGAAACTGTTTAGATGAATGTCTAAATTAGGTGTTTTGCTAGCTTCAAACACCCTATGGAATGCATTGTTGCAATACTCGTATTGTACTTGAATGCACACATACAAAAGCACAATCATCATACCTTTCATGGATTTTGAAACAAGTATTCTCAAGGTTTACTCAGATGACTACTTGTTGTCTTGAACAACATAATTTGATCATGGTGGGAACACCGGTTTCCGATCTATATGTAGTCTTATGCATATCTGTTTATAGTATTTGGATAATGGAATGCTAAGCAGTTTATATTTTATAATGAATTGATTTAATGGTTATTATCGTTTTCATTTATATCAACTGTATTCTATATTTGCATGTTTAAATCCATGAATGATTTTCTTCATTCAAAACTTGTCCATTGTCGGTTGACGGTACGGGAGTACCATCAAATTAAGACAGTTGTGAGTGTGTTGGTGACCTTTTTGCCAAACTCACATGTTGTTCATGGTGATGAGCATTGGACTGACCCAACCTACGAGCATTCACTGCATGGATCGGCGTCAAATAGTGAATCTCGAAAATGGTTATGTCTATTATCCTTAGACTTGAGATGCAAGCAGGTCTTGCATGTGTGGAGTTTTATTCCTTGATATGGTTAAACGCTGTCCTGAACAAGGTAGTTATAAAGGCCACTATCATGAATGATTTGAAGCACATGAATGACACGTGCAGTCAAAATAGGATTTGTTCCTCCACATGGTTTGGAGTTAGATACTATTGGGCCCCTCGATGATTTGAACAGATGTTTGTATGGCCGTACCCAAATGAGATTAAGATGAATCTTAATTCACTTGGTAATCTTGTTCAATATCAAGATCGAGAACATAATAGTTGAACAATTAGAATGACTTTTGATCCATGTCTAATATTCAACATGGTATCTGAAACAAAGGGATATATGACATATAAACCATTTAATGAAATGTTTGAGAAACTGACCTCACATATCACTAGGGGCATTGGCGTGTTGCTAGACGCTAACCATTGCTTGTATAATTACTTGACTATTATGACGTCGCAAGTGGGAGCTGTTGGAGTATGCTCGTGTCATAATAAATAATTATATGGCTAGTCATATGTGAGCCTATGGGGTCACACACATATACACTTAGACACCATTTAATATACCGTATCTATCGTATTTACGTTATATTTAACCTTCGTAATTCGGGATCAATAACGGGCTACTAATAACTAAGCTTGTACTTAGTTTATTGGATTGGACCAACAAATGGGCTAGCTCTTATAGGCCCCCATTTGAATGGCCATGGTGGGAAACAACAGGGCAAAAGAGCAAGGGGTTATGTGGAACATTATTTCCTATAACCTCCTATTGATTTGGTCAATTTGGGATATAAATGAATATAACAACTTACCTAAAGGCTCTCCCTCTTCCCCTAGCCAAAGACCACGAAATACAACACCCTCATTTTAGGGTTTGTGTTTTTAGATCTCATCTAACCTTATTCTAGTGTAGTTCAAGGCTAGATCGCGTATCACGGGGTTTAGACTAGCATCGAGTGGTGATTGTGGACGCGTAGTGTGTTTCACACATAAGAAAAGATCAACCTTATTGATCTTTTGGTTTCTTACATCTTATCATGGTGTTGGTGTTGTTGGTGAAACGCGAATCACGCTTCAAAGGTATACTACTTATTGTAATTGTTACATTTGTTATTGATTGATCATATGGCTATATGGATCCGTTGTTTGGTGATGATTCCGCTGCGTTTATATGTTTTCTTTATGTTTATATATTCATCATCACCTATAGGAGCATCTATCCTAAACCTATGATTTGAAACGTGATCGTTTATTTCAATGTGCAGGTTCCCTCTAGTATGTGCAAAACTCTTTTCAAAACCTCGAGGCACATATTGAGGGGGAGCAAATTTATGGAAACCTCATCCTTCCTGGAAATGCTTTATCTACTTGATTTGATCAAGGAAGTGATGGTGATATTTTTTTAGAAAATGGTAATCAAAGAAGTAATTTCTTCCTCTTGCCTCCGTGTGCAAAAAGATTTCAAACATTTGATGCACATGTTGAGGGGGAGCACTTATTCTAAAAATATCAAAAACAATTCAGGTACAAAATGCTTTGATAATATATCACAAGTATCTGAATTGATTTTCAAATGGTTTTCAGTTGGATCCAATGGCAGACGAACAATACCAAATAGACCGACCAACTTTACTTTATGTACGGTGATATAAGGATGATAAGGTTAGGTATATGTTCCCATGATCCGCCAGAACCGGAGGAATCTTCCCAGGGACAATCCACTAGTTAGTGTAGAAGTCCTTAGGTATGATGATAAAAGGAGAAAAATGAGATATGGGAAGAGTGCGGACTAAGACTGAACTAGTACTGGAATGAACCCAACAAGGTTCTAGTTATGAAGTCTCGGTAAGCATTGAAGGGGTTGAAGAATTAAAAAGAATTGAATGAGAATAGGGTGAAAACAAATAGCCCTCCATTTATTCAACCTTAGGGCAGAAACCGGGTTCAATTCATATGCTACTAATGGTAACATCGGTATTGAAGACAAGACGTCATGGACCCAGTGACGCACCGCACTTCAACTTTCCAAACCACTCAAGTTCCTCTTAAAAGGACTTGTTTCATTCTCACGGGGAACCGACATTATCTATCGACTTTCTCTTAAAGATTGTTGATATTGAAGAAGGAAACCCTCTCCCTAGTCTCCGGCACAGGATCCAAATATGCACAAATTGAGTCTAGAGCCACGAGATCATCAATTAATCTCATTAGGACACTTTCAATGAAGACTCTCTGTTTCATACAATGTGGAAAGAGAGATTATATCTTGAGTCCTACGCATTATCCTTGTGGTTTTGCCAGAACATCTGAGTGATGTGTATACATATTCACTATGAAGATGGAAAGCCTTCTGGAGCCAACATAAACAAGCTCCTGGTAGGTGGCATGTGAGATCTATTATATAGATCAACCATGTGACAACTGAACAGAAACAATGGGGCGATTCAATCTCTTGAATCAATCCTGGTTCAGGTTATGGATTGACGGATACCTTTGAAAAACCGGCCTTTGTGCTTAACAACTCTTTTCTTTAGCACATCGACCGTGTACGGATATTTCAAATCAAAAGGTGTTTTATGATTGATAATTGATTTTCATTAAAACCTTCGCTGTATTGCAAAAACAATTTCTATTGAGCAATACACAATTGTTTTTCAAATATCTTTTCATCAATCAGTGGACTTAAATTCGCTGGTTCACTCACTCCGTGTTGTCTTCTTTGAGACGTTCCGGTTTGAGAACAGCTAGAGCAGCTGCGAAACCCTGTCAAGGAAATTCTTCGGAATTATACCTGATCACAGGCAGTACATGTACTGATCAACGGGGAACCGTGGGCCGTGTACCTCAATTCAACGAAAGTGATCAAAGACACTTTCGTGCGATTTATTGCTAACTGTTGTATGCAGGTACGCCCGACGTTTGCAGCTGATCAGAATGAAGCGGTCAATCCATAGCCGCATGCTCACTTAACACATTCATCTCAAAAGAAATCATGATTAGTGCATCAATGTCTCTGATATTTTCACTCCATGCTTCTGCTACGCTGCTGCCAATATCATGATTCAAGAAATGCTTCCGCTACTCTGATGAGAAGCTATCATGATCCAGAATGTGAGCATGTCGGTCCTAAAGTCACAACATCACATAATACCAACACCACAAAGGATGTCACAGAGATTCTTGATAGCTGATGATCTCAAATGATGGCTCAAAATTATTGTCACGTGGATCAGTAAAAGACCTCCACTTGAAGTAACCAAACATGCAATGTGAAGAATCTATGACTTCGAGCTTAAGAGCAAAAGACTACATCAAGAATGCAAGATCAATTGTTAATGTTATATCTATTTGTATTCAATGTAATTTTGGTACATAATTGAGGTGACCTCCCTTAGGGGGAGATTGTTAGGAATTAGAAATTCCAGGTATTAAAGAGTCGGTCACCTCAAGTATATGTAATCGTTAGAAAGCTCGTAGTCGTAGTTATTCTAAGTTAAGTAGTATTTAGTTAAGTAACACCGTGGAGGACGGACGGGTCTTTACCCACTGTATGCCTGATCCACAGCCCAAGGTAGAGAGTTGGAGCTCATAATAAGAATTTTCTTTCTCTCACTAAAGTTCCCTAAACCTCTAACTTTCTCTCTCTAGAATTCCATCTATATGCTACTTTGTGTTATGGTTTGATGTGCATGTGAAAAGTTATATCTTACAATGCGCCCATAGCACGTGCGGCACTTCTTCCACCCAGTCTTTACTTCCCTTCTCCAGTCTCGCTTTGATGCCTTCTCCCAGGCTTTTGTTCGCGCTTTCGACCAGCCCGTTTGCCTGCGGATGTTTCACCGATGCAAACCGTTGTTTGATGTTGAGCTTCTGGCACCAGTCCTTGAATGGGTTGTCGCGGAATTGCTTTCCGTTGTCCGACACTATCTCTCCCGGCAAGCCGAAGCGGCAGACTATGTTGTCCCAAACAAACTTCTTCACTTGCCTTCCTGTGATGGAGGCTAAGGGTTTGGCTTCGATCCATTTAGTGAAGTAGTCTATTGCTACAATCATGAACTTTACCTTGCCGGGGCCTTCTGGGAAAGGTCCGCAGATGTCTATACCCCACTTGTAAAAACGCCAAGGAGAGGTGATTGGGGTCAGATTTTGCTGCGGATTTTTTGGTACCGGGCGGTGGACTTGGCAATCTTCGCACTTCTGTATTAACTCACGTGCATCCCTGTGCATCGTCGGCCAATAATATCCGGATCTAATTGCTTTGGCTACCCTGCCCTTGGGCCGGAGTGCATGCTACACGACCCTTCGTGGATCTCTCGCAGCACGTAGTTGGCTTGGGTGGGGCCTACACATCGGAGCCAAGGTTCTAGGAATTCCGGAACAGGATTCCGTCTCTCAACGCGTACTGCCTCGCCTTGATCCGTAGTTTTCTTGCCTTGCTGTCATCCGCCGGTAGCATTTCATCCCTCAGATACTCGATCAGGGGTGTCATCCACGTATCCCCGTCTCCTTCCACGATAGCCAGTACTTCATTTTCTTTGATGGTTTTTTCTTTTAAGACTTCCACAAGTACCTGTTTTGCCAGGTGGGCAAAGCTGGTGGATGCAATTTTGCTTAGCGCGTCTGCTTGTTTGTTTTGACTCCGGGGAATCTGTCTGATGGAGAACGTCCGGAACCCTACAATCAATGCTTTGGCCTTCGCCAAGTAGTGCGCCATGCTTTCCTCCTTCGCTTCGTATGCTCCGTTTATCTTGTTTGCCACGAGACGGGAGTCGACATTTGCTGATAAGTCTTTTACCCGCATTTGTTCAGCAATCCTTAGTCCTGCGATTAGTGCCTCGTACTCGGCTTCGTTGTTGGATGCCTCGAACTCGAAACGGAGGGCATAGGTGAACTCCTGCCCCTCCGGGCTTGTCAGGATTAAGCCTGCTCCGGACCCTTCCATGCACGAAGATTCGTTCGTGAATAGTTTCCACGGCTCTGAGTATTGTTGCTGGTCCTTTTTCTTGTCAAGAGTTTCTTCCTCTGGAATCTCAGCAATGAAGTCCTCTAGCACATGTCCCTTTATAGCTGTCCGGGGTCGAAAGGTGACGTCATGTTCGTCCAGCTCTATTGCCCATCCAGCCATTCTTCCACTCTTTTTTGTTTTAGTCAAGACTTGCTTCAGTGGCTGGTCTATGATGACCACTACTGGATGTGCTTGGAAGTATCGCCGCAACCTGCGGGATGCATATACTAGTGCCAGGACAAGCTTCTCAATCGGGGTGTAATTCACCTCCGGGGCCTTTTAGGGCGCGGCTGACGAAGTACACTGGCTGTTGCCTCGACTCCCTTTCTGCTAACAACACCGCGCTTACAGCTTCTTGGGACGCGGCTAAGTACATGATCAGCTCCTCCTTTGGCTGTGGAGCGATGACCATTGGCAGATTGGCGATGTGCTGCTTCATTTCTTTGAATGCCTGCTCTGCGTCCGATGTCCAGTAGAAGTCGCTATTTTTAATGCATTTCTTCAGCGTTTTGAAGAATGGCAGGGACCTTTCCGCTGACTTGGACATGAAACGACTGAGACTGGCTAACTTTCCATTCAGAGACTGTACTTCCTTTTTGGTCGTCGGGGATCTGAGAGTAGTTACGACCGCAGACTTGTCTGGGCAAGCTCTGATGCCTTCCTTGCTTACCACATGACCTAGAAACATCCCCTGTTCCGCCCCAAATGTACACTTCTTGAGGTTAAGCTTCATGTTGATGTTCCTTAGAGTCTTGAAGGTTTCGTTCATATCCCTAAGTACTTCTTCCTCTGAATGGCTCTTGATGACTAGATCGTCAACGTACACTTCCAAATTTCTCCCAATCTGTTTCTCAAACGCCCTGTCCACGAGTCTTTGGTATGTGGCACCAGCGTTCTTTAGACCGAAAGGCATTTTGGTGTAACAGAAGATGCCTTGGTTTGTGTGAAACGCTGTCTTTTCCTCGTCGCCGGCTGCCATTTGTATCTGGTGATACCCTTTGTACGCGTCAAGAAAGCACTTGAATGGATATCCGCAGAGGGATTCAACCTTCCAATCGATCTCCGGCAAGGGGTAGCAATCTTTTGGGCAGGCTTTGTTTAAGTCCTTGAAGTCCACACACATTCTCCAGCTTCCGTCACTCTTTTTGACAAGCACGAGGTTAGACAACCAATCGTGGTAGTGTACTTCTTTCATGATCCCCGCTGCAACTAGCTTGGTAACATCTTCATTGATTGCTTTGTTTCTTTCTGGGGCCTGTCCCCTCTTCTTTTGTCGTACAGGGTCATAACCGTCCCGGACATTCAGTTTGTGTTCCGCGATTGTCCGCGGAACTCCAGTCATGTCAGAAGGCTCCCAAGCAAAGATATCCAAGTTATTCTTAAGCAGGTCGCAGAGGCTCTTTTTTCCTTTCTCAGTTAACCCCCCCTATGGTGACCGTTTGGTCAGGGAATTTGGGGTTGATTGCCACCGCGACCCCTTCTTTCACTTCTGTGGTTGTACGGTCGGACTCTGGTTCCGCGATCATTCTGCATTCAACCGGGACCACCTTGTCACTGTGCAAAGTCACAACTCCGCCACAGGTAGGAAATTTCAGCATCCCATGCGCCGTGGATGGCACTATCCTTAACAGCCTAATGCCCGGACGTCCAATTATTCCGTTGTAGGGAGACGGAGATCGCACCAACATGAAGTTCATCCAAGCACTAGCTGACTTCTCTTCGTCTCCCAATGTTACTTCCAAGAGGATCTGTCCTAACGGCCACGAGAGTTCTCCACTGAAGCCCAACAGTGGTGATGAAGCAGGAATTAGTCTTTTGCGGATGTCTGGGTTTAGCTTGTTGAAGCAATGTTCATACAGGACTTCTGAAGCACTTCCGTTGTCCACATACATCATGTGGACTGTGCACCCCTCTACGTCTGCCTTGATCACCAGCGGATGATCATCCCAGTCATCCCCGGATATGGGGGGAAAAGATATTTCCATGTTCAAAACCGCTTTCGGACCCAACTTGGGTTTGACCGACCGTTGCCAGGTGTTGACCATGTATATGGCGTGAGCTTTGTCCTTGGTTGCGGTGTCTTTCTTTCCGCCCTTGGGGCTACCATTCTTCTGCACCCCATTCTTGATCTCTTTGACCAGATGTGCGAGCTGTCCGGACCTGAATGCCTCCTCTATCTGTTTTTTCAACCGATAGCACTCGTCCGTATTGTGCCCCTTTTCTCTGTGAAAGTCACAGTACTTGTCTTTATTCCTAGACTCGGCCGGGCTAGACATTGGCGGAGGAGCTGTGAATTTGACCGTATCCATGGCCAGGATTTCTTTCGGCGTCTTTGTGAGGGGTGTGAACCTGTCCCCCGTCCTCCTCTCTGGCTTTGAGCGGGTCTTGAACTCCCCTTTTCTTTCAAAGATCTGGATGCTTTTCTGTCCTCCGTCCTGGTTCTTCCACTGGGAGTGTTTCTTCTTTGACTGGTTGGCCGCGGCCACCTCACCTCTGAGGAATGCTTTCACGACCTTTCACATTTCATCCTGCGATGGGGGAATGTTATCATTGAGCCTTTTGATTAGTTCCGGGTTCGTTATCCCGTGCATAAAGCCAGACACTCTCATGCACTCTGGGGCTCCTTTTACATACATGCTCTCTGTCTTGAAACGTTCCATGAACGCCTCCGTGGACTCCCCTTCCCGCTGCTTTATGTGGTGTAATTCAATAGGGTCTTTCGTATACTTCTTCTGCTGTAGGAAGTACGAGAGAAAGCTCGATCGCAGCTCCTCAAAGCTGTCAATGCTCTCCGGATTCAGCTCGTCAAACCAGCCGCGGGCGTGCCCAACAAGGGTGGAATTGAACATGTGGCACCATGTGGGCATGGCCCATCTTTCCACTTTGGCCGCGGTCTGGAAGATCTTCAGATGATCCTCCGGGTCTCCTGTCCCGTCGTATGTTCTGATGTGAGCTGGCATTCTTGTTCTGTCCGGGAGCTCGAAATTCCGTATACGACGGGTAAAGGGGTCTGTGTCAGCCACGTCACACGGGGAGTAAAGGTCGTCATCTTCCCGTTTCTTGCTTTTCGGGGTGGACCTCCAATGTCCTCCGGTGCTATCCTCGCTTTCTGGGGGAGATACTTCCCTGGTTCTACTGGGGCAAGAGTGATATGTTTCTCCTCCGCCAGACTTCGAGTGGGAAGCACTGCCGCGGGTAACACTCCGGATCCGTTGGTGTCTTCGCTTCTCTGTTTTTCCTTTGCGTTGCCTACTGGGGGTAACCTTTGACTGGAGTCTGGAGAACACAGTTGGTTTTCGGTCACCAAGTCTCGCGGATATGTGCGGACGTTCCTTTTCCAGTCTTAAGAAGACATCTGGTCGCAGCATCTTGGTTTCCCGCTGGCTTTTTTCTCTAGAACACCCATCGTCTCGACTGCTGAGTCGCGAGAAAACACTCCGTGACTTGGAATATTCCGAAGGGTCTGACCTAACACTAGGGTTCTCGCGCCTCCTTTTGGGTGCCCGCTTTCTTTCAGATTCTGAGCGAGTATTCCGGGCGTGTTCTCGAGATCTCTCATTTCTAGTCTCATCATCGAAATCCAGACGAGTTTTGACCCGGTCCAGTTTTTCCTGATGGACCTTTTCTGCCATAAAGGGCAAGATTTGATGGTAGTGCCTTTCGCAGAACTCCCTTATTGACGCCTCTGTCACGGCATTTGGGCGGTATTGTTCTGTGTCTTGCACTTTCTCCTTCCCTCCCGTGTTTCTGACCGTGGACGGCTCAGAAGACGGGGAAGGGTTTTCTGCCAAATTGCTCATTAGAGTTTTTTTTATGCACAAGGGAAACGCAGTTATGTCACTGGTCCCACGGATGGCGCCAACTTGTTAATACAATTTCGGGCGCTCCCCTGATGAAGATTAGTGTAGGCTAACTTCCCAGGAAATAGATCTTGTATTAAGTGAGATTCTTGATTGCTAGCTGCTAAGAAAACCAACACCGTTAGTCTCACCGCAGAACGGGGTTCCGCGGTCAACCTCCGGCGTGAGAGTAAGTGATAGTTTTAGAGAGATAAAGTTGGTTCTAGAGAGAGAGAGTATGTATGTGTTACCATTTGAATAGTGGCGAGGCCTCTATTTATATGGTTGACCTTTCTGTCGTGTTCTCAAGATCACGGGCCATGAGAACGACAACTTGGTAGTGGGGAGTGACGTAGGTCAACTCCAGAGCTTGTTACGTTGCTGTGATAGCGACGCTTTTGGGCGGGAGTTGTCCCGCTTTCCCTTTTTGGGGACTGCAGGTTGCAGTACGTTGAGTCTGAGCGAGATTCCCTACCTTTTACGTTGGACGCGGTTGTGTTCCTCTTCGGACGCGTCTACTGTCCGCGGAATGGCTTAGTGGCCATTGCCAGGGTATGTATTTGGTCCGCAACCGAACCATATGGGTGCCGGGAGTATTACACAGTCGTGCTTAGTCCGCGTCTGACCCGTATTGGTGCCAGGAGGGTCATACGTGATCAAGTTTCAAAAGTGATTATAAATTGAAAACGATGCAAAATAGTACAACCAAGAAATTTGACTTGCAGGGACAAAAATCTCATATGATTAGTCTCACTTGATGAAATGAGTACAATATATATTTATATGCATCTAACTTTTTGCTAAAAAATATATTATGATACATTTAAAAGATTAAACATGCAACTAATTTAAGTTAATGCATCTCTAATATGTAATCATAGTTATATTTCATCCTTCTTATTTTAAGATATTTTTCTCATTTGATCCTAAAACGAAACGTGACAATTACGAAAAATAAAAGTAATGATAAAAGACAAATGTCTACCTCAAATCAATAAGTTCAAATAATAAAAAAGTACTTCGTATCAAAGTTTAAGTACTCACTCCGTCTCAAAATTATAGTTTATATTTTCTTTTTGAGTTTTGAGTTTAAGTACTCACTCCGTCTCAAAATTATAGTTTATATTTTCTTTTTGAGTTTTGAGATGTCTTAAAATAATTGTCTACTTACTTTTTTAAGTAAAAACAAAAAAGTTTAATGAAAGAATATTTACATTTTAGATGTCATGTAAGAATTTAATGGTTGCAATTCTTCAAAGACTAAAGAAACCAAATGTGCATTTGTTTTAGTATGTTTTTTTCATGAAAACATGTACACATATATATTGCGTTTTGGCGTAAAGTAGTGTTTTTGTCTAATCTCCTAGTCCACATGCCATAAGCATTTTCGTAACTCACTTGCGTATGTCAATGAACACACTTTAGATTAAAGCATAACTTTTTAATAAAAACATTAGTACTTTAGTTATAACTTTCATTATCTTAAATTAATTCATCTTAAGAAATAAGATTAAAGAACCAAACATCATGTTTTGATATTGATCTTTTTGTTAACAATCCAATTTTTTGACATCATGATAATTTAACACATAAGGGTTGCGCATTTGATCTTTAGTTATTTTTTCTTTATCGGTGTGTTAAATATTATGATAGAGCTGTAAGTAAACTGAGTTCGTGGATGCATCTCAAGCTCAAACTTGAAAGTTGACTCGTGTTCAACCTTTTAGCATAAGCTGATGAACACTACCGTAATACTTTTAAGTTCGTAATTGACTCTGACATAATTACGTGTGAAAAAAAAAAAAACCTACTATGTTAACAGAGTCAATTCGACTTGAACTGCTTATCACAAATATTACACAACAAATATTTCAATAATCAAGCTCGACTTAATAAACACCTCAAGTAGTTTTAGCTTTACTACTAGACAAAAAGATCGCTCGACTTGCATCTTAACTTAACATCAATTACAAAAACTTTTACTATTCATTTCATATTTACAATTTAATCCCTTTTCCCTAATACTAATTACTAGTAAAAAAGTTGTATTTTAGAATTTATCATTATTATCCTAAAATCGCAAGTCCAGTTTACGATACTTATATTCAAAAAAAGAAACTTACACGAATACTTTGAACACTAACAAGAATCATCCCGTCACAACGCGCCAGCAACTAAAATTCTCATTCCCATCGATCTTAACCAACTCATAACTTAACCAATCCAACACAACTCTAATCAACTTAATTACCAATTCCGCCTCTATAAAACACACCTCGACACACCTCAACTCGACTCTCTCCTCGAGCCAAACGAAAACCGAGCCGAGCTCCACAAAAACTACTATTTAGATACCTTTCACATAATTATTTTCCCGGTAAAAAAAGATGCAACTTTACTACTATTTGTATTCATTTGTGCCAATATATTTATTTATAAATTTATTTCTATTATTATCATCTTTTGTTATTTATTTGTTTCTAAATATACCACGACGGACCATGGCCACGGTGACAGCTGGCAGTTTAGCGTTGGCGAGTCGACTCAGTAGGTCCACGTCAGCACCTAAACCGTTTTCATCAGTTACTATGGTGGGTCCGTCTTTTTACCGTAAATTTGGCGCCAAAATACGCGCGTCGTCTTCAACCGCCACCGTTGAAACTGAACCGGTATGTGCTTGTTGGACTGTGAATAAGCTGATAATAAGCTAATAAGCAAAAGCTCTTTATTACAAGCTAACTGAAAGACTGTATGTTTGACAAAACTAGCTGTAAGTTGTATGTCGTGTGCTGTAAGCCGTAAACTGTAAACTGCAAAGCTGTATCTGTTTTTCATAAAAGAATGGTGTAGGAGCTTATTTAAAAGAGCTTATTTAGCTCATAAGCTAATAAACAAAAGCTCTTTATTACAAGCTAACTGAAACACATATCTAAGGGGGTGTTTGTTTCCGTTTATATAGCCGGCTTATGGCTTATTTGGTTTCCGGCTTATGTTTCATAAGCTCACTTTTTGTGGCTCATTTTGAAACTTTCCGGCTTATATAACCTTATTGTTTCAAAATAAGCTTATAGTATAAAAGTTTCAAAATAAGCCACAAAAAGTGAGCTTACGAAACATAAGCCCAAAATCAAATAAGCCATAAGCTGGCTATATAAGCCGAAACAAACACCCCTTAAGTAGCGGCTTATTTGCTTATATTTTTTGTTATAATAGAAGGATTAGAAGCAAATCCAGCAACTATTTATTTTTAGGGCTTATTATCTTAAAATGTATCTTACTTGTCACTTTTTTGAGTTGTATGTAGCATCGTTTGGATCGGATTATTTAATAACTAACTTTTTAAATTCCAATTATTCTGTGTATCGATTGACGTATTTTTTTTAATCGATACACAGAATAATCGAAATTCAAAAAGTTAGTTATTTAATAGTGTGATCCAAGATGGTACATACAACTCAGAAAAATGAGAAGTAAGAGATATTTTTTTTGAGACAATTAGCACTTTTGTTTATTTTGAAATGCATAGACGGTTATAAAGAGCGGATCCTCGAACAGATGAGTTTACTTATTCTCAGGGCGTCCCAGGTTTTCAAGAGGCCTGGGTGAAAACTCAAAACGTGGCCTTCAAAAATTAATGTTTTATAAAATGCGTCATTTTTATATAAGATATAATGCAACCAACTATATAGAAACCATTATCCTTCAAGTGTCGGGGCCCTCGAATCTCTGTCATCTATATGTATATAGTCACATGAGGGTCAAAATTTTGGGGCCCTGGGCGATCGCCCACCTCGCCCACCCTCAAGGACGGCACTGCTTATTGTTTGGTTTAATATTACGTAGATTATGCTTGACACCTTGAAGACTCCGTACTTCATTAACATTTCACCATAGATAGATTCTGTGATATGAGTACATGTCCGTTTAATGTTTTCTTAGGGGTTTTCATATGCTAGCAGACAATCATCGCGCTGTTAAGACTTAAGATATGATTTTGAAAACAAACATATTGAAATAACATTTCTCTTTAATAAAACTTTTGTACTTTGTATGCAGGGATCTGATTTAAATGAAAACAACGCTAACGCAAAGAAGAAAACACTAGCTTGCCCCATCTGTTATGACCCGTTAATATGGAATGGTGATCCAGTTTTCTCGGTGTAAGTTCTGCTTTTTAAGTTAGTTGACATGATTATCTGTTTTTTTCAACCGCCTGTATATCTTACATTCGAAATGCAATACTGCAGTGATTCTACGCCTCGGTCTATTTTGAAATGTGGCATCTGTAAAAAAGTCTACAGTGGTAATGAAAATCATCTTGACTTAACAGTAACTAGTGGCTCCAAGAAATATGGCGAGTATAGGCCTGCTTCTTCTGAGCTTTTCAGGTATCTTATGTAAACATTATGAAAACGTTTAACTGAGTGAAAATGTATCCAATTAATTCTATGTATCCTTATATGACTGAGAACTTGCTGTGTTTGCTGATATAGGCTGCCTCTAGTGTCATTTCTGTATGAGAGGGGCTGGAGACAGGCTTTTTCAATATGGGGTGGTTTCCCGGGCCCAGAAAGAGAGGTATATGCCTTTAACATTTACAAGAGGTGGCAGTTTTGATCCATTTACTTATGAATGGGTCGATTCGGGTTATGTTTTATCAGTACTGGGTCAAATACGCAAAATCAAACATTAGCTTGAAAGGAAACGGGCTGAAGTCACCCAAATTGTTTTTAGTACATATAACACCTATATCATTGTTATAAAAGAAGTTAGATTATTATCGAGAAGATATATTTTTTGTAATCCTAGTTGGCACTAATCTTACATGGCCGCCCATTTTACCACTAATTTATTGTTATCATGTTCCGTACAGTTTGAACTGATGAGAGATTATCTTAAGCCGGTCATCGGGGGAACCATTATTGATGCTAGTTGTGGTAGTGGGATGTTCACGAGGCTTTTTGCAAAAAGTGGACTATTCTCTCTTGTTGTTGCTCTGGATTTTTCAGAAAGTATGTTAAAGCAGTCTTATGACTACATCAAACAGGAGGAAAACATATCTAAAGAGTATGTAGCTGATTTCCTCGTATTACTCTGCATTTTACAACCAACGTCTATAACGCAAATCATTTTTATCATTTGAGATTGAGTTCTGATATAGAGACTGTATTTTTTTAGAAACTTGATCTTGGTTAGAGCTGATATTGCACGACTACCATTTGCTTCAAGTTCTATAGACGCTGTGCATGCTGGTGCAGCTCTTCATTGTTGGCCTTCACCATCTGCTGGCGTAAGTACCCAAAGTTTACGATGCCCTAAATTGTTTATGAAGTAGAACCTGTGCTAATATTTTAGCAGTATTTTTTACATAATCATATTTATTACATCCACCGTTTACAAAATGTTCTAAATTATCTAGAAAAGTGTTTGTGGGCCGATTGGACCAGACCCGCACATTATTATCTGAATAATTTGTTACTTTCACCCAGAAAAACAATTTTGGGAAGTTTTTAAGGTAATTTGCCTGTTGAAATAGTTAGAAAAATCGATGAAAGGGTATCAAACTATCAATAGTTCAAGCACCAGGTTTATCCAATTATGCTTTTAGGCGTGTAATAAAAGTTACTCAAGGAATTTAATTGAATTGCTACATTTGTTGGTTTTATTTTGTTGTATTTGGTTCGGGTATTCTTTATATTCATCTTAACATAACTAGCTTATACGATGTGGTGCAACAGGTAGCTGAAATAAGTCGAATTCTTCGACCTGGAGGAGTTTTTGTTGCCACCACTTACATAATAGATGGCCTTTACTCATATATCCCCTTTTTATCGCCTATACGCCAGGTATGCATTCACTTTAATACATGCTAAATCATTTTATACTAAGATTTATACTAATATAGACTATATAGTAATAGTATTGTTTTTCTAATCATGCATTAGTTACTTATTGATAACAAAAAAAATCGAGTCAACTCAGTCCGACCTGAACCTTTGTGAAAACACATCCATTACCCGGCCAACCCGTCTTGCAACCTTCTAATTTGCATAATGAAACAAGAGAAAGTAGAATGTGATAAGATTGCATTGTTTTGTGCTTGTAGAATATCGGACAGTTTTCAGGGAGCCACCTTTACCTATCTGAACGTGAACTAAGAGAGCTGTTCACAACTTGTGGACTGGTAGATTACACCTGTATTAGAAACAGACGATTTATTATGATGTCTGCCCGAAAGCCCGAATGAACATGCCCGAATTGCCTGATTGAATAACTTCTTCATAACAATTGTTTATCATGTTGTACATGAATAATTCACCAAAAAAATGATTTATGCAATGTAAGATGGATCTTATTTCCTTGTATATTTTAAATATTTGATGGATCTTATTTCCTTGTATCATATTAGCAAAATAACATGACACTGAATTTTACATGCATTATCAAACTTAAAATGAGCTTTAAGTGATGATCATCGAAAGGCTTAAAAGTTCTTTAATAAATGAATGTAAAAAGGATGTTTAGGACTTTGTCGACTACTTAGACTAAATGTTTTGAAGATAGCTGATTAGTCAATTTAGAATCACAGATCATAATACAATTCGAAACAAACCAATCAGCATGACGGCATGATTGTTATAACGCAATGTGAGATACACTTTGAGAATTGAAATGAGAGAATAGGAAATCAAAAACTGAACCAAAACCTCATTTTGACGCTATATAGTATATATGCCAAGTGGAATTCGGTTGAATACGGTGGGAAACTCGTATAGGCCACCTGTGCATCTCACGTCAACTCAAAAAATGGTTCATATCACAACTTTCGACTCACTTAACGAGTTTCTACTTTAATTGTGTGACCGTTAGTTAAAACATAACTAAACATAACTAGAATTGACCCATTCATAATCAATTGGTACATAAACCACATCTGTTTGTTTACAAAAAATGTACGTCAACTTAAACTTAACAAAAATTCACTTTAAAATCAAACCTTTTAGCCATAACCTGTGGAGAAAATGTACCAAAAACTGTGGTATGCATCGCAAAACTCTTTTCTGTACAACTGTTTATGCATTTCCTATCATTGGGGGACTATGAACTATAAACTCTGATATTACATGGGTTCGAGCCATGTAACCAACTATATCTGAAACCCGTTAAAAATAATCGATCCACGGTGCACGGTGGTCTTCTTTCAACAGTCACACCACCATATCTGCAAATGTTAACTGTCTATGAAGCAATGTCTTTTCATCACTTTCATCTCCACCGTCGTACTCCATCTCGATACTCATCCTATCATCATCATAATCGGACCTGTTCTTTGGGTTTTGTTCTTCCAAAGTTTCCATCTCGGCTTCCACAAGAGCTTCCATTCGGGCCCGCTCTCGGTCTCTTGGGTATGTTTTATACAAAAAGGAGTAGATGAGGCAACACAACGTAAATGGAACCCAAATTGAAAGATAAAGTGCTTTAGCCAATGATCTGGCGTTAGCTCGGTCCGTTGCAATAGTTTCTGCACCTTTTTCAATGGGTTTGTAACCGTAAACGTGTTGGGCTAATATCCCGACAACTGGTGGAGCAAACGATGCTAGTACTGACTCGAATGATCGGTCTAACGCATAAATGCTGGTTCGTGATTTTTCAGGAACGATTTCTGCAAAAATAGGACTGTAGACAATATGTTAATACAAATTTCATAAGCGAGGGCCAGATTGATCAGAAATAGAGGTGGCACGATGTTGAAATAGGCCAAAACGGGTTAGGACTGGTTAAGTTGACCCTAAAATAGTTTTTTGTCCATCTACTAAAAACTGGTTACTAGATAAAACCAATAATGGAGCCAAAACATAAAAACGTATCATTGTTAAATTAGCCCATTTTGATAATTCTATAGTTATTTTACGATATCTTTACAATAACTAATGTGTTGATGATATTCACCCATATAAATATACCACACTATGTCTCAATCGAGAGACCTGAACCCACAGTCTCTTGGTCGACGAGTCAGTCACATACCCCTAAATTTAAGGCCCTTCGGTTACACAAACAATATTATTACAATAATAATTTAAATTTTGGTTTATGAATAAACGCTTTAAGTGGTTTTTGTATTAAAATTTCAACCGTTATTTAATGCTTAGACCCATCTAAGATAACAAGACGGTAAATGGGTCAAATCTGTCACCTCTGCCTAAAAAACATGATGAAAAAAAAGGGTTCAGAATGCATACTTGTTTGTAGCCGGACCGTTCCACGAAATGAAAAAACCCGTAATAAACAATACTACAGCGTATGATACCAAATTCGACGGCTCATCCTTTAAACCCAACAAAAGCAATGCTCCTAAAGGAATACCCGATCCCGAACTAATTTGTGACAAAAGAATCCTCCCGGTATTTGGCAACCGCTTCGACAAAACATCACCAACCCGTCCACCAAATAATCCACCAACCGAACTCCCGATCACAAATAAAGTCATCAAGAAAGCAGTTTCCTTATGAGAAAACCCTGCGAGTTCCAACCACATTGCTGCAAATGATAACGCAGACCACGGAAATGATCCAGTCACACCCTGAGCAACTATAATCTGAAAAGACTGAATCTTCATAACAGATTTTGCTTCTTGCATCAAATCTTTGACTTCCGACCAAAAAGTCCGACTCTTTGTGAAGTTTTCGGATTCTTTATTTCTAGAAAAAAGTGGGTCATCAGCAAAGAGACGAACCAAGATCCCGACTATTATACTGATGATCCCAACTATATGAAAGGCTACCCGCCAACCGGGAATTCCCATAAATGTGGTTGATGACAATAATAATGAAAGGAGTCCACCAATGATTGAACCGATGTTACTTGTTAGTTGCAGCCACCCAAAAGCCATACCACGGTTTTCATTTGTGGTTGAATCGGCTACTAATGATTGGATTGCTGGTCCAACTATTGCAAGGCCGATACCATTCAAACCTCTCGATACTGCAACCTGAAAATAAAAAATATGTATTGAATGGAAGCTATAATTCGGTTATTTATTTAATTTATAACATATTTAAAATACCATTTAAGAATACAAAGCACGAAACAATCTGAAAAATAAGACTATTTGTAATGCAAACTATAAAGTTCCAACTTGGTCATAATTTTATTCAAATACAATCTAACTCCTCCAGTTTGATTGATGTTAAATGCGGCATGCTGACTTATAGAAGTCAAAGGCCAGCACTCATTTGAAAGTGTACTTGACTCTACACATGCATTTTTCAAAACGGTTTATCTTCATTGTAATTTCTCAAAATGGCTAATTATTGTAACAAAAATGTGAATTTACAATAAAACTAAGATGGATCGCACATTTGTCATCAAATGCTAAATATTAATATTAGTACTAATGTACAGTGTTTGATTTTATAACAAATTCACAAACAAGTCATTCTATTTTGAGAATAATTACCTTAGCATCAAATACTCGGGGAATAGGATATGAACACATAAAAATCAAAATGCATAGTTACTCCATATATATATTCTGTGACCTTCAGATTCCAATCAGCTCTGATTTCATCTCAGAATTGAATTAGATAAAAAAATTCTCATCTAAAACTCTCACGGTATCTTTGGCAAAACTAGTCGTAGCAGTTAGTTAGCAGTAATTGTGAGCATAGTTCTGAGCAAGTGCTTTTTGTTCTATAAAAGTGTTTGGTAACTAGTTGTATGAGTGAGCATAAAGTGTAAAATAACATTAAAGCTAAACGCTCCTTGTGCTTTCAAATTTAAATGCTAAATGCTAACCGCTCCTAAATGCTCTTAAAAGCTCCTTGCTAAATAAACCCTCGTTCCCTTCAATCTAAAATAGTCACATAATCACTTTTTTTGCAAATAATCTACCAAACACTTGATAGAAGCAAATACAATAACAAAATAAAAAAAAGTAAAGTAAAGTAACGCCCAATGCCGTCTTCCACGGGTTATGGGTACCCAATACCGTTTCCGGTGTATGGGGGAGGTTAAGATGTAGACAGCCTTACCCCTACCTAAGGTAGAGAGGCTGCTTCCAGTTCTACCAAAGGTAGAAAGGACCTCCGGCCTTTTGTAAGGAGTGAGGATCGAACCGAGGATCGAACCCCTGACCTCTCGGTTGAGAGGCAAGGGGTTTTCCAACTGATCCAACCCTACTTGTGATAAATACAATAACAAAATGATTAATGATTATACTAAATACAATCCCATACACCCCTAAAAAAACTAAAAATAAAACCGCTCATGCCTAGTGGTAAAAAGCATGCGACTATTATCACTAAAACATTCGAGGTCTGAAGTTCAATTTCTGCTACGTGCAAAAAACTCTAAAGTGGCCGCACCAAACTTTGGAAAAAGGAGAGCGTTTTACAAGGTTTGAGTCTCTAAGTCAAAGGGCTCAAACCAGGGGCGGACCCACGACTCTAAGTCATCAGTTGCACATACTTCTTTTGACTGGTCTAACTAAACAAGGCATGTATTTATATGACACAAAATTTAAGGACCAGGTTCATTTTACACTAGACGGCAAACATCCATCGGGTCCGCCCCTGACTCAAACCCCTAGATTAGTCTGCCAAAAGTTCGGAAAAAGTAAAAAAAGTTTAATATAAGTTACCTGAAAAAATGATTGAGAGAAGCCAACAAGAAAAGTAGCAAAAGCCCACAAAAAAGCACCAAAAGCAATAATATGAGTCCTGTTATACTTCCCAGCCAAATAAGCAGCAAGAGGAAAACAAGAGGCCTGAACCATTGATCTAAAAAGAGTCAAAGAACCCAAACGGGTCGGGTCAACATGAAGCTCTTCACCAACTTCTTTATAAACACCTGGTAGTAATGACTCATCTGCTCTTTCCATTATTCCGGCCAGGTTTATTAGTATTAATGTCACTGTCTCCGGTGACATTTTTTTTTTATATAAAAAATTTGAAATGGTCTTTTTTTTATTTTTATAAAAGAATATTGGTTTTAAGGAAAGAAGATTTGTGAATTAAAATGGAGGATATTTATGTTGGTGTTGTGTTCTTTTTAACGGTGGGTTTATGAGTTTATGTTTGGTGGGAAATGTTGACATGGAAATAAGTTTCAGTAGTTGACTTGGTCTAGATATTTGTTCAGCGGAAAATGTGGAAGTCAAGTGTGTCATGTGTGTTAGTTTATTCAATAAGTTTTGTTTGTTAGTGAAGCATGCGTGTAAAAAAAAACATGCCTGACCCGGATCCATGGTCGGATTACTCGGGTCAAGAATTTTATTCAGGTTATTTAGGTCAACCGCAGTAACTCGAGTCAATGGTGTTGGGTTAAAAAGGTTTGGTTAACTCGTGTTCGGGTCGACCCGAATAAGTTTTTTTTATTTTTAATTTTTTTATTATTATTTTATTTATTTATATCTAAATTAGAACAAATAGGCAATTTCATGACTATTTTACTCACATTCGAGTTGAACCGAACCCAAATGGATCCGATCCAAATGGACCTGACCCGAATTGACATGAACCCGACTAACTCGAGTTCAAATAGGGTCAGGTTCAGGAATGTTTTTTTAGCCTTGATCCGATCTGAATTGACCCGAGCTTGACCCGATTAACACCCTAATGGTAAGGTTATTGATTTCGAAATCACAAAACATGATTGGTTCAAACTTCTCTCATCGTGTATATTTAAGGGTGGTCAAGTACGGGTCGGAAACAGTTTTACGATTAACCAGTAACACCATGTAAAGTTAGTCCAAGAAAATCATATGTTTAGTTTTTGATAATTTTTAAATAACTTTACAATACTAAGCTTTAGTTGCAACTTACAATTTTTTTTTTTAAGGCAAAGATGAGTTGCAACTTACAATTAACTCGTCAAACAAGTTTATGAAAATAAAACGCTAACTTCAACATTAGCTTCAGTTTCCTCTTCAATTAATTTCGCCAACGTAACTAATGTAGTTTGGGTTTTCGAGTTATTAGAAATCAGAATTGGTTGATTTTAGTTTGCTGAGTTATTTAATTATATATATTTCTTAGGGTGTAGGGTGTGCCATACGGAAACAATGAAGAAATATTGTCATGTTAGCTAGAAATAAGAAATGAGTGCACCTCACCATGAGGAAGAGAAAGTTTTTTTTTTTTTGGAGATATTGTATTTAATTAGTTGTTGTGAGTGTGTATGTGTATATTAGGAGTAATTTGAAATAATAAAAAATAGAAAAAATCTGATAGAAGAGAAAGAATATGCCGCAGTGGTTGAAGAAAAAGTTGAAAGAAAAAAAAAATGATTTTTAATGATGTAAAACTGATGTGACGGAAGAAAAACTATAACCAGACCCTCCACAGTCCACACTTATACTTAGAGCACACGGTAAGGGGACCGAATGGCATGCCAAACACATCAAAAATGAACCGATAACACGTTATTACCATACCGGTGTTTAAGCCATTGGTGTGCCATTGGGTGTTTGAGCCAACACAATGGCTCACGCCATTTGTATATTTTGTTTGTTTTTTTGGTTTTTTGTTTTTTTTCTTTTGTGAGTGAGTGGGTATATTTGGTGAGGTATTTTGTGGGACCTACATGTACCAATAACATGTTATTAGTGTGTTATGAGGGAGGGTGTTTGAGTTATTGGTGTGTTATTGGGAGGTGTATGATGTGGCGTTGAGGTGGCATACCAATAACGTGTTATTGGTATCTTGCATACCTTGTGCTCTTATCAATAGCGTTTGCATAACACAACTAAAATAGTACGGAGTATATCCAGTAGTGATGTAATTAGGACTCGCCCGGTCAAATATCCCAGCATTAAAAACTCAACGTCATCGTCGCATTCTTTTATTTATTCTTACATAGTTGGTATTTTTTTGTTTTTTTTTTTGTTTGATAAAATTATGTAATTGAGAATTATTATGAAAACAAAAAATGTACATTTAGAAAACTTGGAAAATGGAAACAAATGACTGAATGAGTCAATGGGTTGCATGTTTATTGACGTGTTCTTGCGTTTTGGTTTTGAACTTTTAAAATATTGACTAAGAAAAGGTTGACTCGTCGAGTGCATGTCGATAAGTCGATTATCCCAACATCATTTTTTGTTCAAAGACTCGAAGACAATACTTTCTTGTTTTGTCCAATTTTTATTTATTTATTTATTATATTATTTATAATAAATATAGTTAATTACATAAATGGTCACTATCATTTGCATATTTTTGCAGATTAAGGGTGTGTTTTTTTTAAAAAAAAAAATTTACTAGCCCTCTTTACTCTTACCAGTAAGAGAAGAGCAGACGTTTTAGTTGTTTGTTTTTTTTCTTTTGAGTCAGACCTAGGTAGACATATAACATCTTACTCAGTAAGAGGTGTGAGACTTGTCTTACTGGCTCTTACTTTATAAGAGATTGAAGACTTGTGTTAATTAACTATATTATATTTATGATAAAAAGTCTTGTTTCATATTTACATAAGTTACTTATTATCGCATTGCGTTAATTTAATAAATAAATTGTAGAAATGAGCATTTAAAATTATTCGGACAATTATACAAAAACAAACAACATTATTTTGTTCAGATTTAGACTTTTTAACCACCTCTTACCAGTAAGATGTGGTAGTCAGATTCAGACATAAAACATTTTAATGAAACAAACGCACCCTTATTCATTGATTTTTTTATTTCACCGATCCATTTATTAAGGTTTCAAATGGTTATAAATCTAGTCTAATTTTGACAAACAGTTATGTAATTTTGAAAAACCTCCGTCACAATTTATGTAACGAATTTAGACTGGATTCGCAACCATTTAAACTTCAATAACTAGACCTGGTGAAAAAAGTTCAATGAATAAATATGTAAAAACTAGCATACCATAGCTACCATTTATGTAATAAATTCTTTTAAATATTTAAGGTTTTTTTTTGGTGAAAAGTTTAACAAATATATTATCACTAGTGGGGGTGTAAAAAAACCCGACCCAAACCCGATTAAGCCTATTCGAGTCGGGTTATTCGGGTTAATAATTCTATTCAAGTGAACCCGAGTAACCCAAATACTAAATTGGGTCGGATGTCGGGTTGAAAATGCTTGGCCAACTCGGCTTCGGTCGACCCGATTGACCCGAATAAGAGGTT
This sequence comes from Chrysanthemum seticuspe, assembly GCA_019973895.1. Taxonomy (NCBI): domain Eukaryota; kingdom Viridiplantae; phylum Streptophyta; class Magnoliopsida; order Asterales; family Asteraceae; genus Chrysanthemum; species Chrysanthemum seticuspe. Next base: position 2,474,717 of record BPTQ01000004.1, read on the forward strand.
TTTTTTTTTTTTTTTTTTTTTTTTTTAATATATTTTTTATAAAATATCAATTTAAATGAGTACAAATATGCAATTTTCTTATATTTTACTCATATTCGGTTGACTCGAACCCGAGTGGACCCGACCCAAATTGACCCGAACCCGACTAACACAAAGTCAAATATGGTCGGGTTCGGATATATTATTTGTAGCCTTGACCCGAACCCGATCAACCCAACCCAATTAACACCCCTGATCGCTAGCATACTAAACAAAAAATTCAAAATGTTAACCCAAAGTCAAATAGGGTCGGGTTCGGATATATTATTTGTAGCCTTGACCCGAACCCGACCAACCCAACCCGATTAACACCCCTGATCGCTAGCATACTAAACAAAAAATTCAAAATGTTGAATTGTTGAAACATCAAAAGAACCAACAGCCATATACAACTGTAATAACCAAACAAACTACTGTAGTAGATAAGCTTCCCTGAATTCTCAAATGCAAACAGCAGCAAATACAGTGACTACATTTCCTCGTCACACCGAACCAGCAGCTTCTCCAGCCTACCATTCTACCAAACTCTTTTAACGATGTTACAGTATTGCGGTTCTACTGCCATAAAAAGAGTGCTGATTAGAGCGTTTAGCTTCTGCATAATGCGCATGAAAACTAACTCTATACTTCGGCAAAATAACTACATGATAGGACTCAATGCTGATATTGGTAATGGTCGCAACAAAACTTCATCAAATATTCTCACCGAGTTGCAATCAGAAAGTTAAGAAACACTGCACTTTATTAAACCAGAATAAAGCCAGTCTAAAGAACCAATAATCACAAAGGTAACGTAGTAGTTGAAATGTAAAGGGTAAAGAGTGAAGCTCTTTATATTCATACATCTAATTTGGAGATAAAATCTTTACCGAAAAATAAGTCATGAACAAAAAGAAGCAAATCTTAGATTTATGCTAGTAGAAATTGAAAAACATCAGTTTGATCCCTTTGATGACCCGAGTGACCGAAAATGTCTTTAGCCCGTTTTCATCAATCACGTGAACTTTGTCAAACTCCATAACCAAGATCAAGTTCTGCAAAAATAGAAATAGTGCATATTAGTGATGGCATTATCATTTGAAATGATGACATAGAAATCTTAATCTATTTTCAATCAGACAAACCTTTGAAACATGATAATTCACTAAGTAGCATCCATCTTGAAGCAATACTCATTAGGGACGAGCCCATTGCCAAGCACCATGGGTTCTGGTGGACGATTCTGCTTGCTGTTTGGTGCGAGCGGTGTGGCAGCCAAACATATACCCTTGCAACTTGGATTGATTGATGGAATTGGTTAATCCAAATAATAATAAGTTCCGGCACGTTTCTGCTCTGTGTCTAATGTTGAATTCAGTCGGTTAATTCTAGGACGATAATTAGTTGAATCTCGTCTGAACGTGATGGCCAAATGCTGTAACACAACATGCCAACATGTTAAACATCATTTGGTCAAAAAATAATTTCATGAATAACATAAAAATCTCGAGTAGATGTAAAAATGTCGATTTGGGCTATTATGCTTGAATCTAAAATGGGTCATATCGGTTTTGCCAAAAACAATTGAGTGAAGAGGAGTCAGCCTAAAAAGAAAACGCAGAGTTAACTACATAGCGATAAAGCAAACACTTACAGATAAGAAAAGATTCATTCCGGTCAATAACGACTGAGGTGCATTTGCGACACAATCAATAGACGGTGTCCCTTCAAAAACAATCACTCTATCGGCTAGATAAGTTGCCATTATGAAGTCATGTTCAACCACAAATGCAGTCTTCTTATTGTGCAGTATAAATCTTCTTATAACTTTTGAAGCATTAATACGCTGTTCAGAATCTAGATATGCACTTGGTTCATCTATTAGGTAGATGTCAGCAGTCTGAAATAGAAATAAACAAACAAACGATTCATATAATTTATTATGACACGGGATTTTTCGGATTAAAATACTCTTTGCAAACATCCAGAAACGGACTAACCTTGCCAAGGCATATGCATAACGCAACTCTTTGTAATTCACCACCAGAAAGATCCTCAACATTTCGATCCATTAGGTCCTCGATTTCAAGAGGCTTTATGACATCCGAAACAAACTGAGAATCATGAATGTTGACCATCCTTTTCTTTAACAAACTGCTGATTGAACCTTTTGATTTGTCGAAAATCCTTTGGGGCTTGTAAGAAACCTTAAACACTTCCTTCATTTCAGCTGCCTACAGATTTAATGAATGGTTAGTTCAGATTAGGTTTAATGTCGTACGTAAGCTTATAAGGAAACAGGCCAGTTCAAACAGACTAGAGGCGTCTAAAATGTTTGTTTGATGCATTAAAAAGAAAAATGGTCAAACCGGTTGAAAGGGGTCTTCCCCGATAAAACCTCTCGCCAGCATCCGGATAAAAGTGGTCTTCCCGGTTCCATTTTCACCAAGCATTACTATAATCTGAGAGTCTGTAAATTCACCCTCGACCACCCTAAGTTTGAAACCACCCTGTGTTTTACTCATACTTGGGTATCTATAACGTGCATACGTCTGAATTTCCTCAACATTTTCCTGCGGTGTCTATATTTGCAGAGCATAGAGATTAAAAAGAAAAAAAGGTCAATTCAATTCATACATAATGAATATTATTGGTTAGTGAAAACTTGTTACCTTAAACGTAAGAGACTCTTGACGAAAACGAAGGTTTTCTGTTGGAGCATATCCGTCTAAATAGACATTTATTCCTTGTTTTACAGTGTAGGGTACGGTCACAACACCGTATGCACCGGGGTTCCCATAGAGGCAGCAAATGTAATCTGATAAGTAATCAAGCACACTTAAATCATGCTCTACAACTATCACATATCTGCAAATTCAAACGTCATTTGTGAAAATACATGTTAGTATTAAGCATCTTATCATCATAAATAATGCTTACGTAAGAATGGTCGATTTGGGTTATGGTAATAAAGTTTAGATAAAGGTGGAATGGTCGCCAAATGTCTGTTTGGGATTGCTTATTTCAACCTGCTTATCTCCTTAATAAGTGTAGATAAGCAGTTTTATCCAAAACTAAAAATTGCTGATCTGCTTAAAAAAATTAAGCACTTAACGAAGCAATCCCAAACACACGCTCTAAAATCTAAATTTATTAATATATAAATGTTTGAAAGTTTGTGTGTCTGCGGGTCAACCCAACTCGATCCAATGTGTACTAAACACCAACTACATAATACTATAACGGTATAACCTTTTAGGTGTAAGCAAGGATCGGATAACTTGGGCGGCTTTAAGCCTTTGTTTGATATCAAGATAACTTGAAGGCTCATCAAACATATACATTTGTGCGTCTTGCATAACCATCACAGCAATCTGAAACCTCTGAAGCTCTCCACCGGATAACTCTTCTACTTTACGATCTAAAAGCTGATTCAACTCAAGATCCACACAAACCTCTGCCTTGACACCTCTCTCATCCTCTTGTTCAAGTACTCGTCCAACAATCATATCCTTTGCTTTTCCTCTGGCAATATCGTCCACATATTGCAGTTTTATTACAGCCTACAAGAAAAATACTCATAACAAGATGAGACAAAAGTAAATAAAACTTATCCATAGATTTTTTCGTGAACAAGTTAATGCACTCACCTTTAGTTTTTTTTCGTGAATCAGGTTTAGGTAGTTACGCAACTCATGTTCGAGGTTTTTCAAAACCTCTTGCCAAGTTGGAGGGTTCTGAAAAAATAAAGAAGTTATTTTATATAATACTAAAGGAAGGTAACAAAAAATACTCATATAAATATAAACAGACATACATCAAAACGCCCCAAATTGGGTATCAAATCTCCTTTCAAAATCTTGAGGGCTGTCGTCTTTCCGGTTCCATTCCTTCCAACTAAGCCAACAACATTCCCAAGCTTCGGGATAGGCAACCTGCCATCGCAAGTTTCTCAAGTCAGTGTCCAATGTGAAATATTACATGTGACAAAATGGGTCAAAACACAGTAATTTTTGAACCACGTGCCAGTCCTTCTCAAGTCATAATCTTTTTTACCCGAATCAACCCGTTTATAAGTAGATGGATATGAGAGAGGTTTAATAACCTGTGTAACTTGAAGGTGTTAACCCCGTAACGATGAGTTGTTTCTTTATCCAAAGCTTTTGGTAAGTTAATGATCTCAATTGCATTAAACGGGCATTTCTACACGTAGAAACATCAGGAATGTGTTACACGAGCTGCAATTATATGCCAACATAAAACTGTTGGTCTAATGTCTACTCGAGCTGATGAGTAGTTCACAAGCACAAGCTTATGTGCAGTCCAAGAAGATCCGAGCTTATGGATAACTACAGTCGAGTTCTAGTATAATTAGTATTCTTATTTTTAGACTTTAAGATAAGTACTTCCTAGTTATATTAGAGTCCTAGATGGATTAGGAAAAGCTGTTTTCTATTCCTATATAAGCAAACCAAACGAGCCAGGTTTGGTTGTACCATCAATATCAGTTTTTGTAAGCCAATACTTTTCTGATTAATACTAGCGAGTTATTCTAGTATCAAGTTACTGTTTTTATGTTTCTGTTGTGAACCACGATCAGATTCTGGACTTGAATTGGTATCAGAGCCAGGTTTCAAGCAGTAGTCGATTCTCAGGTTCAAGTTAGTCGATCTCTGAAGGGTAGCAAGCAGTCGACAAAGGGTTACAAGATCAGTAGCAAGCAGTCGACAAAGGGTTACAAGATCAGTAGCAAGCAGTCGACAAAGGGTTACAAGATCAGTAGCAAGCAGTCGACAAAGGGTTCCAAGATCAGTTATCCAAGCAGAAGGGATTCCAAAGTCGATTATCACAGAAGGTTTCCAAGCAGTCGATTATCACAGAAGGGATTCCAAAGTCGATTATCACAGAAGGTTTCCAAGCAGTCGATTATCACAGAAGGGTTTCAACAGTCGATCACAAGGTTTTTTACAAGGTTTCGACTTAAGCAAGAAGTCGATAAAGTTTAAAACTTTACACTTGGTTTACTTAGGCAAGAAGTAAAACAAGCTTGTTCTAGGGCTGGAAGATAATCCAACTACACCGGTAACTTACAAAAGGCGTTCAAGAAGGATGGTGCAAGGCGAGTCGAGTCAACCACCTATTGAACATACTAAAACGGCTCTTCAATGTCCAATGTTAACAAGCACGAACTATAACATATGGGCAATAAGAGTTAAAGCGGTATTCCGAGTCCATGGAATACTTGATGCATTGGAACCAGGGGAAGGAACACAAGTTGTTGATAAGCAAGATCACATGGCAGTGGCGTTACTCTTCCAGGCGATTCCAGAAGAACTTGTCTTTCAAGTTTCACAATTCAACACAGCCAAAGAAATCTGGGGAGCTTTGAAGACCAGGTATGTGGGTGTTGAACGGGTTCGAGATGCAAGGTTGCAAACCTTGGAGACGGAATTCGAATCTTTAAAGATGAAAGTCAACGAATCAATCGATGACTTTGCGGCTAGGTTGGGCAAAATTGTAACTGAAGTAAATAGCTTGGGAACAATTTATGAAGACAAGAAACTTGTTAAGAAGCTGCTTGCATCTGTTCCGGATAGGTATGTTGCAATTGTTGCCTCAATAGAACAATTTGCTGACTTGAATACTATGTCTTTTCAAGAAGCAATTGGAAGGTTGAAAGCTTTTGAAGGAAGTATGAAGGGTGTTGACACCACTTCTGAAGATCAAGGCATGTTGATGTTCGGAAGGGCTGAAAGATATGATAAGAAAGGTCGAGGAAGGAATTCCTCTGGTGGCAACGGTAAAGGTCAAAACTTTTCTTCTCAAAACAAATCTCATGATAGTGGTCAAGCTAATAACCACAACCGTAACAACTCCGGGAGCAATACGGAGCAAAAGAAGAACAAAAGTCGAGATCTTTCAAAGATTCAATGCTTCAGATGTGATGAATATGGTTACTTTGCTTCTAACTGCCCTGAACGACGTGAACAGAAGCAAAAGCATGAATCAAACCTTTTGCAAACGGAGGATGATGATGACCCGACACTTTTTATGATGAAAAGCGTTCAAGAAGTAGTTTTCTTGAATGAAGAAAAGATTATCCCAAACCAATTGAATACTAAGCCAAACGAGGAAGACACTTGGTATTTGGATAATGGAGCAAGTAATCACATGACGGGGATCCGAGAATACTTTTCGGAGTTGAATGAGAATATCTCCGGCAGAGTGAAGTTTGGTGATAACTCCTACATCGAGATAAAAGGGAAGGGTTCGATAATCATTGAAGGGAAAACGGGAGAGCAGCGGTTAATCACTGGAGTCTATTACCTACCCGAGCTAAAGAGCAACATAATTAGTCTTGGGCAAGCTACCGAAGGCGGATGTGACATTCGTATGAAAGGTAATCTTCTTACTATGCGTGACTCAGATGGCAAGCTTCTGATGAAGGTTCCTAGAACAAGTAATAGACTTTACAAGATTAAGCTCCAAGTTGGAAGTCCGGTGTGTCTCAAAGCAAAGATGGAAGATGATGCTTGGTTATGGCATGCTAGGATGGGTCACATTAATTTCGAGACGATGGAATTAATGGCAAGGAAGGGCATGGTTGAAAAGTTGCCAATAATTCATCAAGAGAACAAGTTGTGTGAATCTTGTTTGGTAGGAAAACAAACCAATAAGTCGTTTCCTAAAGCTGCAAAATTTAAGGCAACACATCCTCTTCAACTTATACATGCCGACCTATGTGGACCAATTTCTCCACCATCCATAGCACGAAACATTGAAGTAAAGCAAGAGGATTCGAGTATCTCAATAAGTCAAGAAAGCTATGCAAAGAAGATCTTGAAAGATGCTGGGATGCATAAAGCGAATCCTACTCAATGTCCATTAGAACCTGGAATGAAGTTAAGCATGGACAAGGAAGGAAAGCCGGTTGATGCAACTTTGTATAGACGACGAGTTGGTTGTTTAAGGTATTTACTACACACTCGACCTGATTTATCTTATTCGGTTGGTTTGGTTAGTCGTTATATGCAAGAACCAAAAGAATCACATATGGCAGCTGTAAAACAAATACTAAGGTATATCCAAGGTAGTTTGAATTTTGGAGTGCGATATAACCAAGAGAAAACCAAGGAGTTAGTGGGGTTTAGTGATAGTAGTTTTGCTATGGACCAAGATGATGGTCGAAGCACAACTGGGCACGTATTTTATCTAGGTAAATCACCTATCACTTGGTGCTCACAAAAGCAAAACACGGTGGCTCTATCGTCTTGTGAAGCCGAGTTCATGGCTGCAACCTCAGCCGCGTGTCAAGGGATATGGTTACGTGGGTTGTTGAGTGAAATAACCGGAATGGAAGAGAAAGTGGTGGTCTTATTTGTTGATAACAAATCGGCTATTGTACTTATGAAAAATCCAGTCTTTCATGGCAAGCATATAAACACACGTTATCATTTTATCCGAGAATGTGTTGAAAGAGGCCAAGTACAAGTTGAGTTTGTAAGAGGTGAGTTACAACGTGCTGATATTCTGACGAAAGCTCTCGCAAGGATTAAGTTCAAGGAAATGCAAGAGTTACTCGGAGTTGAAGACCTCCTTATCTCGAGTCAGAAATTAGGGGGGTGATTGTTGGTCTAATGTCTACTCGAGCTGATGAGTAGTTCACAAGCACAAGCTTATGTGCAGTCCAAGAAGATCCGAGCTTATGGATAACTACAGTCGAGTTCTAGTATAATTAGTATTCTTATTTTTAGACTTTAAGATAAGTACTTCCTAGTTATATTAGAGTCCTAGATGGATTAGGAAAAGCTGTTTTCTATTCCTATATAAGCAAACCAAACGAGCCAGGTTTGGTTGTACCATCAATATCAGTTTTTGTAAGCCAATACTTTTCTGATTAATACTAGCGAGTTATTCTAGTATCAAGTTACTGTTTTTATGTTTCTGTTGTGAACCACGATCAGATTCTGGACTTGAAAAACATTACAAAACAAGGTATGATATACAAACCTTAACACATATACCACACCCTATGCAAAGCTCCTCAGAAATTGTCGCCATCGTTGATTTAGCACTGACTTCAATACATAGCTTGCCTACCAAAACAGATTGCATAATAAGTATCGACTTTGGTTATATACACAACTGAGGCAAACTAACTATCTCAAGTTATGTACACCGCGTATTTATCACACACATGTATCTCATATGGAATTTGAACGTTTTAGTTTGCCTTTCAGAATCATGACTTAATTAAAAACCTTAACGGTTAACCTTTTAGTTTGGAAGCATTCTAGCCCTTTGCTATATATATACACAAATGATATGTTTGTGTATCCATTCAAATATACGTCGAATGTTTATTAGACCCTTAAGAGCTAAAGAGGTACAAACCGATGCGCCTTTAGAAAACTAACTTACTGATATAGATTAAACGGTACTATGCTATCGACGTTTGTTGATGATCCTTCTAGCTATATCAACTATATATCACTAACAAACAGTAATGTACTCATCACTATTAGCAATTTAACTGATGATTATGTAATGTTACATAGTTAAATTGTGATTAACAAATATTTTTGTGTCCTTTTACTTGTACTAATTCTTAACATAGTGCATCTAACATCATGGCCGTCTTTGATGGTGTGCAAGGTGAGCGACCCTCAAAAGCCCAAAATTTGTAGGGCCCAAAATTTATCCTCTTAATTATTATATGCATGTGTACATATATTTTTCACGAAGAAAAAAATATTTAGATAAGAAAATATCTTAAATAATATGTTAGAACGTTTAGATAACTAATTGCATTATATATTAAAATTTGTGACACTTTATATATAACATTCCTTCTCGAAAGACAGGACCCTCAAAAATTTCATAAATTTATGAGACGGCCCTGTGTAACATAATAAAATTTCATAACCAACAACTTTGTAATCAAATTCAGTAGGTAAAAAAATAATATATGCTTTAAAAAAAATTGTAAGTTACCTTGTTTAACAAGAGGACATGATTTTTTACACTCCTGATTACATTTTTTCGGCTTGCAACGATCCTCCCTTAAGATCGCGATACGGGTACTTTTAGCTCGATCACCCATTGAGCTATGAAAATCGAACACGATGATGATTATGATTATAAGTGCACGTAAATAAGTTTTGTAAATCGTTTATTGTTTAAGTATTTATATGTTTGCAGGCCTTGCGCCTCAAGTTATTTTATTAATATTTAAAAGCCCAATTTAGATATGAGGCCCATTAGACTATTCTTATTTTAATATGATTAGCCCATCCAATTTTGTGTTCAATTCTTAACCCTTAAACTCCGGATTACTTTTAATAGGGGTGAGCATCGGGTTAAACCCGACCAGGCCCGACAAAACCGACCCAACCCGAAAACCCAAAAAAAAAATCGTATGAAAACCGAACCGAAATTACTCGGTTCGGTTCGGTTTTGGTCGATCCGGCTCGGTTTTAGTTGGTTTTTCACGGTTTTCGTCGGTTTTTTACCCGAACCAAAAAAAAAAAAAAAATCGGTAAAACATAAACCGAAAACCGAACCGAAGTTACTCGATTCGGTTTGGTTTTCTCAATTTTAGAGATTTTGTCGAGTCGGTTTTGCTCACCCCTACTTTTAAATCAAAACCTTATTTCTTAAGTGATTCTTGATTTGATCATTATTCTCACACTTTAAGACAATAAAGTGATTAAATATAAAAGATTTTATAGTATTTTGTTAGAAAAATCAAATAATAAGTTAATTTTTTTCCCTAAACGAATTAGGAATGTCGTTTAAGACCTCGAAATTTGGCTCGTTTGGCTCGTAATTCAAATGGCTTTTCGATGATTTATTTTTTATTAAAGAAATCGATAGATATATAAATTTTTTCTAAAACAATATATGCCAAAATTCAACATCTTCGGCCTCGTTTTATTTGTAATCCAAAGGCCATTTCGGAAGGTATATTTTTTATTAAATAAATCACAAATATTTGTTAGATATATGGTAAATAAAGTTTGTTAGGCTCATTTTGGCCGTAATCGAGAGGCCTTTCAGACAGTACATTTTTTTATCAAAAAAATCGTTAGATATCTCCTTTATATTTGATAAAAAAAAATGTTATATAAAGTTCAGAGTAGTTTTTGCAATTTGTTGAATATTTCTGGGTTAACGAAATTTGCTATATAAAGTTCAGGGTAGTTTTCGCAAATTGTTAAATAGCTCGGAGTGTATTATGTATAATTTTTCAATTTGCAATCATGAAACATCGACGTTTCATGACTGCTTTAGCATATATAGTCGATGTGTTACTAACTCGAGATATAATCCTCCATTTGATAATATCATCACAAATGTGTTAAAAATCTTTATTTGTGGTTTTCTTTCAACATATTTTCGAGTCATGACTATAGTTTCCAATGTCCCGTCCGATCGATGAAAGCTACAATTTCGTGTTATCGACGAGGCATGAATAAGATGTCATGGTTCGAGTCAAGTAGTCAATCTTATACCAAACGCAAAGTCTTTTCCACAAGTCGTTTGAATTATTGTTTTTCTATGTCATGCATGACCTAATTCGATAGTTATAGTTGACTATGTTTTTGTTTTTCCTACATGTTACCCATTAGTTTCTCTTTGTATTTTACTTGACTTTTGGAAACTAAACATTCACTAAGACTGTGTTTTTAAGTATAAAGTAAACATTTTATTTTCGAAACTCGGAGAAAACACTTTACTTTAAAAATCAATAAAATAACACTATTTTTCATTTTATTTTTTTCTTTTTTCTTTCTTAAGTGCTAGTCAAAAACAGAACATCTTCTGTTTTGTTTTCATTTTCTTTCGTTTTCTTGCTTAACTTTAACTCGAGAACACAGTTTAAGGTTCTTGGTTTACAAAGTAACTTTGTAATTTCACTTTTATATCTAAAAAGTTTGATAGACAAATTTTTGAGATTTGAATTCACACTTTTACCACACAACGATATCATTTCAATTTTCAAGCAAAATTAATTGCCATTATATCAACTACAATGATTGGATATTTTTGAAAATCCAATGATTATTTATGATCCCAAAATTAAAAGTGCATCATCTTTTTAGTAACCGTTGTGTTTGAGTGTAACCTTTTTGGGTGTCTTTAGTTAAGCAATATACACCAACTTTTTAGCGTTAAACTCACACACTCTAACATATTTTTATTTTAGACATGTCTATCAAACGAGATTTAGGAATTATAGCGACATCGTAAAACGTTGTAATTTTTAATGCTCATTTGGCAAGCAGAAAGTAGCTTTATTTATTTTTTTCGGAATGTTTATTTTCCAACGCTTCATAAAGTAGTATTTAGGAGCATTGAACATTTAAAGTTGTTTTACATATTATGATTGCACCTAGTGCTACATTATCAAACGTTTTTATAGAAAAACAACTAATGCGCTTATGGCTACTACTCACTACTACTCTTACTTTTACCAAATACACCTAATGTCTTCAAACGAAAAAATGAAATGAAAGAATTGTGTTTGTTTTCGTAAATAAAAGTCCAAAATAACTTTTTTCATCTTCTTTATAAGAGATTATTTATTTATTTATTTATTTATTTTTTTCACCTTTATATCCATATCTACCTCTTGAGCTGTAGACATGATTTTACAAATTAAAAATAAAACATTTGAGAAAACAAGTACAACATAAAGTCCTTAACGTTCGACAAATCTTATGTTTAACTTATTTAATGACAATTTAATCAAACTTTGATATATTATGGGGTCGTTCAAAACTTCAAATGTAAAAGATATGCTACTTTTTTTAGTACAGTAGTAACATAAATGCAAAATCCTATGATGACATAGAGGTAATATTTTGTCATGATTTCAAAGTTAAAAGATGTCAATATGACCATGATAATGTCCAATTGTCCATACATCATCATGACACACTCACATGAAAAACACTATACAATCCAAAAAACACTCAAAATGGACATTTATGCCACTCCATATCCATACATATACTATTACCTTATAAAAAAACATTTTACTTGATTCTGTTCTTAAACTAAAATCCTAAACCAAATACTACATTTTTACAAAAATAATAAAAATTAAAACAAAGAAATGCTAGAACCACAAAGAATTTACGGTAAATTTTTCACAGAATAATGTGTTATATAATTAGTGATATTCTCAAACTTACTTTTGATTTCTTTATCTTATATGCATTTACAAGTTTACGCGACAAATTTTTATTTAGACAATTTTTTATAAATTTTTTGTGGTTCTAGCATTCTTATTAATTCATTTGGTAAACAAACTTTGATTTTTCCATTATACATTTAATAATAATTGCAAGTTAAATTGAATTACTGGATGCTAAAAGTTACAGCAACAAATTGCAAGGGGCGTTTGGTTCATTGAATTCTAAATCTTGAAATCTTAAATTTTGTGAAATTTTAAATTCTAAGTAATTTTAAACCCTAAAAATTGAAATCCACTTAAGTTTTTGGTTGTTGAAATTTTATCTAATTTATACCCTTTGACTTTTGGTGGATAAACATAAAAATTGAAACTCCTCATCCATTCAAGAAATTTAAAATGCCCTCGTTTAAGAATTTTATGAAAATTAAATATCGCTCAATAAACTTACCAAAACAGACTTGACATTTCGATAAAACGAATACATTTAAGATGTTTTGGAAAAAAAAATAATGTTTTTTTTTAAATTTACATTACATCGAAAAAATCATAAGGGTTCTGAGCACTAGCAAGAACCCTCGGTTCCGTCCGAAAGTGGAATGCCTTATATCAAACATTTTACTTTAGTGAATTAATTTAGATTTTAAATTTGTTTTTTTGTACAAAAGGTGTGATTAATATGACAATAAATCGTATGACGACCATATATTCCCAAGGAAGTAAGGTGCACTGGATCTAGCCTAATATGACATTGTAGGTGGAGCCAACTCTAAAAGTATGGAACAACTTAACAATGTGTATCTTTATTTAGAGTAACTTTCTAGTTTAAAACGAATCACATGATTACTTGACAAAAGGAATATGTTCAAATTTTATGATAGGAGTTGAGTGTCACATTTTTCTTTTTAATTTGCACATTCTAATGGATAATTAAAAAAAACAGGATATAATAAAATGTATAATTGTTTATTGCACAGATTGAAGTGTGCAAATCGCAAGTGAAAATACGCAAGTCACTTCCTTTTATGATAACACAAATGGCAAATTCGTTCGAAATTATAAGTTATCTTTCTATTTGAGTTTTCTTTGAAAATTAGTAATCATTTTCATACTTAAAGCTGGTCCGAGCGGTGACCGCATTGTTGGTTTGTGGGAGTTATAAACACGACAAAACGACTAAGAGTGTGTGACCCGATGGGGGCACACACGATAATCACGAGTATACGTGACGAACGTAAATAATACTTGAATAATAATCATACCCAATATGCATAACTTGACCCGATCAACTGAAACGACCCATGGGCTTATTTAGAGTTCACAGATGGGTTGAATGGGATGTGCCTTGGGCCATGTATTCCATATGATCGGGCATGCATGATGGGCGTGGGTTTTCTGCTTAAGTATTAGACTCCAACTAGGAGTCGGTTTGTTTGCTATATAAGCAAACACAACCCCTCAGCAAACTTACGCATGATCTCACTTCTCAATACCCTAAAACCGATTATAACTTTCCCATTCCAAGCTCTTAGTAGACAAGTTCCCTAAGTCGACTTAGGGGTTTTGTTCTTGTTTGGTTTTTGTTCAATCTCGTCTTGTAACGATTCAAGGTGTTAGGAGATTGATAGATTGGTTCACTTGTTCCATATTCCTAGTTGAATTGTATTTGGCATCAAGGTGTTGAAGGTTATGGTCGTGGTTGATATCTCGGACAGAAAAAGGTTCTCGGATACTTGTTATCCGATATCGGGTAAGAAGCAATAAGCTTCTTTGGTTTGTTTATGTTTCTCGACAGAAGGTAATTTGGCAGGAAGCAAGCTAGTTTCTTGGAGGGTTTTCTGTTTGAATAATTAAAGCGTTTAGTCAAAGGTTGATAGGTTTTATTAATACGTTCTCGACTAGCCATATATCGAACGTATACGTTATCGGGTTTGTGTGTGATACTCATTGAGGTATCTATCTTTGATACTCGGGTTTTGTATTGGTTTCTTGTTCGTTACTAAAGTCCAATTGCCAAGCAAGGTTAGGTTTTCTTTTATCCCTTTTATTAATTAATTGTTTATTAATTCATTGTTTATTAATTACGTGTTTAACCTAATTGCAAATACTAGATCCATATCCGCTGCGTACTCGTAGAGGTTAATGGTTAACTTAGTTCTAAAATCTCAACAGTGGCATCACGAGTCAACTTGTTTTTGCGATTATGGGTTACACGTTTCTTATTAATAAACATGTTTAAAAGGCTGCATGAAACCTAATTTAGTTATTCGTTTTATTTTGCTTTGACAACTATATGCAATACTTGTCAATTTTTAATAAATAATAACTAGTCACACACAAATTAAAATTATATTGATAATTAGAATTAATTTGTTAATTAGAATTAATTTGTTAATTAGAATTAAATTTGTTAATTAGAATTACTTGTTAATTATAATTAAAAGTTAATTTGAATTAATTAATTGTTAATTAGAATTATTATGATAATTAGAATTACATATTGTTTATTAAATACATAAAATTCCGTTATTACTTGTTAATTGAGATTGCCATATTTTATGTGTTTTCCGGCCACAAGACTCACTCAATTGCTTTTAAGTGATGTATGGGGCGATCTAGGTATTACACCTAGTGACGGTCTTATGGTTCTCCGTTTAGGAAAGACTCGCAAGAGAACTCGGAACAATATGTGGTTATTTATGTTGATGTTATGCTTATATGTTTGTGATTCCTATATGTGCATTATTACTTGCTTTGACACCTAATTGTATGCAATATGGAATAATACATATCGTAACCATAAAATTAATATTGGTCTTTACTTACACGCCTAAATACCATGCTCATTGTGACCTGCTATTTGATTCATGGAAAATCGTTTTTGTAAAATAAAGTGACCTAATATATGAAACACGTTTTCAAGAATTTAAAAACTAGACGCTATGACACTTGGGATGTACGGCTCACCCACTAAAACAAACTCAAAAGGGGGTTTAAAGAGGTGCGCACAGTCGCATCGAAAGGATGTTTAGGTTATGCTTCAGCGCTTACCTGGTCATCTGCCTCCATGTGCGTTCGAGTGGAGCTACCGTGAACTATGATGATCCCTACAGTGTCATTACCAAAAGTTTTTAAAATAAGTGTTACAAAGTTGTTTTGCATGCTTCTTTGTACACGACTTTTACCACATTTATATGTGCATACCTATTTGTTAATTTTAAGTCTATGCCATCCAACTATGAACACGCTGTAATTATTTCGCTTTGGTCAGACCTCTAGTTATTTTTACATGTTCATACTTGGTCGACTTATCTCGAGTTGGCTTGGTCAGACCTTGAACCCGAGGCATAAGATGAGAACTAAACATGCTTTTGACATTATTACTTGATACTAATGCCTTAAACAGTCTCATAAAGTCTAAGAGTTGCATTATGCAATTAACGCTCGTCACTTACCTCTTGTCCTATTTTTTTATGCACTGGTCAGACCTATGGTAATTAAGTGGGAGTGCAAGATGGATCTTAGTCTTATTAGTAATTAATTAGGTAGTTAATTCTTTTAAGAATGTAATTATCGAAAATACTAATTATTTGAACTTTTCAATTGTAGATGACTACTTCAGTCGGAAACAGTTCGGTACTCAGGAGTTTCTTTGAGAAACAAAAAATCACTGGACCTAATTTCATTGATTGGTATCGCCAGCTTCGCATTATACTATCAGCTGAAGATAAAGAAACTTATCTGGAGCATCTTATACCTGCAGCACCTGTTGCTACTCGCAGCTCATACTGCTTGGGTCAAAGGTTCAAAGGACATAGCTGCCTTCATGCTCATGACCATGGAGTTAGAGATTGATGCAGGTTTTACTGACCAGGTTTTAATATTTATAAAATCTCGTTATACCTATGGTCTACCCTAGTGCACTAACGGGCAGTGTACCCGGTCGCATGTAGTGTAGTAATCGGTAAAGCCGAGGTCGTCCCAAGAGCTATGTGTGTTGGATTATTACTAAGTCTAGGTGTCACAGATTAATAATGGTTTTGATAAGGAATTAATTAATTAAACTACTAAAGCAGAATAAAACAAATAAAAGGTAAAAGATAAATCAATATAGGAGAGTGTTGCTAACCTAGTTAATCCTCCTAGCTAGTTATGCCTACGTCTACTTACTTCTAATTACTTCAGGTGGGGTCAAAGTCGAGAGGACAACATTTGGTCAATTCGCCCTAACCTATCAGCAAAGATGCCACCACAGGAGAAGTCAGGTGTCCCCTCATAAGTCCTGTTGTTCCTGGTCCCCTAAGCCAAGTCATTAAGTACCGCCACATGCTAGATTTATAATAGTGAGTACCCGGGCGTTAGCAACTTAAACACTCACCCCCTAATTCTTAAGTTCATCCAAACGGTAGGTGATCAGTTGGTCAAATTGCACAAGTAGAAAGGGTCGTCAGTTGGTCATATCTTACCCTTCCCGTCTCAGTCCGCTATCCTAGGGTCAGTTGGTTATATCTCCTAGGCAATTGGCCTCTACCGCAATTCAAAACTACCGAACCAAGGGTGGCTACCAATAAACTATGCATGCATACACTTAGAAATACTTGTACGGAAGTAATGTAAACGCAAACAAAAAAATTAAGGAATCATAACTAGGCTAGCACCAAGAGGTGCTTAGCCGCTCATATTAATCATACAAACCAATTCAATATTCAAGGGTACGAAATACATGAATTGAAAGTAAAGAAAATATAAAATGCTAATGCTTATCGTGGGGGAGTGATTTCTCCCTTTGAGACAGCTCCGTATGCTCCTCTATACCTGCCTTGAGCTTTTTCCCACGTTCTCTGATTGTTGTGTGTGGAATGGGATGATTAGAAATGCTGGACTTCGTGGGGTATTTATAGGCCAGATATGGGTTACGGCGTAACTATAACAAGAGTTACACCATAACCTTCAATTCCTTCGTATTTTGCACTAGATCTGCTAGTTACGGCGTAACCTTATTAGTGGTTACGCTGTAGTCTTCAATAAACTTGGTTACGCCGTAGTTGATGGAATAGTTACGGCGTAGTTATCAGCGGCGTGGAACCTTATTTGACCTAATATAGTTACGTCGTAGCCTTTGAGAAGAGTTATGCCGTAACCTTCTGATGAGTTTGTTTTCTGAGTCACGCAATAGTTACGGCGTAATGTGAGAGACGAGTTACGCCGTAACTTCTTCAAAATCAGCATACTATGATAAATCTTTAGATAATTCTCCAGTTCCGCGTCTCTTTAGCTCCAATGCTCGTAATTTACCTGAAAGTGGAAAACAATGGAAAACAAGCGTAAATCCATATAAATGATATAAATTACAAGCATTATCAAGGGAAATTGACACTTAATATTCAGGACTATTTGATGTTATCAAATATCCCCCCACTTGAACTCTACTTGCCCTCAAGTAGACCTTATTAGAAAGATTCATAAAAAGATATCTCCCAAAACCTGGAAAATATAAGTTTATAAATCCCTTATGCTAGAATAAAACAAAGCCGAACACCTCACGAAAGGGGAACAAAACACTCAAATCTCTCAACTATTCTAAGTGTCAATTTCGGGGTGATCACTCAATCGCACAGTCATAGCATGTATTCTATCATAAGCTTGGCGGTTACACAAATCTCCACCACTAGAGTTAAGGGCTAAACAATTCTCGAAGGCAATATGGGTAGACACGACAAAGGTTAAGGGGTGACTCGTCATTACTAACATGTCACGGCGAAGTGGACAAAATCAATGATACATGACCAAATCCATAGCCAAGACACCAAAGATTGCTCGCTGCGTCACCTAGACATGATTCATGACTAAAATGGTAGGATAAGACATGGTATATATAAATGGTGTAAAATAAAAAACAAGCATGTAGTCTAAATCTAAAACCAAGTCATCACCACTTACCGTCCGCCCAAAGTTCAGGCTTTGAAGTCAAGAAACCGGATCATGAAATACAAGGTAGATGTGTCATTAGAGGACGTCGTGATGGGCACACTACCTTTTCTCCAACTTTTGGCACAATTACCAACTCCAATCTTCAAATGTGATCGAGGTGGCCTCCTCGATACTAAATCTATAAAGCTCATAACATAGTGCTTATAACATCGCACTTTATAACAACTATTTTTTTTCAACATAACAATAAATACTAAACATAATATCCCCCCACTTGAGATGAACAATGGGAATTCGGGGGGTCTTCAATGATCTTCAGGAATGTTGTCGATGAAAGCGTGATTTCCGAACCTTTCCACTCGAACCTTGAACTTAGGCAAATGATGACTTCCCAATCACAAATAAAGACTACAGGGTAGGCTAAGGTGTATAGGTGTATCGAAACAATATATCGGGTTAACAAAATGAAAGGAATAGCTCAGATGGGTGTATCTAGGGGTATCTTGCACTAAAGGTGAGTGCAACAAAAGGGTTTCACATGGGGGTCGAGAAGTCAAGGTGACTAATCGATAGACACACAATGGTAGGCTATTTGGGTGATAATCCTATAATATTGACTTCTAAAACTGAAAAGTCCAAATACATCGAGCTAACTCAACATACCTCGTATATGGTCTCGAAATGATGCAAAGGCCAAGTTCTAAAGTTTACAAGCTACCGGCACACTCATAATTTGGTGGATTTGAGGTAAAATATTGGAAACGGATAAGGCTAATCTCACCATAATATATCAAGGGTTGTATGTGCTCGGCTAAGGTCTAATCTAGTTAGGTTAAGAAAAACATGTCAAAATTTTAAAAATGGCATAATTTTTCAAAATAAACTAGAAAACGAGGGAAAAATAATGTTCAAGAGATAATTCTACTCCCGTCCCCCCACTTGAATTGTACAATGTCCCTTTTGTACTAAGCATTAAATAAAGGTGAAGAGAAAAGTAGAATTAGAGTGAGAACTTCCCTGTATTTGCTCCATAAAGAAAGAAGGCCCACCAAAAAGAGACGTGCCTTCGTATAAGCATCATGAACAAACTTCAATCCCTGAAATCACACTACCGACAAGCATAATTCTAAAAAGAAAAAAATGAAAAACGAAAAAACAAACATAACTCACTTTCGTAGGAATCACGGTTGCATTTAGCATATGCAACAAGCCTTTTAAACCACTTGGTGTCCCAAGTGGACGAGTGAAGTCTCGTGAGGGTTTACAGGGAACACACCCACAAAGTTCATTTAAAATACTAATACAAGGTTATTGTGTTTTAAAATGAAAGAATTAAAGTGGAGGAAGGTTACGTCGTAACTCTTTTGAGGGAGTTACGCCGTAACTGGCAAAACCTGACATAAGCTGCAAAGCGAGTTGTTACGGCGTAACCACGAAGATGGTATTACGCCGTAATTATTAATGCGTCAAGAATTCTGCTGCTAGAAAGTTGGTTACGGTGTAATCACATAGATGAGTTACGCCGTAACTCTGGTTAAATCAGCAACTGCAGCAGTAATTACTTCCTCATTTCCTGCAAAAATGGTTAGAAAACACAAAACCCTACAGAAATGGAAATAAAACAAAAGAAAGGGATAATTCGGGTTGTCTCCCGAAAGAGCACTTTTCTTTATTTACGAGTCTTTAAGTTAGACTCAGAGTCGCGGGGCTACCGGTGCTTGTTGGTCATTTCGTGGATATGGCAATCTCCACGTTGGATCCAACTTACCAAATTCTCATACCGTTTGTAGTCATCCCCAAATTCTAAACAGCCCGAGTAGAAACTCTTGATTTTCTGGTAAGGGTGGTCAATACCTTTTTATTTGTCTTCCTCACTGATATCGAGCAGTGGTTGGGCTTGGCTCAACTGCCTTTTGGTCCAATTTTTAAAGTTCTTGATTGTTCTCGGCATTTTGAAAATAGTCTTATCGTCATTTATCTTCAGCCATACTAACCCTTCTATTTCATTTTTATCTAACCCCGACATTTCCTGAAAAGGCTTTCCTAAAATTACTCCAGTAAGTCCATCTTCCACAAATTCGCTTACGTCGTCTAAAACCATAAATTCCACCAAAAATGAATGAGTTCCAACGAAGACATGGATGTTAGTCGCAATCCCAAGAAAGTTATTTCCCTTATATTCTAATTCTTTCTTCAAGAACTCGGTTGCAGCATTCTTTCGACATGATGTTGACTGGTGAAGTAGTGTCAATAAATGGGTGGAAGTCGATGAACCCGATTTTGCATGAGATATTTAGATAATAAGGGTTTCTATGATGTATGCGGGTTCCTACCTCATGAAATCTAGGTTGATTGGTTTGCGAAAAAGCCTTTACAGAGTTATCTTGCCAATGGGCCATTTCGACGTCACTTGAGAAGTCTTCAGCACGGATTCCTAAATTATCCTCTTCCTCAAAGTTGACGAAAACATCAAAATCTTTTCCCGAATCAACCTCGCCAGGATCGGGGGGGGGGGGTCACTAAGAAATTCTTCTAAGGCGTCACCAAAACTGCCTACTGGGTCAATTGCACATACCTTATGCGGGGTAGATAGGAGTTCATTAGGTCTGAACGTTGCAATTTCTCCATTAGCTTCAAGAGTTAACTTTCCAGCAAAGACATCCACCTTAGTATGGGCAGTGGCAAGCATAGGCCTACCTAAAATGACAGGTATTCTGTTGTCTTCCGGAATGTCAAGAATCACAAAATCTACTAGGAAAAGGAATTTCTTAATCTTCACCAACACATTTTCAACGATGCCCAATGGCGATTGCATAGATCGATCTGCCATTTCAATTTTCATCTTGGCCGGCTTTAGGTCACCAATCCCCATACGCAAAAACATTGAACGAGGCATTATGCTAATACTAGCTCTAAGATCAGCTAGGGCATTACACATATTGAGACTCCCGATCAAGCAGGGGAGAGTGAAACATCCCGAATCTTTTTCCTTTTGTGGTAGCTCGTTTCTCAAAACTGCTGAACATCTTTCGTTGAGGTGAATTGTCTCATCATTGCTTAATTCCTGTGGAATATCATCATGGTTAGTATTAATATAATTACTGATAGGGGAGCTTACTGGTAAAGCTTGGTCCAGGAGTGACTGTCTTTCCATGCTGATTCGTCGCTTAACTTTTTCCGAAAAGGTTGTTGGTTCTTCAAGGATAGTTTCTACAGTGTGGACAACTTTCTCCTCCCGAGCTGCTAGGTAATCAGAGATGGCTTCTGAACATGAGCTAACACTCCTCTCCAATCTCTTAATCCTATCATGTTGAATTTTGAGAGAAGAGATCGTATTATCCACAAATGTTTTCATCATTTTTTCGATCCTATCATCTCGTTCTCTTGATTCCTTGATGTGGTCAAGAATCTTTTTCTCAAGATTGCTCCCGGTTTTGGTCCCAAACACACTCTTAACCGTCTCAATTCTGCATGCTTCAGCTTCTCTTTCTAACCTTCGTTTTTCAAAAATTTCCTCATAATTGTATTATTGTTTTGTTATCGTCTTCATTACTTTATGATCGAACTTGTCTCTCGGTCCGTACCCTGTATCCATATGCCACTTGTAGCAATGTTCAGAAATCCGTTGAATACCTTCCAAGGCTTGGTCAGGAGTCATGCTAGGAATAGGTCTCGGGGAATCGAGAAGTTCTCGTGTTAGCGCATTAATCCCACAATAGAAGACGTAGACGATCTGATGTTTGTTTAAATCATGGGTAGGGCATCGATAGAGTAGCTCATTAAATCTTTCCCATGCTTGGTAAAGCGTTTCTTCTCCAACCTGAAGGAATTGATAGATTTTCCCAAGAAGCTTGGCCATTTTTTAAGGAGGGCAAAATTGCTGGACGAACTCTTTTCTTAGTTTATCCCATGCTCCTTTACATTCGTTAGGGAGTTTGTTATACCATCTTTTCGCGGTCCCAGTAAGAGTCATAGGAAAAATCCTTGCATTGATCGAATAGCTCGGAGTACCTCTGTCACAATTCTCAATTTCCGGTCATTTCTCAAACTCAATATTCATCATTTCATATCGGTTCGTGCATGGTTTTGCATTTTACATTAAACGTTTATTTTCTTATTAAATAAACGCTATCGCGTAAAGATTATTTTGAATATTGATCCGACACTTCCAAAAATATTCTTAATATATTTTTGTACTCATTTTAAGACTATAAAAATTATATTATTAGTTTACCCGATGTTTTCAATTTATTTTGTATATAAATTGTTATGTATAAAGATTTACGACGGTTTTAGTAAATTCAACACGATAAATATTTATTCACTCAATTCTTGCGAGAAATGTATTTTTATAATTTTTATGACTTCAATATATTTTATTTTGTTCCGTTAAAATTTATTTTTATCTAACGCTACCCTAAATACTTAATTATACATACCAATTACCTATTAAACTTACACTCTTATATACTTTATCATCCAAAATGCACTACTCTTTCATTTCTTTTTCTCCTTGCCGACTACAAACAATGACACACCATTTTGCATAATATCTTATATACTAGCTTTACACATAAACAATTATAGACTAAGATATTTGTATAATACTTTCAATATACTAGATCATATCCTAATAAAACACATACATCACACAATTCAAAGGTGAAACAAGATAGAAACCTCTCCAAACTCATCACCATATTCGGCCAAGACTCAAAACAAGGAGAAATCAAAAGATTTTCAAGGATCATGTGCTCATATAAACTCTAGTATACTCTTATTTAAGGTTTTGAAATAAAAACCTAGGGTATTAGGAAAAACCTTGTTCTTTAAACCTCATCACTTCACTAGTAAGC
The DNA here is from genome assembly GCA_019973895.1 of Chrysanthemum seticuspe. Taxonomy (NCBI): domain Eukaryota; kingdom Viridiplantae; phylum Streptophyta; class Magnoliopsida; order Asterales; family Asteraceae; genus Chrysanthemum; species Chrysanthemum seticuspe. Next base: position 2,497,721 of record BPTQ01000004.1, read on the forward strand.
ATTTCATGATCATTTTTATTCTTCCATATTCATACTTTGGTCATTTGTTTCATGCTTGAGAAAAACATGCAAGTTATATGATTATCTATACCACTTTATTTGTTTTTAAGTACTATTAATGAATATATATCATTCTATAATTATCCCTTGAAACATATCATTTTTGATGATGTCTAGGAACCCATGACACCCTAAGAAGGTGTATGGTAGGTTTAGAATAGCTTTGGCGTTGATTTGAAGTTGTTAGAATAAGTATTACGCGAGAAAAACCCATTTCGAAAACAATAAATAGTGGTCTGATCATTTCTGGGAAATCTGGAAAATTCGACAGTTGGTAAAATATTTTGGGCTAAATATTGGGAAAATATACTTTAAAACGAAACCGTGGCCGCTTGAACGGATTAAAACGGAGCTATAACGAAGAAGTTATGAATTTTTCAAGTTGGCGACGAAAACTATAATTTTCTGGAAATTTCAGCATGTATTTCTTATTTTGTACGAGTCAAAAATGAAGCTTGGGCGTTGTAAATTATGTCGACTTGTCAAAAATATGTTAGTATACTTTGATACAAAGCTAAGGACCTTTAAAACGTAGAAAACGGATTTGTAACGATTAAATTATACACGTTTACAAAAAGTTGCCGTAACTTTATTATATAAGAAAAACTATATTATTTCTAATAGGCAAATATTACGGCAAAACTAGATACCAAGTTGAAGGTTGTTTTTAACATTGATGTAGAACTTTTTTATAACGTGATGTCTTCTAGTAAAAGTAAGTTCGCCAAGCATATTTTCCAAAATGTCCGACCATTTGTCAAGCGGAGTTGTAATGAATATAATACGGTTACTTAAACTTTGCCGAAAACCACCCTTAAACGATATTTTGGACACAAGTACCATACTTTACCTATATTTTTCTCCATGATCGAGACCTCTATGATGAAAACTTAAACACTAAAACTTTGAGATAATGAAACGAGTTTCCCAAAACCGTTGAGTTTGTTTCCTAACGCTCGACGTGCACCATTTTACGACTAGCTTTTAGAGGCCGTTTTAGTCACTTTCATGGAAATTTCAATGACATTATTTTACGATGAAAAGTTATAATTTCATAATAAATCACTAAATGATTATCGTAGGATATCATTTCGACGTAAGTACTTGTAAAGTATTTGGTAACTTGACAATATGTCATAAACATATATTTCGACGATAAACTTTATTTTCCAAAATGTACAAGTGGTATGGATATCATATGAGTGTGCATGCACGACATTGTTTCATGACTTATATTAGAACATATCATTCATATTAGGTTGCGGATAGAGATCGCACCTCATTTCAGTGTATCTACTTTTGTCATCATAAACATTGCACCAGGTGAGTTCGTAGCCCCACTTTTACTCGTTTAATTGTTTTATATACTCTTCGGGGGAGATACATGCTCAACTACTTGCTTTTACTTTACATCTATATGAACTTAAATATCTTTTGTTTCACTCTATGTGCGCGTAAGTAGATTATGCCCGAACTAAATTGACCAGTATGTTATGAACGCTATTAGTTGAAACACTTTCCTTGATTTTGAACCCTTCGACATGTATATTTGAACTCTTTTAAATTGATTCGGACCCTTTAACATATAAGTGAACACTTTGGACTTGATATGAACCTTTTGACATATAGTTAAACTCTTTTAACTTGTAAAGGACCCTTTTGATATATTTTAAACTTGTTTGACGTGATTTTGAACGCTTCGACTATCTTGAATCTTTTGATATTATTCGAGCTCTTTGACTGTTCTGAACTTTTGAACTCGACTTAAATCTTTGAACTTAATTACGAACTTTTGAACGAAACTCTTGAACTTAAATACAAACTTATGACTTGTTTGACTTATTGAACCGTACGTGTTATGACCTTGACCTAAAGTCTCCCATGATCGGAGCATCACTATAAAGTCTCCCATGATCGGAGCATCACTATAAAGTCTCCCATGATCGGAGCATCACTATAAAGTCTCCCATGTTCGGAGCATCACTATAAAGTCTCACCTTATTGGTGGAGCGTTCTCAATAATTCTCGCCTTATCGGTGGAGTGTGCAAAGTCTCCCCATGTTACGAAGCAGAACGTCTCACTATGTTACGGAGCGTTCTTGACCCAAAGTCTCCCCGGTTCGGAGCAGAACGTCTCACTATGTTACGGAGCGTTCTTGACCCAAAGTCTCCCCTGTTCGGAGCAGTGCAAATTCTCCCATGTTCGGAGTGTTCTTAATTGTATATAATAGTTGTATGATGTACTGTTCGTACATTCGCATTATTAGTATCCTATTAGTAGGTAGTATGGATAGCGCTATTAGAGGTCGGCCAACCTCTCGTCCACTATGTTACGGGACGCATATTATTTATTCTAGGGGCTTTGCCTGGCATACATTATTATATACGTGGTGCTATATGGTGAACTATTACGACAGCTTATACTTAACTACTAGACACACTATATTTTGGCAGTGGGTTGTGAACACACAGGTTGCAAGTTTTGTATGGGCGGAACTTGGAACTGAGTGGATTTACAATGCCTTTGCTTTGTGAACTATTATGATAACGTGCACTTGACTTCTAGACATACTACTTTTGGCAGTGGGTTGTGAACACACAGGTTGCAAGTTTTGTATGGGCGGAACTTGGAACTGAGTGGATTTACGATGCCTTTGCTTTGTGGACTATTCTAAATGACCAAAAACTTTGTCTTTGTTGCATGATCGCTCTTTAAAAGCTTTACTTGTTAACCAAACTCTATGAACTCACTCAACCATTGTGTTGACACTTTTAGCATGTTTTATCTCAGCTATCTAAGGCATACACTTCATGGCATGCATGTGGACTTATCATAGAGTCGTGGTGTCGACGCGTCTCACCTATATTTTATGCACTTAACTATCGTTTGATTGTAACAAACTCGTTTTGATATATTGGAAATCTTTTGGGACCTAATGTTTGTAAACTCTGATTATTTTACTTAATCAAACGATACTTTCAAAACGACACTTTAGGTCGTTCGATATAACTGTAACTTTGATGCTATGACAGTCCTCCCCAAGGTATTCCATTCCGCTGTAAAACAGATAATTTGGGGGTGTGACAACCTCTGACGTTGAAAAGAGAGGATAAGTGGAGAACTTCTTCTACGTGATCCTGAACGTTCTCATCTTCATATCCAGAAAACTTAAGTTCGTGTAACTCTCGAATAATATGATCAGGAATAGAGTATTTTTCAGTATTAGAATCCTGTGTGAAGCTTCGTTGGCAGTTCTCATTTGGTCGCTTCAAATACTGCTCCATAGTTAGGTCATTGATATTTTTATTGATGACCTCCGGTTCTGCGTCAGATTGGTCCGATTCGTAAAATGAGAAGATGTTGTGAATAGAAACTGGAGAGTAAACTTTCCTTGTCCGAAATTGCTTCTCCGGATCTTCGAATGGGGTGGCCAGAAAAGGCCTCGAGCTGCGAGTCTTGTATCCTGACATTAAAGAAAGAAAATTAAAAATAGACTTAATACGAAATCCTAAAATATCTCCCCGGCAGCGGTGCCAAAAAACTTGATGCAGGTTTTACTGACCAGGTTTTAATATTTATAAAGTCTTGTTATACCTATGGTCTACCCTAGTGCACTAACGGGCAGTGTACCCGGTCGCGTGTAGTGTAGTAATCGGTAAAGCCGAGGTCGTCCCAAGAGCTACGTGTGTTGGATTATTACTAAGTCTAGGTGTCACATATTAATAATGGTTTTGATAAGGAATTAATTAATTAAACTACTAAAGCATAATAAAGCAAATAAAAGGTAAAGGATAAATCAATAGAGGAGAGTGGTGTTAACCTAGTTAATCATCCTAGCTAGTTATACCTACGTCTACTTACTTCCAATTACTTCAAGTGGGGTTAAAGTCGAGAGGACAACATTTGGTCAATTTGCTCTAACCTATCAGCAAAGATGCCACCACAGGAGAAGTCAGATGTCCCCTCATAAGTCATGTTGTTCCTGGTCCCCTAAGCCAAGTCATTAAGTACCGCTACATGCTAGATTTATAATAGTGAGTGCCCGGGCGTTAGCAACTTAAACACTCACCCCCTAATTCTTAAGTTCATCCAAACGGTAGGTGATCAGTTGGTCAAATCGCACAAGTAGAAAGGGTCGTCAGTTGGTCATATCTTACCCTTCCCGTCTCAGTCCGCTCACCTAGGGTCAGTTGGTCATATCTCCTAGGAAATTGGCCTCTACCGCCATTCAAAACTACCGAACCAAGGGTGGCTACCAATAAACTATGCATGCATACACTTAGAAATAATTACACGCGTCGTTCGGGGTCAAAGAAACTTCCTTTTCGTCGAGCAATTTTTTCAACACCCTAGGCAGTGAACCTAATCGTTGTAGTGTAGTATTAGGGTAAGCCACGGGAATTGATATCATTCTCTAGGGGAATAGGAATGCTGGTGAGAAGTTACTACGCTAAGGTTGGGGTTGAGGAAGATTATTTTTTAATCTTTTTTTTATGTTTTTTAGGAAATGGAAATGTACGAATCTCGGGGCTTTAGTTTGGGGGGGGGGGTTGGAATTTCTACCGATTACTTCTACTTATTTAATTATCTAAACTAAGGTGTATGCAGTCTATGTCTATTGTTGTGTGCTCGTATGATATTTAAAAAATGTATTTGCTTAGGCTTTATTACTCCCAATTTATCTCCTATTGGTGGTTGAATTGTCACGTCCTTATTCTTAATTGCGTAGTGTCTCTAAGGTCGTAGGGTATGCGTTTATCCCTAACTCTTTGAAGCTATCAAAGGTTAATGACTACAAAATCTCTAGGATTTATAAACTTTAACTCTAAGGTATTCTTTGAATGACTAGCCTACAATTACTCTAGGCGATCATAAACTAAGGTTCATCAAAGATTAATCCAGCATTACAAACACAACGAATGACCTATCGTAATACTAGGTCAATCACAATTAAGATAAGAGACAACCAATCAATATTCAATAACTAAGTTTCATATTACCTAAGCAAACACACAAGTAAATTAGCCGGACATGGGGAAAATGCAAGCATACACACAATCAAAGGAAGACATAATAAAATTAATGAAGTAAAACACTTATCTTGATGTAAGATAGGGTATGGAACCCTAAAATACTGTACAAGACAGCCTTGGTTCGGTTTAGGTTTTTACTCCAAAGACTACACACTGAAAACTAAAAAAATTGGATTCTATATATAAGATTACAAATGCGACGGCGTCACCCTTTGATTTGTGACGTCGTCGGGTCGCCGTGATTAGGGTTTCGTCTTGGCCACTTAGTCTTGCGACGGCGTCACCTTATGCCTGTGACGCCGTCCCCTTCAGTCTCTGACGTCGTCTGGATCAAATCTAGGTCGTCTGAGTTGCGACGCCCTACTCTTTTAAAACCTGAAGCCGTCACTTGTAAATGGGCAATTTGGCTACTGAGTCGTCACAAAAGTTGTCCGACGGCGTCGCTAGTTGTGCCTGACGCCGTCCCCTTCAGTTCCAGCAGCCTGAGTGTCTCGATTCTTGACTTTGGCCATTTTCTTCGTATATTTGCGCCTTTTCGTCCGAATAACTGTCATTCCAGCATTTTGCCTTCAAGATACTTAAAAAGTGAAAAGGAACGATATTAAGTAATAATGGATACAAAAGTGATCAAATAAGGGCTTAAACGGCCCCTTAAATAGGTACATTTTAAAACCTTATCAAATATCCCTACACTTGGTATTTGTTTGTCCTCAAGCAAATGTGCTTTTAGCCAATCAATTTATAAGTTAGAGGTCATGAAGCATTAGTTTAGAACGATTCACAACAAGCACAGAAATTACATACTAGCACCTCACGTGGGGTGTTTGGATACTCACATCTCTCGGGTGTATATGAAATATAACAAGTTGGAAATGGAAGATAAACACTCATTAACCGGTCCTAGTACATAGATTACCATAAGCTTGAGACTAGATCAAACCTCCATCGCTTTGGCGTAAGCACCTAGGAAAGACTATCCAAGAGGTCTTTTAAAGGGTTGTAATGATAAGCTTACGGTAGGGAAACAAAGGGTTTGGTGGGATAGGCTATTTAGTGGTGGCAAGTCAAAAATCTTTATGTTACAAGCATGCAAAGAATGGCGTTGCTAAGCCAAGACTCGACACTCTAGACTCTAGATAACTGAAACAAACAAACATAAATTTAAAGATAAATGTAGGATGGTAGCCCGTTTTTTTTTTTTTTTTTTTTTTTTTTTTTTTTTTTTTTTTCACACTATATTTTTTTCTATTTTTTTGATTTTTTTTTTCATACACTTTTACTCTACCATCCTCTACGATAACATCAAAATGATAGGGATTTATAGGCACATCCCTACACTTGAGTTTTTATTACTCTAATACTAATTTGACCCGAATTGAAAAGATCAAAGCACTTGGAGTACATTATTATGCAAATAAAGGGAATTTGAATTTAAGGTTCCCTTCCCGTAATCTCATAAAATTTAACTTTTCCCATGAGTCTCAATCGTCCCAAAACTGTGTACAAAGGATATGACTCGACTTAGCAACTTATGCAAGCAACTAGATAATTGAACTAAGGGTATAGTGTGATAACAATAATGCACTAAAAGATAGTGCATACAAGATAGGCTAAGGCGATTTGGGTGTACATTTGGGGGTGGATTGTAAACAATGCTCTTCATTGATATTCCGGAAAACCGAAACATCACGAGAACCGCGAAAAGGATAGGCTCTGAGGGGTTAACTAGGGGTATCGTGTACTAAATGTGAGTACAACGCAAAGGTGTAGGGGAATTACTCAACCGATGTGGAAGAGGTAATTATATTACAGGTATCAAACAAGGGTTATCCTAATGCCTCTTATCATTTAGTTATTCCTAACTACACAAGTGTAGTCTTACTAGCGATCTCGGAATGCATCACAAAACAAGTTCTAGAATCTATTATACTACCGGTTCACACTCTAAGCATTAAAGATGAATGCTTTAATTTCTACTAATCTAAGGGCGATCCTCACATTTTGGGTGGAATTTAAGTGGTAAAGGGTTTTTTGTGCTAGTCATATAATTTCCTATCCATGAGACGCTTTATTAAGACTAATGGCCCACTCCTGTATGTCATGAAATTTTTTAAATTTGGTGCCAAAATCACCCTAACCGATATTTCTCATGGTTTATTACACAAATGCAATTGGACAAAGCAAATAATCAAGGATAAGCATAGTTTCAAAGTTCCCATTTTATTTTCCCTCCCTACACTTAAACTGAACATTGTCCCCAATGTTCCCCGAAAGTATCAAAGTTATAATAACGGAAGGTAATAAAAGATGAAAGAAACTATTACTCCCCTGATTAGCTCGGTAGGATCCGTGTAAAGTGGTGGTTACATCTTTCTTCAAGTAGAACATTTGTGTGAAAAGCTCCTTCTCATCTTATGTATCTTCTTCTTGGTAAATTAAACATGTACACTTGAAGAAAACAAACGAAATCTTCGCGTAAAATCGGCGGTAATAATATATATAGGACTCTACTAAACTAGGATATAATGCTTGTGGAATGGATGTTTACAGAATTTATGGAAAATTAAGACCTGGAAAATTCCAAAAATTTATAAGTAGCTCAGAAAACGAGAAAAAGTAATCATTTGTTTTTGCTCCTTCCTGACGCCGTCAGGTTGCGATCCTGACGCCGTCAGCTTATCCTAACAAAAACTGGTCTGCGATTTTCTGGAAAAAATTCTGGAAAATTTACATCTTTAGAATCTTGAAAAATTTCCTGCAAAACATCCATTATGACTCGATAAAAGCATTTGACTCGAACAAACACACATGTATATCTTTTAATTAATTGAAATTCTCATGTTTACGTTTCTTTTAAAAACGTGTGTAATCCTCCCTACACTTATCCCTTATGTAAAATACCTTTATATGTAATTAAGACGAGGTTAAAGACAAAATAAAGCAATTTTACAAATTTAAACATGAGAATAAACAATAAATAAAAGATACACGACACACAAACACGCAAACAAACCACACAAGTAATAGATAAACGCACCACATGCAAATATACATACACATCAAATTATTCAAAGTTCACCACAAAGTCAAGATAGCCTAGATTATTACATGCCCAAATAGAATAGTTTCAACAAACAACCATACTAATCCATAAGCAATCCATAAATCAATACATGAGTCACTGAGGAGGGGGTCCATAACGGTAGTCATAACCAGGAGGGAGGTGGCCCAGGTATCCATAAGGCCGGTAATCCTCCTCCCGCCCCAGGAATGGATCGATCTGCAGGTGTGGGTCGAGCTGATCACGCATGGACAGATGATGCATCTGTCTGACGGTATGATCATATGTCTAACTAGCCCTCTGGTCCTGCTGTGCCATCCACGTGACCATACGTTCCATCCACGCTCCCTGGTGGGCCTGCCAATCTCCACTGGACATGTGTCGGTAGGCGTCAGCGGAGCCTCCTGCTCCATCCCCCTGCTGGTATGCTGGCATCTTCGGCTCGTCATCATCGTCATCGTCACCAACCTGAACATCGGGCTGAGCTGGGAACCATGCAAAGCCCCTACCATAATCCATGATGACATCCATAGCTTTTAGGGACTTAGCTTTGACGACCCTTGGTGCTGCCACCACATTAAGGTATGCGGGTGCCTCCCCTGCCAAAATGCCAAAGGACTGCGCCAACCGGGTGATAAACATGCCTCCATACACCTTATCCTCAAACCTCATCCCACTAGCAGTCCTCAAGTAATCGGCTAACCAGAATGGGATGTTACAGTGCATACCCTCGGCCAACATGCAGTAGAGATAGAATAGATTTGGTAAAGTGACACGATGACTCGTGCTCTGGCGCCCTGTGATAGAGAAAGTGAGGCAACGGTGCACGAGCCTAATCCGTGGATCCCGGATCTGAGAGGCGAGGGTACTCCCAGTAACGTACTCCCCGTTAGCTATTGTGTTCCAAAACTGAATACCCAACATGTCGTCCCTATGTGTAATCCCGGCTGCCAATCTAGCCCTAAAAACATCGCTCTCAGCATTCCCAGCAGCATACAATCCCAATCTCCATCCAAACTCAAGTACCGACATAGCCCTCCACTCTCCACCTAACCTAAATCGGACCCCCTGAACCTCAATGTTATCCCGACATGAATTAATATCCATCGTATAAGATGCGTGAAATTCACGCACCAACTCGCCATACACGGGCTCACGCATCCTAAACAGCCTTTCCCAATGGGGGTCAGTGAACTTGTCCCTCCTAAAACTGTTCGAGAACTCCCTAGCCAGATCATGCTCCTCAAGAAATCCCCAGTCCACAACAGCCCCTGAGTCAATAGTCTGATGAAGCAAATCATTGTAACGGGTTTGGCACCCTTCCTCAACAAATACTCCCCACCCAGCAATCGTGTCAGCAATGTTTTCCTGGGTACCAGAAGACTGTCCCCTAGTTCTCTTTGTTCTTCTGCTCATCTGAAACAGGAAACCAAATAGATGGGGAACAAATGAGTAACATTCGTGATATTAAAGACGACGTCTGAAGGTTATGACCGCGTCGCAACAATAACCTGACGCCGTCGCCCCGATAAAATTTTGAATCCGACATTTGCGAGGGAAAAATCCAGGTTTTTAACCATAACCCTTGACCCAAACACCCTTGTTGCAGCAACAATGGGATATTGGCTAGGTGGTTTTAGTTCCTAAGCCATCAAGGCTTCTCGCAAAGTTAACCCCATATGATAATACTACCATTCGCCTAATCTTAAGCCTAATTAACAAGATTCATGGGCGACATTTAGCATAAATTAAACCAATTGGAGGTTTTCGGATGGAAAAGGGAAAATCAAAATTGAGCATGAAATCGAGCAATTGACTAGAGAAAGATCAATGTATACTACTTAACTTTTGGAGATTGACGTGGCAAAATAGTGAATTTGATGTGGAGAAAACGTGGTGGTGTGGTGTGGGGCGGATAAAATGTGTAGGGTAAAGAATGAAAGGGATGGGTGATGTATTTATCCGTCTGATCTGGCTTAGCGACGGCGTCACTCTTTATGTGTGACGGCGTCACGCCCAAATTTTTGCAAAAGAAGATGGTTTTGTTAATCCGCCTGGATAAAAAATTTGATTACTATTTTTGACAAAGATTTTTGTTTTTATTTTAAGATCTATTTTGTCAATCCACCCATAATCTCCACGAAGATAAGCAACGCATATGTCAAATTGTCTTTCAATTGTGATTCTAGAAATACCGAAGTATTGGGGATGAGGATTCAAAAGAACTTTTTCTAACATTTGGAAAGTCGGGAAGTGACACTTGCACCTTTCCAATAAATATGTTCCTAGAGAAAAAACGGGGAGTGTTGAGGCAGAAATTTAAACAAGAATGTGATTCCTTGAGGGGGTTTGCCCTGCTTAATGAAATTGGAGAGGGTTTGGGAGTCGTCCCAACGTGTTCCGGTATCGCATATACCTTCTCTATCTTTTTAGGTATATTGTTCTTTGCGAGTTCTTCACGGATTTTCAGCATGAAGTTGTCAGCTAGTCCCAAGAAAGTGTCGTGAGTTTTTCGCATTTGAGCTTCGAGGCGTTTTATTTCCTTTTCTTGCTTGTGGAAAAATGTCAACATTATGTCCTCGAATTCATCTTGTCGGGACTTTCTTGGGAGCAAAAATTCCTTGACCGCATTCACATGCTTATCAGCATGGGTGGTTACTTCCATTAACACATTCACTTGCGCCTCCATACTCATAATTGCTTGTGCTTGAGAAGTTGACTCGTTCTCCTGGACTACTGTAATTTCCCAACCTTCCTCTTCATATTGAGCTAGGTCCTCGATAACCTCCCAGCATGCTTCAGCAGTGAGGTTACTTAGCCTTTCATCGGCGGCATAATTAATGGTTTGTCGGAGGGAGGGGTTGACGTGATCATAGAAGAGTTGGACTTGAAGCTAAAGATCAATGCCGTGATGAGGGACTTTATGGAGTAAGTCCTTGAATCGAGTCCATGCTTCGTAGAGAGATTCACCTTGACGTTGTTGGAACATCAAGATATCATTCCTAAGCTTAGTGGTTCTCCCCGGTGGGAAAATTGAGCAAGGAAGCGAGAGGTGAGATCATCCCAACTTGAGATGGAGCCGGTGGGTAGTCGCTCAAGCCAATTACTAGCTTGGTCCCGAAGAGAGAATTGGAAGAGACGCAAACGCGTGGTCTCTCGAGTGGTAGCATCGAGGTCGATGGAATCAAAAATTTTAAGGAAGTCCTTAAGATGCTGATTAGGATCTTCGGAACGAAGTCCATGGAATGCACATCCGTTTTGCACCAACCGGATGGTGTCGGATCGCAGGGCCGTAGTTTGGGCTTGGTCGGGAAGCTCAATGGTGATCCTATAGCCTAGGTGGCTTGGTCTCGAGTATTCAACAAGAGTACGGCCTCTTGGCGGGTCATTTGGTGGTAGGTTGATGAATGGTGGTTGGTTATCACCTTCCATGATGAAAAGTGATGTGGTTACGAACAAAGGTCACGAAGAAGGGGGATAGACTACGAGAAAGCTAAAAAATGGGAAAAAAGCTTACTTGATAGGAATCAAGCAAGGAAACCTAAACGAGGTGGACTCCTAACTAGCTATTCTATTCCACGGCAGCGGTGCCAAAAACTTGATAACGCTGCATGCGTCGTTCGGGGTCAAAGGAACTTCCTTTTCGTCGAGCAAGTTTTTCAACACCCTAGGCAGTGAACCTAATCGTTGTAGTGTAGTATTAGGGTAAGCCACGGGAATTGATATCGTTCTCTAGGGGAATATGAATGCTAGTGAGAAATTACTACGCTAAGGTTGGGGTTGAAGAATATTATTTTTTTTTATCTTTTTTTATGTTTTTTAGGAAATGGAAAGGTACGAATCTCGGGGATTTAGTTTGGGGGGGGGGGGTTGGTATTTCTACCGATTACTTCTACTTATTTAATTATCTAAACTAAGGTGTATGCAGTCTATGTCTATTGTTGTGTGCTCGTATGATATTTAAAAAATGTATTTGCTTAGGCTTTATTACTCCCTAGTTATCTCCTATTGGTGGTTGAATTGTCACGTCCTTATTCTTAATTGCGTTGTGTCTCTAAGGTCGTAGGGTATGCGTTTATCCCTAACTCTTTGAAGCTACCAAAGGTTAATGACTACAAAATCTATTGGATTTATAAACTTTAACTCTAAGGTATTCTTTGAATGACTAGCCTACAATTACTCTAGGCGATCATAAACTAAGGTTCATCAAAGATTAATCAAGCATTACAAACACAACGAATGACCTATCGCAATACTAGGTCAATCACAATTAAGATAAGAGACAAGCAATCAATATTCAATAACTAAGTTTCATATTACCTAAGCAAACACACAAGTAAATTAGCCGGACATGGGGAACATGCAAGCATACACACAATCAAAGGAATACATAATTAAATTAATGAAGTAAAACACTTATCTTGATGTAAGATAGGATATGGAACCCTAAAATACTGTACAAGACAGCCTTGGTTCGGTTTAGGTTTTTACTCCAAAGACTACACTCTGAAAACTAAAAAATTCGGATTCTATATATAAGATTACAAATGCGACGGCGTCACCCTTTGATTTGTGACGCCGTCGGGTCGCCGTTATTAGGGTTTCGTCTTGGCCACGTTAGTCTTGCGACGGCGTCACCTTATGCCTGTGACGTCGTCCCCTTCAGTCTCTGACGTCGTCTGGATCAAATCTAGGCCGTCTGAGTTGTGACACCCTACTCTTTTAAAACCTGAAGCTGTCACTTGTAAATGGGCAATTTGGCTACTGAGTCGTCACAAAAGTTGTCCGACGGCGTCGCTAGTTGTGCCTGACGCTGTCCCCTTCAGTTCCAGCAGCCTGAGTGTCTCGATTCTTGACTTTGGCCATTTTCTTCGTATATTCGCGCCTTTTCGTCCGAATAAGTGTCATTCCAGCATTTTGCCTTCAAGATACCTAAAAAGTGAAAAGGAACGATATTAAGTAATAACGGATACAAAAATGATCAAATAAGGGCTTAAACGACCCCTCAAAAAGGAAAATTTTAAAACCTTATCAATGGGATGATTAGAATGCTGGAATTCGTGGGGTATTTATAGGCCAGATCTGGGTTACGGCGTAACTATAACGAGAGTTACGCCGTAACCTTCAATTCCTTCGTATTTTGCACTAGATCTGCTAGTTACGGCATAACCTTATTAGTGGTTACGCCGTAGTCTTCAATAAACTTGGTTACGCCGTAGTTGATGGAATAGTTACGGCGTAGTTATCAGCGGCGTGGAACCTCATTTGACCTAATATAGTTACGTCGTAGCCTTTGGGAAGAGTTACGCTGTAACCTTCTGATGAGTTGGTTTTCTGAGTCACGCAATAGTTACGGCGTAATATGAGAGACGAGTTACGCCGTAACTTCTTCAAAATCAGCATACTATGATAAATCTTTAGATAATTCTCCAATTCCGCGTCTCTTTAACTCCAATGCTCGTAATTTACCTGAAAGTGAAAAACAATGGAAAACAAGCGTAAATCCATATAAATGATATAAATTACAAGCATTATCGGGGGAATTTGACACTTAATATTCAGGAATATTTGATGTTATCAGAGATCCAACGAAATCTAACTCATCTTGGTGCTTATGACATGCTTCAGGAGTTGAAGTCTATGTTCTCTCAACAAGCAGAACAAGAGCTTCTACAAACTGCACGTGAATTTCACGCTTGCAAGCAGGAAGAGGGTCAATCGGTTAGCTCATATGTTCTCAAGATGAAGAGCTACATTGACAACTTGGAACGTCTTGGTCACCTGGTTACTCTGAACTATGGAGTTAGTTTGATCCTCTCCGGTCTTTCTAAAGAGTACATTACGTTTGTGTAGAACTTAAATATGCACAACATGGGGAAGACTGTGAATGAACTACATGCTATGCTTAAGCAACATGAGAAGACGTTGCCAAAGAAAGATGTTGCACATGCACTACATTATGTACGTGGGGGTGGTGGTAAGGTCCAGAAAAACCACAAAAATAATAAATTGTTTAAGACTGCTAAGGGGAATCATGGAAATGGAAACAACAAGTTTGGTTATGCTACTGAGTATAAGCCATACAATGCTTCTTCTTCTAAATCCAAATACAAGATTCATCCACCACCCAAGAAGAATAATCCAGCGAATGACGCTACCTGTCACCAGTGTGGTGAGACAGGACATTGGAGAAGGAATTGTCCCCAATATCTCGCCTAGTTAATGAAAAATAAGAAACGGTCTCTTGCAGCTAGTTCTTCAGGTATTTTTACTATAGAACTCTACTCTTTCCCTAAATCATCCTTAGTATATGACACTGGTTGTGGTACTCACATCTGTAATAATACTTAGGGTCTAAGGGGTAGTAGGAAGCTGAAGCCAGGAGCTTTAAGTTGGTACGTGGGCAATGGTCAACGGGCAGAAGTTGAAGCTATTGGAATCTATCATTTATCTCTCCCTAGCGGATTAGTTATTGTTTTTAATTTATGCTCCCTCTATTACTAGGGGTATTATTTCAATTTCTCGTTTGTATGACGATGGTTTTATTAACCATTTTGAATCGAATAATTATATTTTAGTTACTAAGAATAACGTTGTTTATTTTACTGCTATTCCTCGTAATGGTATTTATGAAATTGAAATGTCTTGTTCGAATAAAAATGAAAGTTCTATGTTTGTTGTAAGCAATAAAAATGCCAAGTCAAACTTGGACTCTGCTCTCTTGTGGCATGGTCGTCTTGGACACATTTGCAAGAAACGCATGGAGAAGTTGCAACACGATGGGCTTCTCAACTCATCTGACATTAAGTCTTTTGAAAAGTGTGTTGGTTGTATGTCTGGTAAGATGGCTAGAAAACCTTATTCACATCAAGTGGAAAGGGCCAAAGATTTACTTTGACTTATACACTCAGATGTATGTGGCCCATTTAGAATCACATCAAGACAAGGAGCAAATTACTTCGTAACTTTCACTGACGACTATAGTCGGTATGGTTATGTTTACTTGCTGAAACATAAACATGAAGTGTTTGAAATATTTAAGGTGTTTCAAAAGGAAGTAGAAAATCAAATCGGGAAGACCATAAAATCACTACGTTCTGATCGTGGAGGTGAATATGTGAGTCAAGAGTTTTTGGATCATCTTAAGGAGCATGGGATTATTGCCCATCGAACTCCTCCTTATACTCCACAACACAATGGTGTATCTGAGAGGAGAAATCGAACCCTGCTTGACATGGTGCGTTCTATGATGAAACAAACTACTCTTCCAAAGTCCATTTGGGATTATGCCCTTGAGTCTGCTGCACGCATTCTCAATATGGTTCCATTTAAGAAGGTTGAAAAGACACCATACGAAGTATGGCATGGGCAAGCCCCTAAGCTGTCTTGCTTAAAAATCTGGAGTTGTGAGGCACTTTCTAAGCGTGATACACTTACCAAACCTGACAAACTTGAACCTAGAGTTGTTAAGTGTATCTTCGTAGGATACCCTAAGGAAACTATGGGATATTCTTTCTATCTTCCATCTGAGAACAAAGTTATTGTTGTTCGAAATGCTGAGTTCTTTGAGAATGATCTTATGGATCTTAAAGCAAGTAGGAGTTTAGATGAGCTTGAATTAATTCAAGAAGAAGATACAAATCCTTCTTTAGACACTAGCATTCATCACGATGAGGAGGATCAAGATATTGAAGAACCTCAAAGTGATATTGTTCCCATTCAAAAGTCCAATAGGACACGTCGTGCTCCTTACCGTATGTGTTTATACATTGACGCTGAGGAACATGAGTTAGGGGATCTTGGTGAACCCAATAACTATAAAGCTGCATTGCTGGATCCTGAATCCAAGAAATGGCTTGATGCAATGAATGTGGAAATGCAATCCATGAAAGACAATGATGTCTGGGTCTTAGTTGAGCTTCCACCTAACTGCAAGACAGTTGGCAGCATGTGGCTCTTCAAGAAGAAGACTGACATGGATGGTAAGGTATACACCTTTAAAGCTCGTCTCGTAGCAAAGAGCTTCACTCAAACCTACGGGATTGATTATGAAGAAACCTTTTCTCCTGTAGCAGACATTAGAGCTATAAGGATTCTCATAGCTATAGTGGTGTACTATGACTTTGAGATATGGCAAATGGACGTCAAAACCGCCTTCCTCATTGGACATCTTTACGAAGTGGTCTATATGGAGAAACTTGAGGGTTTTTTTGATCCAAAATATCCTAACCGTGTATGCAAGCTCTAGCGTTCCATTTATGGACTTAAGTAAGCATCGAGGCAATGGAATAAACGTTTTGATGATGAGATAAAGAAATTTAGATTTTCTCAAAATCAAGATGAGCCATGTGTATATCAGAATGCTAGTGGGAGTTATGTCACTTTCCTAATTCTATATGTTGATGACATATTGCTTATGGGAAACAATATTCCAATGTTACAAGATGTAAAATCCTATCTTGGAAGATGTTTCGCCATGAAAGATTTAGATGAAGCTGCATATATTCTTCGGATCAAGATCTATCGAGACAGATCTAGACGATTAATTGGTTTGAGTCAAAGTGCTTACACTGAGAAAATCTTGAAAATATTTTGTATGGAAAACTCCAAACGTGGCGCGATCCCAATGCAAGAAGAGCCAAAATTGAGTAAGTCACAAGGTGCTGAAACACCTGCTCAGAAAGAGCGCACGCAAAGAGTTCCTGACGCTTCGGCTATAGGTTCTATTATGTATGTTGTGAGATGTACTCATCCTGATGTTGCGTTCGCACATAATGTGACAAGACGATTTCGACAAGATCCAGGTGAACTTCACTGGACTGTTGTGAAAAATATTCTTAAGTATTTATGCAATACTAAGGATATGTTTCTTATTTATGGAGGGAAAGATGAACAAGAGCTCATGGTTTCTTGCTACACTGATGTTGGATATCTAACAGATGCTGATGACTTAAAATCTCAGACTGGATATGTATTTGTTCTAAATGGAGGTGTTGTTGATTGAAAGAGCACAAAGCAAAGTATTTTTGCTACTTCATCTACTGAAGCTGAGTATATTGTTGCTTGTGATGCATCAAAAGAGGCTGTATGGATTCGTAAATTCATTTCTGGGTTGAACATTGTTCCCACAATTGAAGAACCCATAAATATATATTGTGATAATACTGGAGCCATTACTTTAGCTAATGAAAGCTGAGTCACTAAAGGTGCTAGACATTATTGCGCTAAAGTTCATTATCTTCGAGAGACCATTGAAATGGGTGATGTGAAGATATTAAAAGTTCACACAGATGACAATCTAGTTGATCCATTTACGAAAGCTTTGAAGTTCCCTAAGCATTCTAAATTGACTAGAGATATAGGTTTGGTACCTGCTAGTAGTCTCATGTAAACTGTGTGTTAATTAGTATTTGGATAATTTGGAATTGTAAGACAGTAATTATTTTCTAATTAATAAAGATACGAGGTATTTGTTATTATATTCATATAATCTGTTATTCCATATTTGCATGTTTAATCCATGAAATGATTTATCATTCTAAATATGTCCATTGTCGGTTAACAATATGGGAATATTGTTATGATAAGGCAAATGTGAGTGTTGGTTATAATTCTAACGAGAATTCGGATTGTTCCCGCCAAACTCATATGTATTCACTAGAGATGCATATTGGATTCCCCAACTTTCAAACATTTACTTTTGGATCCTTGTCATATGTAAAATATTGAAAATGGTTTGTTATCTTCGTCCTTAGACTTGAGATGCAAGTAAGTTCTGTTATGTGTGGATATCATTTTTTGTAAGTTTACGCAAAACGCTATGTGAAGCAGCATCCACAACACTTGTAGTCAATAAAGGATTTGTTACTCCCCTTGATATGTGCAGAATGATACCATGGCGCCTCTCCAGATTTAATCAGATAACTGTCTGGCCAGACCTAAAGGGTAATGCAAGATGATTCTTGATTACATTTGGTATATCTGAATTAATATCTATAACGAGGTTCTGAATGGTTAAACTATATGGAATGATTTGAGATCCATAATCCATGGTTTAACGGTATCTATAACAAAGGATGATTAAAGCAAGACATTGAATAACCATGCTACTTAGAAACTTTTACGAAACTATTCTCGCAGACACTTTTAGTTAAAAATCGAGTGAGTGCGTTTGCTAGGCGTTTCCGTCGTTAGTTTTGTGTGCCATTCGACACACCAACTCCCAAGTGGGAGCTGTTGGTTTGTGGGAGTTATAAACACGACAAAACGACTAAGAGTGTGTGACCCGATGGGGGCACACACGATAATCACGAGTATACGTGAGGAACGTAAATAATACTTGAATAATAATCATACCTTATATGCATAACTTGACCCGATCAACTGAAACGACCCATGGGGTTATTTAGAGTTCACAGATGGGTCGAATGGGATGTGCCTTAGGCCATGTATTCCATATGATCGGGCATGCATGATTGGCGTGGGTTTTCTGCTTTGGTTTGAACTTGTCGAGTAAGTATTAAACTTCAACTTGGAGTCGGTTTGTTTGATATATAAGCAAACACAACCCCTTAGCAAACTTACGCATAATCTCACTTCTCAATACCCTAAAACCGATTATAACTTTCCCAATTCAAGCTCTTAGTCGACAACCTCCCTAAGTCGACTTAGGGGTTTTGTTCTTGTTTGGTTTTTGTTCAATCTCGTCTTGTAACGATTCAAGGTGTTAGGAGATTGATAGATTGGTTCACTTGTTCCATATTCCTAGTTGAATTGTATTTGGCAGCAAGGTGTTGAAGGTTATGGTCGTGGTTGATATCTCGGACATAAAAAGGTTCTCGGATACTTGTTATCCGATATCGGGTAAGAAGCAATAAGCTTCTTTGGTTTGTATTCTGTTTCTTGACAGAAGGTAATTTGGCAGGAAGCAAGCTAGTTTCTTGGAGGTTTTTCTGTTTGAATAATTCAAGTGTTTAGTCAAAGGTTGATAGGTTTTATTAATACGTTCTCGACTAGCCATATATCGAACGTATACGTTATCGGGTTTGTGTGTGATACTCATTGAGGTATCTATCTTTGATACTCGAGTTTTGTATTGGTTTCTTGTTCGTTACTAAAGTCCAATTGCCAAGCAAAGTTAGGTTTTCTTCTATCCCTTTTATTAATTAATTGTTTATTAATTACGTGTTTAACCTAATTGCAAATACTATATCCATATCCGCTGTGTACTCGTAGAGGTTAATGGTTAACTTAGTTCTAAAATCTCAACACGCATTCACTATCGTCAACTCGGTATCATATCAGTACTTCATTTCACTATCAACAAATTGTAATACAACCATCAACTTCTCAACCAAAACATACCCTCCCTTACCAAAAATATGCCCAAAAACACACACACACATGCACACACAAAACAAATATAGATAAAAGTATTTCGTCTGATCGATCGACTTGTGCTCCAAATGTGTGTATGATGCACTGGTTGTGTTGGGGTTTTATAAAAGAAATGTGTTTTTGGTGCGGAAACATGCGTCTTCGGGCTCTTATTACACTTGATCAAAACCAATCATAACGGTTTTCGACCTTGAAGTGTAAACAACCTTATAGCTGCCACATTAATCTCTTGAAAATGTGACAATTTAAATATGTATGACGGTATATACATACAATGTATACCGCTTACATTAGTATATCTAAACTTGCATTCGTCTCAATATAAGTGTTCGCATCGCTATTTCGTAATGTCTCAATAAGTGTTTATTCCATATGTCAACTGATAAGAAGAGACTTTAGTAGCCAGAGGTGATATTAATTAGTAAAAGGTGTACCTGATGGGATATTTTACAACTTTATACAATTTTAAAATGAACACTTATTTTGAGATACTATTAACACTCACTTCGTCTTAAAATAATTGTTTACTAACAAAAAACACATAGTGTAAAAAAAAATTAAAAAATAAAAAATTGTTACTGCTTTATCTTTTTTTACTTTTTGTCGAATAACAATTTTACCATTAACTAATTTACTTATAACTTCTCAATAAAAGAAAGATATAACCTTTTTAAAGTTTGTAATAATAACTTTAAATGAGAGTAATATAGCAAACTTGATTTAAATTATTTATCTATTTTTAAAAGTGAAACAAATCTACAAAAGTGTGAATTGACGAGAACACCTTGACTCCGGGTGTTTTCTTGGCACCAATCATTGTCCATCCCACAAGTAATAGCTCTAGCAATTCTCCTGACCCAGTGTGACATCAACTGGAGTGAGCACGAGCCGAGACTCGAACACGTGACTTTTTATCCACAAAATCTCTCCAATGACATCATGAATTTTTCATATGTAAGTACCAACTGAGTCAAAGCCCTTAAGTAAAAGTAAAAGAAATGAGTGATCGGCAGTTTTAGGTTGTGGTGGATTAACGATGTGAAACTTTAGAGCGGGAAAATAATACAATCAATACGGGTAGTATTCTTTTGCAAAAATCATCCCTATGGCTTGGTCAGATTCCATGTTTAGTCTTTATTCTCTTAAAAGTGTACTCGACGTTTCTGTAGAGAATTTACAAGTGCACTTTTGATCCTTAACCAAAACTAAATAACTAAATTACCCTTATAGGGAGCAAAGTGAAAGACAAGACAAAAAAGGTATTATAGTAATTTAACTTTAGCTAGAGACTAAGGGTGCGCTTGGTTCAAAATTGAGAATGGGAAAGAGTATGGTAAACGGAATGCAAAGGAGATTATCATTATCTTTGATAGTGCTTGGTTTAAGAAAAACACATTAACCTCCAAAGTGGTGGCGGCTGGTGGTGGTGGTAGCTGTTGGTGGCTGGTGATGGTGGTGGTGGTGGTGGCTGGTGATGGTGGTGGCTGTTGGTGGTGGTGGCTGCTAATGATGGCGGTGGTGGTGATGGCTGGTGGCTGTTGTTGCTAGAGATACGATAAGTGCATTTTCGAGAAGATAAGGATTGAACTTGTAATTTATCCGAATCACGGATGGTTTTTGCAATTTAATCAATCTAATGGGGCCAATTTGATGGAGCACGTGGAAGTTTCCTATTACGTATGATATAGCTCAACGGCGCCCCGCATCAAAGGCTGTGCTGAGATCCTTTCCTACGTCACCCCAACGTTTCACTTAGTATAAAAATACAAATATCCCTTCTAGATAGTTTCTAAAATAAATACAGTAAGTTTTTTAACATTTTCTTTTTAGTAAATTGCAAAAATCGTTTATGCAACATGTTTAAATTGCATGTGCAAACCAACTGGCTTAGCTCAGTTGGCCACCTTGAAGTCCTTACGGGCTTTTGGAAGAGGAAATTCTTGAGTTCAAATCCTGCAAGGGGTTTGAATGAGGGATTTTCCTTCAAGGTAGTCTTTTAATGAAGGGGTTTGGGCCTGGTAACCTCAGGTTCGAATCTTGGAAAAGTCAAGGGTTTACCCCTATTAATTGTCGTGCCTTCGGGCGGATTGATAGGGGGTTTTCCCCCATCGGGTATTTGAAATAGGCATTTCCGCTTCGAGGGTGCTCTCTAGCGCGGACCCGGTTTAGACAACGTAGTCTAGACCTCCCGCTGTCGAACCGCGACACTAAGCACTTTATAAGAAATTCACATTTCAATAAAAAATTGCATGTGCAGTTTTTATTTTTAGAAAGTGCAAGTGTTGTTTTTGTGAAAATCTTTTATACGGATTTTGTCGCTGTCTCAGAGTGAAATGACGTAAAATGTCATTGACTCTAGTGAGAATATGTCTTTCAGTTTGTGATATTTTAGTTATTTTATTTTAGGTTAAGGACGGTATTTGTATCAATAGTTTCTCTACTTCTCGTAAAGATAACGCATGCACTTTTGAAAAAGTAAGAATTATACTTGGAACATGTAATATAGGCATACCAAAAGAACGATTTTTACAATTTACTTTTCACTTAAAAGTTTTTGTTTTGTTTAAGTTAAATTTAACAATTTTACACCATGGCTCTGTTTGGCGAGGGTTTTTAAAAGGCTTGTTGGGGTTTGGGCTAAGTCGGCTAATAAAATAAGTCTCGGGACAAACAGGCTTATGGAGGTTTATGTCTTATAAAATAAGCAGTAAGTCTCAATAAGCCCAAGCCCATAAAATAGGGCTTATTGCTAGTTAAATTACTTAAATACTTTTAAAAATATAATGAATTATTATGTGAAAGTTGTAAATATATGTAAATTTAATTTGATGTATTTTTATGTGATTTTACAATAATAATCTTTAGCTTCAAATAATTCGTCAAACAATATTAATAAAATATAAATTTTAACTTTCGGCTTATAATAAAAGCCACGGCATCGGGGTACCCCTATATACTCATTGCAAATGTAACTCTGCTTTTCAATTTCCATCTATAAGGGAGGAGGGAGTGGAAGTTTCATACCCTAATACCCTGAGGGTGCCACATCACCTCTATCCAATAAAAACCTTTCAACTCAAAACTACCACAATACTACCCTAACACTACCCTAACTAGTGAGAGTGGTACCCTAGTACCCGAATTCATTTTTTTTTTTTTTTTTTTTTAAATACATAAAATCACATACAATATTTATAATAAAAACATACTATTTAATTAAAAATAAAAAACATTACATAATACTTAAAAAAAAAACATAACATAATACTTAAAAATAACTAGATTAAAATTAAAAAAGCCATTAATCATCGAGATGCGGCAAGTCTTCACGTGCTACGTGCTCCGTGAGATCATATCGAAGACGGTCATGGAGAAATTCGTCTAGTAACTCCGCTACCACACTGTCGTCGAACACTGGCTGGACCGGCGGATCCATTATATGAACCGGTGAGATTGCCCTCCCCTCGCGTTTTATAACCATATTATGCAAAATAACACACGCATGAACCTGATTGGCAATTTTCGCTTTGGTCATAGCTCTGAGTGGTCGATCAAGAATTTTCCATTTTCCTTTGAGAGCACCAAAAGCTCGCTCGACATCCTTTCTCGCTCCCTCTTGTAACTTCGTAAATCTCTTTTTCTTTGGGTCGTTTGGATACGGGTATGCTTTAACAAGTGTGGACCACTTAGGATAGATTCCATCTGCCAAATAGTAGCCGCGTTTGTAAAAGCGTCAATTCACGTGGAATGAACTACTCATCGCCGTTCCATTTCGAGCTGTAAGATACAAGTCAGACTGATTCAATACGTTGATATCGTTGTTTGACCCCTGGTGGACCAAAAAAAGCATGCCAAATCCACATATCTTGTGACGCCGTGACTTCAAGCATAATAGTGGGAACACCATAGTCACCTCTCGTATATTGCCATCTCAAATGTCTAGGACAATTTTTCTATCTGACGTGTGTACAGTCAAGGCTACCAAGCATCCCAGGGAGGTGATGCTTCGCTTCATGGGCCTGGAAAATGCGAGCAAGGTCGTGTGCTGTCGGCCTACGTAGGTACTCCCGACCGTACAACTCAATGATGGCCTCACAAAAATGATCAAGACTTTCACGTGACGTTCTTTGAGACATGCATAAATATTCGTCATACTCATCGGGCGGATTGCCGGTTGCGAGTTGCCTAACAGCCGATGTGATTTTTTGTTTCGCCGTGAAACTTTTTTGAAATCGCGCGTCATAGCCTTCTTGAAAATATGGGTATCTCGCTTCAATGTCACCCACTAATTGCAAAAACAGGCTTTTCTCCATTCGATTTTTTTTTAAAGTAATTGTCGTTGTATTTTGGTGTTTCAACGAACCAATCATTCTCTAAAGTTTCAAGACCTATATCCCGATGACGATTTACGCTAGTTCGGCTAGAGCTTGCCGTGTCTTCATAATACTGAGCCGCTAGTTGAAGCATATTTTGCAACGAGCTACCCGTGGATATCTCGTCAGACGAAGAAGGAACAACGTAATCGGAAGAATCGGTAGACATTTTTTTTTGGAGAGATTATTTAGTGTGTGTTTTTTTTATATGTAAAAGGGTAATTATTTTTTTTGAAATGTAAAAGGGTGTTAAATAAGAAGATTTTTTTTTTTTTTTTTTTTTTTTTTTTTTTTTTTATTCGGCCTACTAGCCTTTTAAACCCAACCAAACGCTCCCAACGTATTAATTTTCCAACGGTCGTCTTCGGTTTCCCAGCTCGAATTTGAAACTCGCTCCCCCTACCTGAGCTACACGGAATGGTGTAGCCGTTCGGTTTCGTGAACTCGCCCCCCCAACCCGACTCCACTCCGTCCTACCTAATAGAGTTTACATAACCTCAACAAACAAGCCTTTAAATTTAACAAAATAGAAAATAGTCCCTACACTTAATCATTTATATATTTTAATAACTTTTTAAAGTTTGTAAAGTAACAAACTAATTTCTAAACCTAAATTAACGCTATAATTTAACTCTTTATGTCTTATTATCATTAATACTTTTCATTAAAATAATATATGTTAGTATTATTAACACTGTTAAAGTAGTCATGCAATTAACATCTCAAAGAAAACAACAAAGTTGTATATATTTAAGAAACTAAAATATACATAAATTATTGATAATGTTATTGTCATGCATATCATTACTTTTTATATTTGACATTTAATTAATCTACATATGTAACTAGTTATAATTTTAGCTTTTTCTTGATACGTTACTTAAGTAATAACTTTATATTGTAGCTATAGAATTATTGTTCCCGTATCCTACAACAAGCGGACATATTTATTTTGTATATCAGAAATCTATTTTAATTGAAGTTTAAAATTACAACTAGTTGGTTGAACTACATATATTTGGTTGAACAAGAAGTTCATGCTGCATGAGTAAGTGCATCACTTGATTCAAGTCGAGTTTTATCGATTCTCAATTCTAATACACGAGTAAAGGTTGTTTACTAAATTAAGTGATTTAAAGATATTACTAAATTAGCCACTTAACTCATAGAGATTTTTTTTGTAAAACCTCTTCATTAAGATAAAATTAGGGTTTGAGCCCACTCAAGTCTACTCTTTTGCTACATTCCCTCTAAAGTTTCACATCATTAATCCACAACCCACAATTGTCAATCACTCATTTGCATATATAGTGTTTAACATATATAGTGATGCAATGAATGATGAAGATGTGATGGTGTCAAAAAGAAAATGATGATGCCATCACAAACAATCGTTTTGTTAATCTTGTTAAGATTAGTTTTAGTGTCTTAATTTTATAAAATTTACATGCTCATCGCCGCGGTCAATATGTTTTCTATCACTTACGAGTTATGATCGTCTAAAGGTTTTAGGGTATAACTGTAACACCCCGCCTTATCAGACCACAATATTCTCCGCTTTGCCCGCAGGCTCACGGCTTTGTTTTTGTGGCCTCATTTGAAGACTTCCCGGCAGGTCACCCAAGCCAGTACTACTCTCACATGAGCACGCTTAACTGCCAGTTCCTAAGAACTCCACCCGCAGTAGACCACAAAACGCGTTGTGTCATTGTAAGGCGAATGTTATCTTATGAGCCCAGCATCTCTCCAGGCCACAGCCGATGTGGGATTTGCCTAGGGTGTTACAATAACATCTTTCAGGCGTTTTCGAGTTTAAATAACATGATCTTCGACTATTTAACGATTTCGAAAAGGAGATATGGTTGCTCAACCAAAAACGATTTCCTGATGATTTTGGAAAACGATATTGATCTTAGACCATTATATTAAGCATCAAGTAAATAATTAGGTTGCCAAACTTGTAACATTGTTAATATTCCATTAATAAATAAGCATTTCTTATTAAAATTTTCATCTGAATTCACCAACTTGATAGCGATTATATATAAATTTAGACACCTTTTAACTTTAAAAACTTGAAATGAACAACACATGTAGAAAATGACATGCCATTTATTTAAACCTAAAGTAACTTACTTTTTTTTCAGTAAATTACGATCGAAACCAACCCAAATTAACACAATAATAACTTTCATGTTTTAAGTTTTAACACAATCATATGAAGAACCTAATAAACGCGATGCCTCTACTTGAAAGAGCGATAAGTAACCATTCTTAAGAAAGCCGCAACTAATCTAGTTATGTTAATTAATTGCTTACTTAATAAGCAAAGAATGATCAACATTATTAACACACGAACTATAGTTCTTGTAAGCTCGTGGGATGACTCTAGATGACACTAACATCTCAACAAATCTCACTAAAGATCCCTTAAAAAAGTTAACACATCTCATTTTATAATAATGAAGAGTCAATTGTTCATGTAAAATATATTATTCTACAACGTGTGTCATGCTTGTATATTCTTATTGATCATATATTTTTATGTGATCTATCATACGTAAGTCTAAATAAATATGTAAAAGTACACTCTAAGTATATAAACACTATCAAAAATACCTCACGTACTCTTAAATAAATAACATAATAGAGGCGGTGCAGTTTGGCATGCTATAGGTGCAAAAATTGCCCAATAACATGTCGGGCACTGCACCGGGCTCTCTTAAGTCAATAGAATAAGAAGAATGTCTTTTTTTTAAGGGCAAACTTAATAGAAATTATAGCATACAACTAGGAAGGTTGTAATGAACCAACTCAAATTGATATTTCAATGGTTGTGATTGATGACATTTAGATATTTAAGATTCCTAGTGTAACATTTTGAACATCTAGAAGACCTATACTCATACATTACTATTTAATAAATTAATAATTCAAATACTAATCACTAACCATGAACTTAACATACTACTATAATTACTTTGTATAACAAAGATAATCAACAAAAAATATTACACAAAAAAAAAACAAAAAAACAATCCTAATTAATTAGAATGACAAATCCATGAACCTTGATCATTACCTTGAACTTGAACTTGATCACCACCAGAATTTATCTTTGACCCCCCAATGTTTTGATTATTACCAATCACCCCCTCAAAAGTACTTTCCAACTTTTCATTTTCACCACTCCATCTCTTGGAAGAGCTAGCAAATCCACTTAAATCATTACTAGAATCTTGATTATTATTATGATTCATTGTAGTTTGCAAAAGTGACTGAAATGACAGCATGGGGTTGCTTTGCATGTCCACTAAACTGGAGGGCTGTTTTGTAAAATCATTGATACTTGAAGGATGTATATTGTCATTATTATGCAATGAGTTCAAAAATGATGGCTGTTGTTGTACTTGAACCGGTTGAAACTTTGTAGCTGATGGTCTGAAAAGATCCAACCGGCGAGACAAAGGTGCTCCTCCGGTGAAGGGTCCGGTTGGTATTCCGGTAAACTCCTGAACCATTTGCCGGAAGTTAGTCGTGTCGGTAGTTAAAACGGTTGTTGGAGCTCTACGTGAAGCACGTGTACGTTTTTTAGGGTTTTTGATGACACCCATATGGTGATGACCCGGTTCACGCCCCGGTTGACCCGGTTTCGGATTTGTATCTATTGGTAATGAGTTGGGTATTTGTTGGAATGTGTTGAACCGGTCTGGAACCGGCTGAACCGGGTGTTGAAGCTGCTGTTGTAGGGTTCCGGTCCAGAGAGATGAAAGGTCTTGGACCGGGTTTAGGTTACTAGTAGGGTTGAAGAAGGTGTTATTTGAAGATGGTGGTTGTATAAGGTTGTTAAAGTGGTTGTTGCTATTGTTGTTATTGTTGTTGTTTAAGAAAGATGATATTGAAGATTGTGTTCTTGAGTTGTATTCTTCAGTATCGGCGGCGCCGCCACTAGATGACTGATAGCTGCCACTATTACTAGAATCCATGGTGGTGGTTGGTGGTGGTAGTTAAGGGTGGTTGATGATGGGAGGAAAAAAAAAGTGAAGAATGAAGAAAGAAGAAAGAATGGGAAAAGGAAAATTGGAAATTATGATGTTATGTTGGATTTCTAATGGTTATGAAGAGTATAAATGGATAGGGGTAATATTGTAATTTTGGTTATGTGTTTTTTTTAGCTATGAG
The DNA here is from genome assembly GCA_019973895.1 of Chrysanthemum seticuspe. NCBI lineage: Eukaryota > Viridiplantae > Streptophyta > Magnoliopsida > Asterales > Asteraceae > Chrysanthemum > Chrysanthemum seticuspe. The sequence continues at coordinate 2,525,828 of BPTQ01000004.1, forward strand.
AAATTTAAATATAGTTTTTAGATGCTAGACATAAATTAATAAGAAAACATTTGTAGATAAATATAGGATATCTATTAGTGAATATCTTCTGCATCAACTTTTTCATTTCTGCATGGGTATTTATCCTTTTAGAAATGAAATACTCTAATATGTTGGTTTAACATGTTAAGGATTTACGTTTACGTATGTCATGTAAATCGGTTTAGATGTGAATGTGAATGGTTTTGTTGTTTGATTTCTTGTGTTGAACGATAAGTATATTATGAGATTAATATAGATCAAGAAGCTCGGGTAACACTTAAACAAGAATCATGTTGCATTGTTGTGACTGTGAGACAGTATTTGTCAAAGTGTGTGAAAACTTATATGATAGTGTGTGTGTGTTGTGCTTTTCTTATAGAGAGATTTGTAGGGTTTAGAGATGAAACCTTCTGGGATGATCAACGGTTGCCTGCGAGCTAAGTGTTGATCATCCGTGAGCAGACAAGGAGGAAAGATTTCATTCGTTCTTTAGTTCGCAGTAGTGTTTGTCGTGCGTCTCATTGTGCGATATCAGATGATACATCTTAAACGCTAGTGTCAGTTGAAGAGCATTAGTTTTGTCTTTACTCAGTCAAGCCTGAGAGGTCTTTCTAGGCTCTACATGACCTGTGATTTAAACCGGATCTTTATCAAGTGCAGGCTTGATGATTGTCTTGATTCGAATATGTAATTAATGGACTTCAACCATTAATATTGATACGCTATCAATTTCACTTACCTTTGTTTCTTTGGAGTAAAATATTAAAAATTGAACCAACAATTACACATTTTGGTCAAAACATGTCCAATTAATCCTAAATCGACTATACATTAAGCAACAAATTTTACCTAACAAATATAAAATCACTGATAATTATGTGTGTTTCTCAGAATAAAAATTTGTACGTAAGAAACTAATATTATCGTGCAAATGTAGGTGACGTTGTTACACTAAAGGATGTTTGGTCGAGGGAAATAAGACTGGAGAAAAGAAAATGGGTCAAATTCTATTGTTTTATGAGTTTGAGAAATGAAAGGTGAAAAATTGTAAATAATTTATGGAGAATTACTAGTGCAAAATTTAAAGTTTCATTTTCACTACTTTCGGTTGAAAAATAGGTGATATGAGACTATTAATAATATATTTTTCATAATGTATATTTTAATTGCAAACAAATTTATGTTAATGTTTTATGTAATCAAAAATCATGTTATTTATGTATTTTTTATGGGTTTTGCTAAACAATGTCTTTTGAGCAATGCTTAAGCAATAATTAATATGAATATAAAAAAAAAAATAGACTTTGTTAAATTAGAAATGGCGTATATTTTAGTTAATTTTTATGTATATTTATTGTGCATTAAATACATAATTAATTCAAATATGAATAGAACAGATTATTTAATGTGCCTTTAAAATTGCCTATCTTTAAAATTGCCTAGTGGTAATTGTTTAACAAAACTCATTTATTTAGAAAGTTATTCACGCTACATAATTTTTGATTTCCAAATGTTCTGATTTCATTTTGGGTCTAATATTATTTTGAATGGTATCAAATGTGCTATGTAAATTATTCCAAAGTTTTTTTTTTTCAACAAAATTAATTTTTTTCTCATTTCTTATATCAAATCTATGTTGTTACTAAACATAACAATTTATTAAAATTCTTTACTGATTTTATTTCTTTTAATTTTTATTCTCTGATTTATTTCATTTCTTTTAATTTCTCTATACCAAATGTGCCAAGAGCAGTAAAAGGTGAAAGCCGAAAGTTAAATTTTGATGTGAGGTGGTGTCTTTTTTTTTTTAGACTTTGAATCTGAATCTGAATCTGAATCTGAGGCGTAAATGTCTGAATCTGACCGCATCTGAATGGGAAAAAAAACTCATGTTTGAACCGCACTTTTGTTTGCTCGTACTATTTATTTTTTGTTTATTTTTATGTCAACAAAAGACATTAAGACACCCCTCTCAAGTCTAGACCATTAAGATTTTACTGTCTCTGACTGCATCTGAACGAGAAAAAAACAAAAATAGTCTGAACGGATAAAATATTTGATCGCGTCTGATCGATTTAGATTCAAAGATTGTTAAAAGCCTTTTTTTTCAAAACAAACGCCTCTAAGTAAGGTGGGGATGAAAATATATTGTATTTTTATCACAATTCACAAAATTGAATGAAGGAAATGGATGACGTACAGTTTTGGAAAAAAGAATTAAATAAACGCACCTTCATTGATAAGTAGTAGAAGACTTGTCAACGTAACTTTCAAGATGTCAATTATAACGTTTTTTACGGGGTTAGGCCGTAGATATGGTGGGTCCGGGACATAGGGAAGGTGCTCAGAAGGTGGCATCTACCATAAAACCATCATGAACCACCTCCACTGCTACATAAATTCTTACTACATGATGTGGAGTAAATTGAAGTAATTCCTAAGAGCAGTTGGTATCATAACATAAGTTAAATTTTAACTTTTTAAGAACGTTAGCGTCACATCAGCTTTAACATTTCACTTTAACTCATTCAAAAAACATTCACTATCATAACATCCTAAGGTTAAACCTTAACTCACATATTTTCAAATTCAACCCCTAAACTAAAACAAACACTTTATCTATTGAAACACATTAATTTGAAAACATATTACAATACGAAATATAAAATAACTAAAAAAATTTACAAGGAAAAAAAAAAAAAAAAAAAAAAAAAAAAACGAAACATAGCAAAGACTTATTCATCATCGTCGTTCTGTTGTTGTTGTTGTCGTTCAAGATTGTTTTGCCAAACATGCTCCATAAGGTCCATTTGAAGTTGGGTATGCGTTTCACGATCGCGTATTTCTTTTGCCTTACGACGGTGAGTATCACATCTTTCGACCCATCTTTGTAGCCCCAAACTTGCTGACGGATCCACCCACACTTCGTCATAGTCATGTAATGCAAATTTTTGATCTTTTATAATCATGTTATGCAAAATAATGCAAGAATACATGATTCTACGTATCCAGACAATTTCCATTTGACATGTCGGTTGCTGTATTATACCCCAACGTCCTTGAAGCACACCAAAAGCACGTTCAATATCCTTTCGGGCACTTTCTTGTTTCCTTTTAAAGTAAGTATGTTTTTCGTCAGTTGTTGACGAGAAGGATTTGACAAAAGTTTCCCACTGTGGGTAAATTCCGTCAGACAAGTAATACCCCTGTTCATACCTAGTTCCATTGACCATATAAGGGGCTCTTGGGGCATCGTCAGAAAGAATGTCATCGAATAACGGAGAGTGGTCTAAAACATTAATATCGTTATTCGTCCCCGCCATCCCAAAAAATGCATGCCAAATCCATAAAACTTGAGAAGCAACAACTTCAAGCATAATTGTTGGGTATTTTTTATCACCCCTACCAAATTGCCCTTGCCAAGCCACCAGACAATTTTTTCATTCCCAATGCATACAGTCAATGCTACCAAGCATTCCCGAAATACCATGACACTCTTCATGTTGTTGATAAATATTTTGAATGTCGGCCCAAGTTGGTTTTCTTAAATACTCCGGCATAAACTAATCAATAATGCATTTGTTAAAATTATCAAGACAATCACGCGAAGTACGCTCACCCATTTGCAAGTATTCATCAAATGCATCGGGTGTGGTGTCGTACGCCAATTGGCGTATGGCAGACGTACACTTCATAAGAACATTTAAACTCATTCGACCCGTAGCATCGGGTGATTGCCTAAAGAAATGAAAATGGTCTGGAATGTTTTCGGAAGTAAAAGATTCAATACCTTAGACTATTTGCAGAAATAGTTTCCGTCACATACAAAATCTTCTACGAAAATTCCGGTTTGAATACTTACAACCTTGAACGAAATAGTCGTTACGCAGACGTTCTTCTGCAATCTCACGTTCACGATATATATGGGTACGAGTTACGCGAGATTGAGATGCTTCTTGTTCCAACTGTTGCTGATACTCGTACGCGGCCGCCATAAATTCGAAGTCAGTTTCGTCATCAACGTCTGACCATTGCTGAGGTAATTCATCAATTTGATTCGGATCCATTGTGAATGAAATTGAATTTGAATTATGAAAGTGTAAGATGAAGTATATAAATTTGAATTATGAAAGTGTGAAAAAAAAATGGTTTTTTAGTTAGGTATTTATAGTAGTAAAATTATTATTATTATTTTTTTATATATTTTTTTAAAAGAGTCGTTTGAAAAAGAGGGGGGGGGGGGGGGGGGGGGGGGGGGGGGGGGGGCGGGGGCGGGGGCATCCCTGTCATGTTCCTTGGATTATTTACAAGTGGTATTCAAGCTCTTATTTTTGCAACTTTAGCCGTGGCTTATATAGGTGAATCCATGGAAGGCCACCATTGTATATTATAGGGATGATCCGATCCGCAAGGACCATGATTGAGAATTGTTTGATCGTCTTTCTCTGAGGAAGAGGCAAAATAGAATCAACTTGAATTCGAGCCCACTATTCGAAATCTTAGTGAAACACTGGATTTGTTATCTCATGTCTGCTTTTCGTGAAAAAATACCAATAGAAGTGGAGGGTTTTTTCAAACAACAAGGGGCTGGGTCAACTATTCAATCAAATGATATTGAGCATGTTTCCCATCTCTTCTCGAGAAACAAGTGGGCTATTTCTTTGCAAAATTGTGCTCAATTTCATATGTGGCAATTCCGTCAAGATCTCTTCGTTAGTTGGGGGGCGGGGGGTTGTAAAATGATTTTTTTTAAACCTAGGCGTTAGGGGGTTGTAAAGTGATTTTTTTTTTTTTTTTTTTTTTTTTTTTTTTTTTTTTTTTTTATATATATAACTTGGAAGCTTTAACACGCGTTAGATCGTTAACTTGGAAGCTTTTAACGCCACGTTAACGTGGGTTGTGGTGTGGCTAACGAGCAATAACGCTAGGATTTTAAAGGTTAACCTGGGGGGGGGGGGGGGGGGGGGGGGCGGGGTTGTTATTATTTTTTTTGTTAATTTTGTTGTATCAATTATTTATATTTATTGTGTTTATCGGAGATAAAATAATTTACACCATCTATTTTAATACTCCATTATTGTCTATTTATCTTTTTTGTTGTTTTAAAAAAGAATGTGAACTATTAAAAATAGAAGTTAAAATTGTTTAAGTATACCATATTACCTTTAATCAAATTCTTATTCACAAAGTTAAATGAAATTACCCTATATACTAAAAGTCAGGAACGAGTTTTGCAATTCATCATGCATTTAATGCAAACTTTGAGAACTTGGCGAAAACAGCCCCTGAGGTTCAAGTGGCGCTGCAAAGTAAGTCCAAACATTAAATGCAAAGTTTCGCAACTTGGCAAAAACAATCCCTGAGGTTCAAGTGTCGTTTCAAAGTAAGTCCTTTAACATTAATAATCTTTCGCAACTTGGCAGAAACAACCCCTGAGGTTTAAATGTCGTTGCAAAGTAAGTCCTTTAAGCAATCCCGCTGCATCGCGCGGGTTTTCCAACACTCGTTATTAATTAATTGTCAAATGATAATCTTTCTTTTCGTTACTTTTGTAAAAATCAAAGCAATAACAAATGCGTTTTTCTTAAACTGTTTTTTTTATCGTTGATAATAAATTTAGAACGGATTGAGCATTAAGGACTAACTCAATACTAATTTCAGGATGTTTAAAGTAAAGACTCGTTAAACCACTTGATACTTTAGTTGGGGACTCCATGCCTAAACGAATTTAAACTAATCGTTATTAACGGTCTTACTCGCCGAATCCAACCAACATGAGTTTTCTAACCTTTTAATCAATATGTTTTTTTTGTTATAATCAATTTTTAGTCTCGTTTACAGAACATAACATCAAACAATAGTCTAATGTACTTTAATAAATCACTTGAAATACTTTAATCCAAAAATTGTTAACACACATAAATTCTTTTACACTCAAAGCCGAAAAAACCAACATTTTATCGTTTAGTATTTATACGGATCGAGGTTTTTTTTTATAATATTTATTTTGAGTCGTCCATGTTGACCATAAGAAATTTCAATGTGAGCCACGTATAGATATAGCCCGGTAACACTAAAAAACAATACGTACATGTCGGGCTCACTCCAACCAGACGCATTTTGACTAGCATTAGAAAAACTACAAGGGAAGAAAAAATAAATAAATAAATAACACAAGAAATTATCTAAGTATTGCAGTATCGGTTTTTAACCGATAACACAATATTGAGAGATATGTTGACGTATGTATCCGGATGGCACGTGCCAGACCGATCTATAGACACGTGTCCGGAGGACTGTAACCGAAGGAATCGGCCGAATGTTACAATATAAGAGGCCTTTCCTTTTATCCAGAACAATATTTTGTCCTTTGGACAACACTATGAATCAACCTTGAGCTGTCATTTCGGATTTCACGGAATTGTGTCCCTCGCATGGTCCGACACCTACCAGCTGGACTAGGCATGACTCGGCTCGTCTAGTCCAGAGACAATACATGTATCGAGGTTGGGGTAGTATAAATACCCCCAACTCATTTATGATTCACAACTAATCACACACACATACATACTTGCACCCACATTTATTGCTATACCCTCCGGTTCAACACAAATACTCATTTTCACACCGGAGTTTGATCTTGGGATAAAACCCAAAGCCAGGCTAACGAGTGTTTTCTTGCGTGTAGGTACTTAAAGGACGTTGCTTCGCTAAGTCCGAGAGAACCTACACGAGCACAAACAAGATCGCAAGTTTTTCTTCAACAAAATCCAATCCAATTCAACGATTTATCATTAATTATAATGTTTACTACGATTGCACCTCGACTTTACTAATCATTTATATTTCTTCTCTAGTTTTTGCTTGTTCCAAACGAATTATTCCACATGATTGGAATTATTAGTATGGTATCAAGATAAGATAAGAGAGAAAATGAGAGCAAAAAAGAGTGGCGTGGGAGAAGGCTTTCCACTGAGAGGTGAGACAAAAAGGCAAAACGGAACAAGAGGGTTTTACAACGGCAAATCTTACGGGACCTATAACATCAACGGTAATAAAAAATCATCGGCTTCGTTCATGTTCTATAACTTTCCAGACTCATGGGGGATGGGCAACTTGTGGATGGTGTTTAAGAAATATGGAATTGTATACGACATGTTCATGGTCAAGAAAAGACTCTGGAATGGACAAAGGTATGGGTTTGTGCGGTTTAAAAATATAGCAAATATGGAACTGTTGTTTAGATCTTTAAGTGGCATAAGGATAGGTAATGAGTACCTTAGGGTATACAAAGCATATGATAGAAGGGAAGGTGAAAATTATAGGGGAAACGTGGGACAAAAAACAGAGTATCAAAGGAAAGACATAAGGAGCGTAAGGCAAGTTCCTATTAAAGAAAGAGATAACCGTAGATATAGTGACGTGTTGGGAGGCTTGAAGAAGGGGGATAATAATGGTGATGATGTTGGAGACATGGGAATGAAAGAATCTGGGAATGAAGACTATAAAGCAGAAAAGAATGAGGGTGGCTCTGGTATGAAAGCTAATGTTGTGAATGATGTACGCACAATTGAAGTAATGGATTGCGAGATTGATAAGGAAACATTGTGTCGAGGCATCATTGGAGAAGTCAAAAAGCTAGAGTACCTTGACAAGTTACCAGGGTTATGTGAGATCGAAGGGTTATATAATGTGGCAGTCAAACACTTGGGAGGCCTAGAGGTGATGATTATTGTAGATTCAGTGGAAACGGTTAACAACGTGCTAAGGGACATCGAGCATGGCATTAGAAGATGGATGTGGAAGATGAGAAATTGGGACGATCAATATCGACCGTCGGGAAGACTCACCTGGCTAAATATCATGGGTGTTCCGATAACATGTTGGAACGAAGAAACATTTAAAAAAATAGCAGCTCCACATGGGTCTATTATTGAAACAAATAATTGTTGTCTAGAGGGTCATCAGTCAATTAACATTGGTAGAGTAATGATACATACATTAACACCTGAGCTAATTAAAGAAGTGGTTCATATCAAGGTGAAGAAGAGAACGTATAAAGTGGTCGTTGTTGAAGAAATTAGTAATGTGGTTGAAATTGAGGAGATACACAAAACACCCGCAGAGGAAGAAGATGAGCAACTACAGGAACATGGGGAAACTAATGCGGTGGCAATGGACCAAGAAGCATACAAGGAGGGTGAAGGCGATGAGGAAGAAGATGTCGAGCAACAGTTGGCTGGTAACGAAATTCGAAAGTCAAACCTGGAAGATGGAGAGGCGCGAAATGAGAGAAGGTCAACGGATTTCGAATTCGAATTCAAATTTGATAATGACGTTACACTGAACAAGGGGGGCGTGGCGGCTAAAGTGGGAAGTGATGTTTCCAAGACACATGGAGAAGAGAATGACGAGGTCATAGCCTATGAAGACTCGGGATGCATTAAAAATGGTGAAAGTTATGACAGTTCACGTGACAATATAGAGATAATAGAAGGAGCTAAGATGAGGAAAAGTGTGGATCATTTAGACCAGCAGGCCCACATCGCAAAAGCCCATACATGTGAGACATCAAAGAATCCGGCCCAAAAAATAGCAACTCAAGATGCTATGACCCAAGAAGAAGTTAATAGCAGTGAAAAGGCCCATGAAGAGAAAAAAGATGGGCATGATCCCAACGTGAAGCAACAGGGGTGGGTAGATACATCTGGTAAACTACTAACTCAAAAAATTAATGGTGGTGAAATTAATACAGAGCATATGGGTTTAGAAGATGTCAATATTACCGATCAAGGCAATGGTATTGATAATGATCGATTCAATAAAAAACGAAAAGTATCTTTAGGGGGAACATATGAGCAGTGTGTGTTTGATCCTGGGATGGTAACGGCTAGAACTCAAGCAGGAGAGGTGGAAAAAGGGCGCAGACGTAGTATCAAATTAGATAAAACAGCAATGAGACAAAAGAGAAGGTACTCGTGGGTCAATGGGATTGGGGATAACAATAACAAGCAAGTAGTATCTGATGCATATAAGGTCGTACATACGGAAGTACCTGATTCTAAGAATGTTAGTCGCAACAACAAACCAGGGGGTGGTAAACCAGATACAAATTCGAATAATTCAATAAGTATGGAGAAAGTGAAAGCTATTGGAGCACAAATTGGTATTATGTGGGAATCAGAAAACATGGGTCATGAGGAGACTGTGAATAGGGGAGCAAATACAGATATGTAAGTCCCGTTTTGATTTTTGTTCGTTTAATTAAAGTTTCTCTATGAAAGTTATTTCTATCAATATTAGAGGGGTGGGTACCGAAGAAAAAAAAGGGTGGATTAAAGCAATTCGACATAAGGAGAGCCCAGATATGATAGCTTTACAAGAAACTAAAAGTAAAATAATAGAAGAGGAATGGATTGAGGATGTATGGGGTAGTAGAAATTTTGGGTATGTTCAAAAAGAGGCTAATGGCAGATCTGGTGGTTTATTATTAATATGGGATAGTAATATATTTGTATGTAAGAATGGTGTTGGAGACGAAAGATTTGTTGCCGTAAAGGGTGAATGGAAGGGTGTTGACGGTGATATATTTTTCGTGTGTGTGTATGGACCCCATGCTGGCCAACAGAAAACATCCTTATGGAATAGACTATTAAATTTGATGGAAGGGGGGAATGAAGCGTGGTGTTTATTAGGTGATTTTAACGAAGTCAGGAGCGAGGAAGACAGAAAAAATACACAGTTTCATGAACCAGATGTGGATGGGTTTAATGACTTCATAAACTTAGCTCGTCTTGTGGAGATCCCGATGGGTGGTAGACGTTTCACAAGAGTCAGTGACGATGGGTTAAAATTCAGTAAATTGGACAGATTCTTGGTCTCCGATACATTTAAAAATAAATGGAGTAACTTGGCGGTGATTACATTGGATCGGAAACTATCAGATCATTGTCCAATTGTACTTAAAGATACAGATACAGATTTTGGACCAAAGCCATTTCGGGCTTTTGATGTGTGGCTTGAGGATGTAGATATAGTCCAGGTGGTGTCTGGTGCATGGAGTAAGGAAGTTAGAAGCTACCGGCCAGATTGTAGATTCCGGGACAAGCTAAAAAACGTCAAGACGGCTCTTAAAGAATGGAGTAAGGCGAAGTTTGGGAGTATGGAAGAGAGTATTGATAGCCTTAGAAAGAAGGCTATGGAATGGGAATTAGAAGCTGAAGCGCGTAATCTTGATGAAAGGGAAATGAAGGAATGGCTAGACACTAGAAAGGCATGGATCGACAAAGATAGAGAAAAGTGGTGTATGTTAAAGCAAAAGGCTAGAGTTAAATGGGATTTAGATGGGGATGAGAACTCCAAGTTTTTTCACGCGACGATAAAAAGAAGGACTAACAAAAACAATATTCGCGGTTTAATGATTAACGGAAGCTGGTGTGAAAACCCAGAAAAAATTAAAGAAGAAGTTTTTGGTTACTACAAGTCGATATTTACAGAAAGTGACAAGACAAGACCATATTTCAAGTGTGAAAGAGTGGCTAAGCTCTCGGAGGGAGACGCTGAAATGTTAGAAATAGCAATTGAAGAAAAGGAGATTAGAGATGCGGTGTGGGGGTGTGGGGGTGATAAAGCACCCGGACCGGACGGGTTTAATTTTAAGTATATAAAAAAGTTTTGGGATATATTTAAAGACGATCTAGTTAAGGCCGTGAGATGGTTCTGGGAAAAGACGGAGGTGTCGAGAGGATGCAATGCATCGTTTGTAACACTAGTTCCTAAAGTGATTGATCCGATTGAGCTTAAGGACTTTCGTCCTATTAGCTTAATTGGGTGTTATTACAAGATTTTATCGAAAATTTTAGCCGAAAGGGTTAAGAATGTTATAGGGAATGTGGTCGGTGAGGTTCAAAATGCATTTATCCACGGTAGATTTATATTAGATGGTATTCTCATTGCTAATGAATCCGTGGATTTCATGAAAAGGAAAAACAAGAAGGGTCTCATATTTAAGGTAGATTTTGAAAAAGCGTATGATAGTATAAATTGGAGGTTTCTGATTGACATTATGAAGAGGATGAGATTTGGTAGCAAGTGGTGTATGTGGGTTGAGGCGTGTTTGAGATCAGCTTCTATGTCCATCTTGGTCAATGGGTCTCCAACGAAAGAGTTTGGACTAGAGAGGGGTGTGAGACAAGGAGACCCGTTGTCTCCATTTTTATTCATATTAGCGGCAGAGGGTTTAAATGCAATTGTTACTGAAGCGGTCTCTAAAGGAATATATAAGGGGGTCTTAGTGGGTGAAGATAAGGTACCTATATCACATCTTCAATACGCCGATGACACTATATTTTTTGGAGATTGGGATAAGGAAAATGCGCAAAATTTAATGTGCATTCTAAAATGCTTTGAGGAAGTATCAGGTTTAAAAATTAATCTCAACAAAAGTAGATTATATGGGGTGGGAGTTTCATCGAGTGAGGTGGAGGATATGGCGCGTTACATGGGTTGCAGTGTTGGTGATTTTCCATTTGTGTATTTGGGGATGCCTATTGGAGCAAGCATGAGACGAGTTCACACTTGGAGACCCGTGGTAGAGAAAGTCAAGAGTAGATTGTCCGAATGGAGAGCTAAGTCGATGTCCTTTGGTGGTAGATTAACGTTGATTAAATCGGTCCTGGGTAGTTTACCGTTGTACTATTTCTCGATGTTCCGTGTGCCTTCGTGTGTGATTAAAAAAATTGAGAGTATTAGGAGAGATTTTTTTTGGGGTGGGGTAAGTGAGAGTAAAAAAATGTCATGGGTTAAATGGGATACCGTTCTTTCTTCTTATGGGGTGGGGGGGTTAAATATCGGGTCTTTAAGGGCAAAAAATTGGGCTTTATTGGGTAAATGGTGGTGGAGATTTTGGAGGGAGGGGGACGCGTTATGGGTTAAGGTAATTAGAAGTATTCACGGTTGTGATGGGGGTCTAAGTGATGTAGAGGCGCGTATAAATGGGGCGGGCGGGGGTGTATGGAATGATATAATACGGGTGGGTTTTGATATAAATAAAGTGGGTATAGGCTTTACTTCATCTATTGTAAAAAAGGTGGGTTGCGGGAATAATACTTATTTTTGGCTAGATAGATGGGTTGGAGAATGGAGATTGTGTGATAAATTTTCTAGATTATTTCATTTAGATAGGAAAAAGGATGCAAAGGTAGCGGAGAGAGGCTCTTGGATCGATGGGGTCTGGTCATGGGAGTGGGATTGGGTAAGGGAACCGAGGGGTAGGGGTAGTAGCGAATTTGAGGAACTGATGGGAATCTTAAATACAGTCACTTTGTCTGATGATTGTAGGGATCATTGGAGGTGGACTCTCAACAAGGAAGAAAAGTTCGCGGTTAAAGATCTATCAAGACTAGTGGATGAGAAGTGGCTCCAAGTGAATGGGTCGGGTCAAGAAACAATGTGGAATAATCTTGCGCCAAAAAAGGTGAACATATTTGTGTGGCGCGCTTTGAAAGGTAGGCTTCCGGTTCGTAGCGAGTTAGACAAAAGAGGCATCGACCTACATACACTTCTATGCCCCTGTTGTGATGATAACGTGGAAACAATTAACCATTCTTTGTTATTATGCAACACGGCATGGAGTATATGGGTCAAAATCTTTGATTGGTGGAAGGGTGGGAATGTTGATGTATTTACAATAGGAGATCTCTTTAGACATAATGGGTTTCATGCACAATCAAATGAGAACAGAAAGTGGTGGCAGGTGGTGATATTGGTAACCGGGTATTTCATTTGGAAAGAACGTAATAATCGGGTCTTCAACAATAAGGTTACAACCGTAAACAAGATAGTACAAGATATTCAATTAAAAAGCTTCCATTGGATTTCGCGTCGGTCTAAAAATGGTTCGTGGTGTTGGCAAGAATGGTTAAGAGATCCTAATAAGAGTCGAGTCAACATTCTCACAGCTCAACAGTAGCCTGTGAGGCAATTATGTATTTTGTGCTCGAGTTCCAAGTGCTGCTGCAATGTGGTGTTCAACTTGGGGTCCGTTTGGATGGTTATGGTTCATTTATCTGTTTGTTTGGCGCTTAAATGGTGGGTTATACCGTTCATTCAGATGTTGAGGTAGAGCAAATGATATTCTGATCTTTTGGATCTTGTGAGTATGTCTTTTTTAGTTATCTTTATGGTACTGGTCTTATTCTTTTTCTTGGGTCTTTGCCTCTTTAACTGTCTTGTTAGAGAGGTGGGATGCCTTTATTTTGTATTGGTTTTTGTTGGTTATAAAATGTTGCCTTTCTAAAAAAAAAAAAAAATCAATATTATCACAAGTATACAAACTTACAAGAATATGCATGTTAGAAGTTGATATAGACTTGAAAAAGAAAGTAGTATAAACAAAAAAGTAACACATGGTTTAGATTAAATAGAAGTTGATAGCTAGATGGATAGATAGGCCTTTGTATTAATAGACCCCTTAAATATTCGGCTTAACTTTTATGACCCCACTCTATAGGTTTAACTCATTTTCTGGACCCAAATGTTCAAACATAGTTAATTCTAGATGCATATATACGTGGGTCATTAACCATGTTACATTCACAAACGGAGCTGGTTGGATGACTAGAGGGACGGAGCCAGGACCAAATATGACTGGTTGTACAAAATCTTTTGAATCGTAATACTGGAAGGACATTTCGAAGAACCAGGTGCATTTAAGATGTATTTAAGAAAAATCGATGTTTTTTCAACAACTAACACTACATCGAAAAAATCTATGGGGTTCTGGGCACCCGCGGGAACCCCCTAGCTCCGTCCATGAGTGACTAACGGGTGTTGAGCCATCCCTGATCAATCAACTTTATTCATTAGTTATTTAGACTATAAATCATTTTTCTTTTACGAGTAGTTTTTACATTCAGTCGACATTATAGATTAATTTTGGAAGGATATACGTGGGTAATTAACCATGTTACATCTCTACCTATGTACTTGCATAGCACCTCAAGTGGGCCTAAACACGATATTTATTGCTCTATAATGGAAGTGTTCAATATCGAAAGAGTTGACATTTGAATAGTTAAGTCGTCTCTTCTTTACATCGCAGTCTATATAAATGTATGTGTACTATATCTCTTGGGGAGTAAAGAGTAATCATGCAACCTTCTATTTGTAAGTGACTAGCCGAGTAAGTTGTTCATGTTGGTTTATGGTTTGGTGAATAATGCATTATTAGTTTACGGTTCTTATTACCGCAACCTTCTAGTTGTGACTTGTGAGTGAGTAGCCGAGTAAGTAGTTCACGTTGGTTTGTGGCTTGGTGAATAAGACATTGTTTGTTTACTGTTTTCATTACCAAAGGGCTTGTGTCATAATTGTACTTCATATTATGTGAGAAACTCTATAACCAAATAGTTATGAGTGCAAGTCATGCTTATAAGGTGTGAGATAGATTATGGTATATTTATGTGAGATAAATAGACTCCGATTCAAAAATAAAATAAAACTTATTGTTTGTATTATACCATGGATACACAAAACTAACAAGCATCAATCTTTTTATAAAAACTAATGAACTACTATGTGTTAAAAACTCTGAAATGGCCATGCTAACTTTTCCAAGAATTAGAGTGCTTTAACCTGTTTAAGCATGTGTAGAGATGAAAATAAACCCCGTGTGTTGAAGAAATGTATAACATCAAGGTGGACGAAATGCAACGTTAAGGTGAAGTTGGAACGGAAGGACGAGCACACTCAAATGTAATGAAAAACAATGATTACCATCTGAATACGTCGAGCTATTGAAGATATGCTCTAAGTTTCTTGTTTAATCCGAGTTCTTCGATTATCACCATCAAGGCAGACGAAATATAATATAACGTAAAGTGAAGTTCATGGATTTATATATGGGGATAACATCCCTGCTGCAAATATTAGGGAGTTATTTGCTGTTGCAATACAAGATAACCCATGATTTTACACAAATACTCTTTTATAACATCTCTGATGTACACAACTGGTCTCTGATTTACACCTAGCAACATAGCATAATATTGTTTTTGCATTTTATATATTGTCCTTTTCTCTTTTAGATCAGTTTCATTTTGGTCTAACATCAATAAGCTACTTTATGAAACTTGCTATTAATAGTATGTCTTTGTCATGGATGTAGCTAGGTGGTTGCACCTCGACCATCTATATATTAGGTTAGTAGTTCAAAATGTGAACCTTTGATGAAGCTTAAATGTAGGATGACCCGATAAAATTTATTCCCATGAATGCCCATAATTTAAGGGATGTGGTCATATGGTCATTGTCATTTCATGCATCATTCACACTTTCAAAGGTATATTTTAACTTTAGCTAGGTTATGTTTAATTTGTACAAAATAAAATAAGCTTTTAACTTTCAAGCTTTCACCCTTTGTAGAAACATGATGAGTATCGTGCCGAATGTTCGGTCTGGATCGTCAGTCCGGTCCATTCAATCAAATCATAATGACTGATTTTGCATAAGACCGATTCGGATCAGATCGATGACCAAATATATAAAAAAACAAATGTGACAAAAACTGAACAAAAATATGTTCGATCCAGTCCGATTGGTCAAGACAAATTATTCATAACAGCTAGCAGGACGTGCAATAATCACATAAATTAATCATTCAAATTATTGCTTTAACTAAATCTGATCCGTGAATGAATAAATACAAATGATCTACAATAACACAATCACATGATTCACAAAATCGAATTATTTTTACCTACTAAATAAAAAATAAAAAATATCATACTGCATGAATGCTTCAGTTTGTTTTTTATATTATGAAAGAATCTTCGATTTTTATTTTATTACGATATGATTTGGTATGGTGGTTGAGTAACGTACAACTATAATATTAAACAAGTTACATATTTCTTAGTTTATTTAATAAATATTTATGTAAAATATAAGAGTAGGTCAACCACATATCCGTTTGCTACAACAATCTAAAAGCTAAAAGGTGATAATTAATTAGACCAAGTTGCTCATTTGTTTGTATTTATCGAATAAGACAATGTTGTTCATCTTAAGTTCATTATTTCAAAATATAATTTGCGGGAAATATGCAAGCTTGGGGGTGTTTGTTTAAGCATATATAGCTGGTTTATAGCTTATTTGGTTTTCAGCTTATGTTTAATAAACTTACTTTTTATGTCTTATTTTAAAACTTTTCATCTTATACAAGCTTATCATAGCATGATAAGCTTATATAATATATAACCCTATATGTCCCAAAATAAGCCAAAAAGTCTGGGTTTATAAAATATAAATCGTAGACCAAATAAGCCATAAGCCCGCTATATAAGCTTAAACAAACATTCCCTTAATACATACACTAGCAATGTAAGTTTTGTTTAAATCTATTGACCATTAATAAATTTTCAATTAGCACTAATAAAATAAAGTGGGATACTTGTATATCACAATTCGGGTGAAAACGAGCTAACCCGCTAGTTAGTCGCTAAAGACCGATTCGGTATAAGCTTGAAATGAGCCGAGCTTAAACAAGCTAGAGCCTTGTTTGAAGGTCATTCAATTAACAGGCTCGAGCCAATAATCATGATGTGTTAAATCTCGTTTAAATATTTATGGCTAATCTAAAAAAAAATAAGACTTAACACTTCGTGTATACTGTATAGTATATACTTGATAAGACCGGGTCGATAAAACAAGCTATTGCTGTTATATATTTAAGGGGCAATTTCATATCTCCCCTCCTTTTAGTTGAAAATTTCATATTACCCAAACATGCATTAAAAATATTGTACATTATGCATTTAATACTTGTACTTTGGGTATATATGAAATTAGTCATGAAAGTAGGGTGATATATGAAATTAAACCTATATTTAAATACACTTCCTATATGTATAATTGTATATCGTTTTGTGTGTATTTATATATAACTCAGCTTAAGATTAGATAAATGAGCTTGAGCTTAGCCTACTTAACAAATCGAGTTCGGCTAAAGCTATACTTTGTTTAGGCTGATAATAAGAACGAGCCGAGCCTAAGCCACACTTAAGCCTCAAAACTATATGACGAGCCAAACTCAAAACTAAAAACATAAAGCTTGAAATGATCCCAATCTCAATCATGAGCCTTACAAATATAAACGAGCCAAGCTCGAGCCTGAGCCTCTAGGCTCGGGCTTGACTTGATTCATTTCCGCCTCTAATCAAATTAGCTTTTACCTCTATACTAGAATAACTATCTATGGAAAATATATAAGGAACTGCAATTTCTATTCACTAAATTTGGTAGGCACTAAAAGATGTTACCACAATAATATAATGAGTTGGCCCATTATATTCTACAACTTATAGTAGCCCAGAAACATACATTCAGACTCGGTTATAATGTGACAGAAATGGGCCACTTTGTAAAAACGCTGCATATGTAGTAAAGATAAATAATAGGGTAACTTTGCATGCTTTAAACAAACTCTTTAAGGCTTTTCTTATGGAATTTTAGTATCCGTAAACTCTTGTGAGAAAGTCGCGGATATAGGGCGCAATGATATTGGCTTAAAAATTACCATCCGCGCGCTCCTTGTAAAAGATTACGAGGACCAAGTAGGGTCGATTTGATCCGTGGCATTTCTTAAAGATCTTACAAGGGCGAAAAGTTCGTATTAGAAGAACCTTAAAACCTAGTTCAAAATGTGCAAAGTGACTAAAATCTTGTCTTTGGTCGAAGTTTTTCCTAAACAATAGAGGTAAAGTGTTTATTTTCCGTATAGAACCATAAGACTATTCGGCAAGAATTCGTGAGTGGCAAAGTGAGCCCTCCACTCACGAGTGAGTATCATGCCTTGGGTTGAAGGTCACGAGTGAGGTTCACAAACCAAGATACATTAAGGTGACTTACTCACCTTGTTGATTTACGTGCCAACTAAAATTCGACTGTTTGATGCAAAATTAAAAAAAAAATAATAAAAAAATAAAAATAAATAAAATAATAAAATCCCGCTACCCCATTTTCTCCTTATAAATTCCCATCAAATATATTTTATAAAACACACACTACATTTTATAACTACATATTTCTTTAAAAAAAACCATGTCTCAAGAAAAAACACCAATCATTTCCGAGGAAGAAATCCCCGAATCAATCCACCGACACCCGAAGGAACCTTCAATTTAGGAAATACTCTTTCGCCAAACCAACAAATCAACTTTCGAAGACAATCATTCTATAACCAATCATACCAAAACGAACCATACCGTAACCCATATCCACAACAACATCAACAACAAAAAGCTTTTAGCCAATTCGCACAACAACAACAACAAAACGCGTTTAGTCAATTTTCACAAGAAAACGCGTTCCCATTTGATAACCCAAACTACTTGTCACAAACACAAAGGGGTGGTTCGTCATCACAACCTCATACACAACAAACCATGTCTCCTATTTCTTCATTTGCAAATGAAGAAATGTACACTCCTTTTTTTGGAGATGAATGTTATCAAAACCGGCCTCGTAAAGAATCTCCCGTCGAAGAATTGGCCCTGGAACCGGCACCGGCCAAAAAGGTGTCGAGGAGACGCAAGGCTAGGACTTCTCAAACCAAGGAGCCATCCCGAATGATTCCATGGACCCAAGATGAAGAAATTGCGTTGTGCAAATGTTGGATTCATGTTTCTGAAGATAGTGCCAGAGGTAACGCGAGGACAGATGATAGATTTTGGACTGACGTAAAGGCGTACATAGAGAGCAAAACAAAGATGGATCGCCGAATGTACGATATGGTTTGTGGGAAATGGAAGACGGTGCGCCCGAACGTGGCTCGATTTTGTGGAGTGTTCAATAACGTTAAGCGTATGAATCCGATAAGTGGAGCAGGAGACGAAGATTACTACAATACGGCACTGCTAAACTTTGAAGCTGAATACGGTTACAAGTTCACACTCAAACATTGTTGGGAGGTGTTAAGAAGCTGTGAGAAATGGAATGAAGTTGAAGCTCCAAAGTTTTTAGCAAAGGAATCAAGCGAAAGGTCTAACAGATACAAGTAATCTGGGTCTAGTTCATTCAACACGGAAGCTGGGGATGCTAGTATTAATTTGAATGCTCAAGCTCAAGAAAACGAGGAGGATGATGTGCAGGAAGTTTGACGACCACCGGGCAGGGACAAAGCAAAAGCTGCGAAGAAGAAAGGTGTGCGCTCAACGGCATCGTCGGGAACTATGAATGACGAGACGTTGGCAAAGATGATGATATCGAAGTTGGCACAGCAGAATGAACGTGTCATAGAATTGAAGATGAAATAACGGGCTGAATTTATGGCAATAAAAAAAGGAGGTGGAAGTGCAGGAGTATAAAGCGAGACAAAAAGACATGATGTTCTATTTGCAACCATATGACCACTTGACCGGGGAAGCACGTAGAGCCATGGAAAAGGCTAGAGCAGGGATCAAAGCGAAGTGGGGTTTCGAGTTTTAGTTATCATTTTGAAGTTTATGTAATGTTTAAATTTATTAATGATGCTTTAGTCCATTGGTAAGAGCTCTTGGGCTTGGGTCAATAGATCCGAGTTCAAACCTCTTCCATGGCAATAAAGATCATTTGGTACCATCCCCCCACTGCAAATGCTCAGATTGACTTGTCAGCGAGGCGCTTATTGGAGAAAATGGCCAGGGTTCAAAGCATACATCTTGATAAGTACAGTCGCTGGGACAGATGCTCATTGCCTAGGGCCGGGTCCTTGGGAGAGGGTCTGGTTGGCATCCATAGGATGCATAGGACCAGGGTGATCCCACTGATCTTCACCTTTTGGAGGAGAATGTTTAACTTTCATATGTTTGTGTTTTTAATAATTGTAGTTTATGTACTTTTTTAATTTCGAAGATTATGTAATGTTTTAATTTCGTACGTTCGCGTTTTTATTTTCATTAGTTACGTTTATATATTTTGTAAAAAAAAATATGTGAGTGAAAGTGAGTGCCTTGTCCACAGAAAGGTGTGTAGGAGTGAGTGGAAGTGAGAGGTGAGAGAAAGCTGATGTGACGGTGATGTGTAAGGTGAGTGGGTTATAACATTGCCCTCCAGCCTAAGAGTTAAAGGTATATGAGAAAAATAAGATTTATAATCATTATTGAGTAATTATTTCTCCTCTGTTTTCGTGTTGTATATTGTATCACTACTAATAGTGGCGGAGCTAAAACTCCAATTCACCTTATAAAGGGTGTTATTCGGGTTGACTCGGTCGGTTTGGATTAATTCAGGTCAGGTCAATTCTGGTCAAGGCTAAAAAGTAATGCCCGATCCGACCTTATTTAGAACTCGGGTCATTTGGGTCGGGTCAATTCGGGTTTGGGTCGATTCAACACGGGTCGGGTCTAGGTCGTTTAAAGATTATACATTTTTGGTGTTTACATACAAATTAGAAAGAAAAAAAATGAAACTCGGGTTGACCCGAACCCGAGTAAAAGACAAATATTATACTCGAACCCGACCTTATTTAGAACTCGGGTCAATTCGGGTTGACCCGATTGATCAGAATATCTGACTAACCCAACCCGAAAAACCATATTCGGGTTCGGGTCGGGTCGACTTTTATGACACCCCCACAATTCGATGCATAATTTTTTTTGTACGAGCATAAAGAAAATATAAATGTACAATATTAAACAAGTTAATAAGACACGTATTTCCTTTTGACATATTAATGAACCAAATAAAAAAAGACATGTATTTATGTGATACAAAATTTTGAAACCAGATTCATTTCGCAAAAATCATGATTTTTGACGAAAATTTATACTAGACGACAAATATTTATCCAGTTCTGGTAACCGGCCAAGGTCCACCCTTGAGGCCCTGACTATTAACTAATGGTAATACGGATTAGTATCTAAAAGTATAGGGAAAATGACAAAAATAATCATTTTCGCAAACATACTTTACAAAATACCCATTTAAAAAAAAAAAAAGAAGCCAAAATACCCATAAAATTCGCAAAGTTTGCGATTTTTTAAAGAAAAACCGCAAAGTCTGCTATTTTTTTTTAAATATTGCAAACTTTGCGAATTTTTGTAAATTTCTCCTTTTTTCTTCGGTTTTCATGCTTAGCCCAACACATGAAAGTTGTAGATATCCCTTTTCTTGTTTAGTGGCTTTTTGAATCACTCGAAAAGGAGTTCGTATGAGAAAGTTATGACCAAAATACCACAACAACGTTTCCTCATTTAGTTATTGTGGTATTTTGGCCATAACTTCCTCATACGAACATATTTTTGCGTGATTCAAAAGGTCACTAAACAAGAAAAGGGATATCTACAACTTTTACGTTTTGAGCTAAGAGTGAAAACCAAAAGAAAAGAGAGAAATTTGTAAAATTTGCAAAGTTTGCGATATTTTAAAAAAAAATCGCAAACTTTACGATTTTTATGGGTATTTGGGGTTTTGAAAGAAAATTTGGTATTTTATGAATTATGTTTGTAAATATGGCTATTTTTGTCATTTTCCCAAAAGTATATATGTTTTGAGTATTGCTATAGTATCCTATTTATATTCTTTTTTATATTCCTACATATCCTCCTATACACACAATAATATAATTTGTTTTTATTCACTCATTATTTTTCTGCATCCAAATCATATATTCTGACACTTGTCATTATCCTTTGAGTAAAGATACAAGTAAGAACATATTGTAGAAGGATATATCATTTCTCATATGTTTTTCATTTACTGTATTAGAAATGAAATATAAAACAAGTGAAGTAAGTTCCAATAACTTGGATCATGTGACCAAAAGTTTGAATTCACCCTTTGCGTATAATGCAATTGCTATATACACTTTTCTCATTCTACACGTTTGTTCCACTTTTATCCTTTGAGCCTTTTGATTGCTTTCAATATTCCCAACTCTCACCAACCATTTATCCAATTTGTGTATGCATTTACATACACGCATATACACAAAAGCATATCCATAAAATCATATATCTTGAAGTAGAAAAGTTTAAAAATGTTAAAGATACTTTTCGAGTTCCATTATATCATTCAAGATTAAACTGCAAACACTCAAATCTGAATTTAACCTTGTCACTCTTCTTTCTTTCTTCACGAGCAAGAAGCACATCAGCAGCGTGCTTTGCGTGATTCTCCTGTGTTTTTTTTGCACTTGAGTGGGTGGACAGCTGACCGGAAGAGAACTTAGATTCGCCCGACCAGCTGGCGAGCGACATGCTTATCTTGTGTGACAACACTACAGAGCGAGTGGCTCTTCTAGGCAAAAAGAGAAAAAAAAAGACTAAAATACACCGTTGGTCCCTAAACTTGTATCGGAGGATCGCGATGGGACGAACCACGCACTTTTCATCGCGACGGGTCCAAACAGTACCCATTAAATGCCAGATTCATCCCTTGACCAGAATTGGGACAGTCAAACCGAGGGTATTATAGACCATTCACTTTTTTGACCCAAGCTTCAACCCATGGACCAATTGTGAGTATGGATATTAGCCGTTTCTTCCCTGATACGCTGCATTTAATTTCGCGGGAACAAATACACCCACCCAACAAACAACTTTGCCAATCACATAAAACCACATTATCCAGAAAAGATAAACTGCAAATCGAAATCAAGAATATAAATCCTCATTTCCAGAACTCAAAAGACCAACCCAACTTCCAACAAAACCATGTCGATCGATTGTTTTACCAACATGCCAGATGAAGTGATCACTAACATTTTGAATCGGTTGCCTTTGTTAGAAGCGGTGAGAACCTCTAGTTTAGCGAGAAACTAGAGGTCTAAGTGGACTTTGCTCACCGATGTCGTACTTGATGAGGATTTCTTTTATTATTTAACATACGAGTTTGATGGTAGGCTTGTTACTAGATTCTTAAATCGGTTTATGGGTCCAATAAGAAAGTTTGTCTTTGCTGTAGAGTCAAGATCAATTATTGGAATAGACAACTTTCATTATGAACACATTCATGAGTGGCTCTTGTTTTTGGCTGACAATGGAGTTGAGGAGCTGATTATTACAAACTGGTATGGTGACCCAGTTACGTTCCCAACCCCAACTTTACTCTCGCAGTGAGTTGAAACATCTGGTACTTCATGTTTGTGCTATGGCTACTTTGGAATATTTTCATGGCTATCCAAATCTACTGAGCCTAGAATTGATTCATGTCAATTTTCTAAGCGGTACAATTTGGGACTTTATTGCTGGTTGTCCCTCACTTGAGTCTCTTAAAATGAATCGTCCTAGTACTAACGAGATGAGACTATGGGATATTGCAAAACTTGGGAATTTGAAGAAGTTACATTTGTCATTAGGTCGTTATAATGTTGTGACCACAATCACAACATCCGATATCTTTCACTTGACAAGACTTCAAAATCTTGAGACCCTTACATTGGATTTTGGTGATTGCACGGTAAGAACAATTTCAGTTTTACAACTTATAATGTTATAGAGATGTGTAACAGTAATGAAATTTAATCTGTAAAACTTCTTGTAGTTGATACATGAAGCTAATCCTAGGATGAAGGTGCCTTTTGTTTCCCTGATTAACCTTAAGCTGTCCGATGTCGATTTTGGGAATAGTGTTATGGTAGCGTTCACCATTGGAATGATTCGGTCATCTCCGAATTTGAAAATGCTGGATACGAGAGTAAGTGTAATGATGTAATGAATATGTATCAAATAAAACATTCCTAAATTGCCATGTTTGTGTATCTCAACACTATTTGATTTTTCAGGCTGCAAACACGCTTAGTGATCTACCTTTGCCCAAATTTTCCACTGTTGTAGATAGAAACACATTCAGCCATGGGCAGCTTCAGACGGTGGTGTTTCGAGCTTTTCCCAAATCAGAGCATGAAATAACTTTAATAAAGTGTATACTTGCGTGTTCCCGGTCGATTAAGACAATCAATATAAGGCAAAGCGATAGGAGTCATGATGGGAATGAAAATACCAGGAACAACTTGGAGTTGGCTAAGAAGCAGTTGAAACTCCCCCGAGCTTCCCCCACAGCCGTGGTAGATTTCTTTGACTGGTTGTAGTTTAAGTTTGGGTTGAATACCCTTGGACAATTAATGTTTCAAAATAGTTTTAGTAATTTTGTACAGTAATTGTTATATGGTTTGCTTAAAATTAGATTGTTCATATGTTGTTGTTTGTGCGTATTCTAGGTGATGAAAGTTTGACATTCGAAAGTCAAACTTTCATTTAGCATTTTTATTTGATTGTAGCAAGTAAAACTGCATTTCCAGTTTACTTTAGTTAGTCAATACTTGAAAATGTTGAATGGGTTAACTGTGAACGAGAGTTGTAATGTCAGAAGGATTGAAAACCTTTGGAACATTAAGTGCAAAAGTCATAATGGTATTTGAAGTTTGATGATGAGGATGGCTATTGGAATGTTCAATAATATATACAATGGTATTTGACTTTGTAAAGTCAATATTGCAAAACCATTACTAAATATTTGTTTTGGAGTGAATTGATAATTTGACATGTTTTAGAAGTTTGACTTAACAAAGTCAAACTTCTAATGGTTTTACGGAAGTTGGCAACTTGAGGGACCAATTGTGTATCCTAAAGTGAATATTGGGCGGGAGTTTTAAGTGTGAGAAATTGACAACGGCAACCAACACAAATTCAGGGACCGAGTGTGAAAAAAAGGAAACTATTAAACCCTTCACCGTCTCTTACCAGAGACGATATTAACTAGTGCACACCAAACGAGATACTCATCTACCACTTTTTCCACACACACAAAATTTTCCAATGGCAGATTTCCCCATTTTAAACAAACTCATGGAGGTGGCTGATTCGCCAAATCTTAATGATCGGATGGCTATCTGGTTTGAAGATGAGGCTGCCCAGAAGGGATTCTAAGGAAGCTACTTCTTCAGTGCTGCCAGCATCTGAAGACAGGAATCATCAACCGTAGGGAGCTGATATAAGAGAATCAAGCTCTGGGACCTCGTGGAATTGCCCTTGACTGTGTGGATGCGCTGAACAAAATCCAGTCTAGGCACACAAACCAACTTGCCCAACTCATACAGATTGTTGGTCAAACAGATGAAGGTATTCGGTTCAACCAAGAGTTTGTTAAGAAAATGGCTGAACATAATGCCTGAATTTTTGGTTTTCCACGGGGTAGATAAAGGCGTCTTTTAGGTGATAGTTTTGCTAAAAATGGTATGTCAATTATATTTGATGTAGTTGGTTATGATGTTTAACAGAACTTATTAATGATAAAATATCATTTGGGTTATGTGTTGTTTAATCTGTTGTATTGTGATATGGGTTGTATTTTAGTGTTATTAGTATAAGCAAAACCAAA
The DNA here is from genome assembly GCA_019973895.1 of Chrysanthemum seticuspe. NCBI lineage: Eukaryota > Viridiplantae > Streptophyta > Magnoliopsida > Asterales > Asteraceae > Chrysanthemum > Chrysanthemum seticuspe. The sequence continues at coordinate 2,551,205 of BPTQ01000004.1, forward strand.
CAGGCTCTTGTATCAGCAAAACCAAACAGGCTCTTGTATCAACAAAACTTTAATCAGTAGAACCAAACAGCCCCTTGTATCAGCAAAAGCAAAGGCAATGGTTTAAAAAGATGTGGTGAAAATGCAAATACTTTGGCACTAAATCATAATGTATCAAATAAAACATCCGCTTGTATCAGCTAAACCAAACGGCCCCTTTTATCAGAAAAAGCTGTTACAGCAAAACCAAACACCCCCGTATCAGAAAAATTAGAGGCAGTGGTTTCAAAACACGGGTTCAAAAGGCAAACGCTTTAGTAGTAAACAACAATGTATTGACAATTGTGTATTGTAACATCTTGAATTTTGACTTACCAAAGTCAAACAAACTTATGAAAACCAACAAATTGTAACTTGGGTAAGTCAAACCTATTAAGATATGCAAAACGATTTCAAACACAATTACTTAATTAAGATCACAAAATTTTATTCATCGATTTCAATAACTACAAATGTTTACTGTCATCTAAACATACACTTAGCTAGACCCACAACTCTCCCTATCATCGTTTTCCTTCTTTTCCTTCCTTTCCTTAAGATATTTAAACAAAATTTCCAGTTTTGTAATCCTTTCTCACAAATCGTTAAACTTTGATAACAAGATGTCATCCTCTTCCTTCTCCTTCTTAACACCCAAAAGCTTTTCATTTGCGCAGTCTGCTTTCCTCAACGAACTCAAAAAACCCTTCCCCTTATCGTTTTGTGCCATTATTGTTTTTCTTTTTGCTTTGGGAAGAATGCGTGTTGATTGTATTTTAGGGTTCACTCTTACTCGTTCATACATATATGGTTGAAGGTTGGGTTACATTTTAACTAGCTTGGGTCAAAAAAGTGAATGGTCTATAATACCCTCGGTTTGACTGTCCCAATTCTGGTCAAGGGACGAATCTGACATTTAATGGGTACTGTTTGGACCCGTCGCGATGAAAAGTGCGTGGTTCGTCCCATCGCGATCCTCCGATACAAGTTTAGGGATCAACGGTGTATTTTAGTCAAAAGAAAAAGAAAAGTGATTATCAAGAACAAAAAAGTGTCAAAAACTTGCATCGAACCACACAAAACATCTTGCTATAAACGTTTGCTCTAACGAGTAATGACTACATGAAGAAAAAAAATGTCAAATTTATTGCTTATTAGCTCTAAAACCGATACAAAAATACATATTGTTAATACGAAAAATAATCGCATAAAGACATTATTTTCACTTAACCATTTTTTTATGTTTTGTTAGTAACAAATATAAAAATGTATTAACTAAAAGTTTAAGTAAATATGTTTTAGATATAGTTATCACTTGGCGAAAATCACTTAAGATAAAATGAGAGCAGTCATGAGCGAGTTACAGTGGGCTAGTTTGGGCATTTGTTGTCACGATAAATGTGAGCATAATATATTTTTTTGCTACATAAATTTTTTCGTCTCCTTTTTGAAATTTTGTGTGACTCCGCCCTTGACGGCAGTGATAAACAGTGGTCGTGGGACAATCATGTTTTAAAAGGCAGGCAAAAGCCTCGCAAAGGCGTGAGACTTGGTCATATCGTCACGCGTTTTATACCATCATATGACACGTCTTTTTGTAAACTCATTACTCACGTCTTATAAACGCAAAAGTTTCGCCTTTACCATTAAAACGTAAAACTTAATTATGGCGTCACGTTACGTCTCGCGCTATTTACAGCTTTTTATTCATTTATTTTCATTTTAGAAAAGAAGTTGTTAAATTTGGTAGTGAAGATATGTTGGGCCCACAGTAGTTGAAAAGTTTGACTTGTTTCTGGTCAAAGTCGGGTTAATCCGTATCCGGCTGAGTTCCTTGGTTGGTATTGGTCTTTCTTTCATGGAACACAAATATTTGTCGGCACATCAAAACAAAATAAAAAACTAATAAAAAAAGAATTAAAAAAAAATCTTTAGATGAAAATAATAAATCTATTTCTTGTTGAGTTGATGTCTTCAAGTTGTAGTATGACCATAGAGGTCATGATCCGACATGAACACAGAGTAATTTGTTAAGGCTATCCGTAAGAAGGACACATTCGACGTGTGAAGGCCACCGATGACATGTTGTCCTTTATTCCTCCACCGGACCAATGACATGTGAAACATCACTTATGAGTGTTATCAGTTATGGTCATATGCGCTATCAAATCGCTTTTTGTTTATTTTGTGTGTATGGGTGCAATGTGAGGTATGTTTGTTTGATGGTCTTACACGCGTTTGATAGTACATTTGGTGAAAAATTGAAAAGTTGATGTGACGATGGTGAATGTAGTCATTAGTAAGCGCAATCTTAAATATTGAACACGTGTAACTTACTAGATGATAGAACTTGATTTGTTGGCCCTCTTACGTCTGACCTAGCCGCCACTATGTCTCTCTCTTTTTGCATTCTTCGTCTATAAATCTTATCTATCTTTTTGTGTAAAATCTTTTTTCTCCGCCATCAGTTTTCTTGTTTTAAGATCAAGAAATTAAAAGGTATTTCACGCTTGTTCTATGCCATGGTTTGTTTTCATACTTACTACTTTTTATTATTATTCTTTCGACGCTTGTTGTAATTAATGTGTCAACTTTTGTTTTTGTTTTGTAATTTTATTCGTCTTAAAAGTCTTTTTCAATTTATAGCCTCCTCAAGACCTTAAACTAGCTTTTCTAGTTCTACCTTTTTGTTATCTTTTTTATGAAGTCGTAGCATAGCTCTTTTATAAATAACATGCTTATTAATACAATAGAATTACGGTCAGTGACGGAGCTAAACAAATCTTTGTGAGAAGGCCAATAGAGTAATCTACGTATTGTAAGAGGGCAAACATCAAAATAAATATTTTTACCATGTGAAAGTTAACAAAATTACATCAAATGACAGATTTATTGTGTGGGGGTGTAGTATGTGACTTTTTTCAACTAAACTTTTATAAGTTTGAGTCCTGCATAACATATTATCGTATGAATACAAACAATACAATGTGTAATAAGCTCATGGTCGTACTAAACTATTGCTCTAGCGAAATGTGTCAATAGTTCTTTTCACATAAAAGGACGTATGTTTCGAAGATATTCCAGTCGACAAGAACTTGCAAATATTGAAAGTTTTACATTACATGTTTTGGGTATTATATAAAGTTTTATTAAAAATAAATATAATCAAATATGAAAACCTAAAGTACATATAATTGGTTTTTTTTTGCCTGCCGTCCAGGGTTGGTATATGTGGTGTTAGGTAGACCGGGTTTTAAAGTGGGTTGCAATGCCGGCACCGACCGGATTTATTGGGGACACAAAGGAATGATAAATTTCATTATGAGTAAATAGCAGAAACTATCCATAGTTCCATACAGTTTGTCCGAATTACAAGATTTGAGTTTTAATGATTTCAAATTTTTTTTTTATAATTTTAGGGTGTGTTTGGTTAAAGGTATTGAGCAAAGGGGGCTCGAAGGGGTGTGCAATAGGTGTCGTCGCACAAGGCTCCACTTAAAAGGGGCCACGTTTTTATTAATTTTGCATATAAATATATATAATATTAAACATATATGGGTCATATAATTTAAGTTTATATGCAATTTCTCTTTAGTTTACAAGTGTAATAGGGTTTCTTTGTTGTTATCGCCTAGGCCACCGAAAACTACGAGACGGCCCTGGTATTGAGGGGTAAGTAATAGTAAAGATAATGATTAATGATGTTTGGTTGACTCTAATGGAATGACCTATTACCCAATAGTGGTTAATAGACAATTACTCAATAAATTGAGAGTAATAATTTCCTTATCATTTCTCTTTCTATAGTAATCCTTTTGTCTTTCCCTTTATCATTACCTAATTTGAACCAAACGCACCCTCAATAAAAAAATAGAGAGAGAGGAAGACAAACTATCTTCTTTTAACATCAATTTTCAATCAAAATACTAGTCTCTCGTCCCAAAATTATTATTCGCTGATAGTTTAGGAAAAATGCATTAATTATTATTTTAGTTTCTACGAAAGCTAAACAAAAGACATTTTTATCCTTTGACAATTAATTAGTGTGTATTTTTAGTTTTGTAAATATCATTTTTTATTGAGTTAGGATCAAATGAGAAAAAAATAAAATAAAAAATGAGAAGGGTGAAAATAAACCATAACTATACATTTTAGAGAATGGGACGCCTGGGACGTTGCTCCTTCCTCTGTAGGTATTACGGCCTAGCCCAAACTTTTAGACTGATTTGGGCTAGATGCATCTCTTCTTAAAATTCGCTCTCTTACTCAAAATGTATGACTAAAAATCATTCTTCTTAATTTTAAATTTGTTATTCTCACCAGATCAATTTTCAAAGGCAATATAGTAAACTTAAACTATTCCAACTATTATTTTTAGTAGTTAACGATAATTTTGAGACGTACAAAAAAGGAAAGACATACAATAAAATTAAGACAGAGTTAGCATTCATTTCTATTCTCTTTGTTTTTTCACTCTTAACCTTACACTTTAACAATATTTGACTTTCAACGATCTTGTTTATATAAATTAAAATTTGTCTCATGATATATATTGTAACCATTTATAAGTTACAATTTCATCATACAAATTATTTTAATCCAGTCAAAACGCGAAGGCAATACAAACTTTCTTTAATTCATTTTTTGCTGATAACTATATACACATCAAAGGTTTTTCACACGAACTACGCATGTAATTTGGACAAAACTGCATTAACAAATTTTGCAATTTTATCTTCTAGGGTTTTTGCGTGAAAAACAGATAACAAGAGATAAAATGTAAATTACAAAAGTGGTTTCGTCAAATAGCTGACCCAATCCCTACAAAGTCGAAAGTGCAGACGCAATTCATGTGACAAAAAACAGTGGTGTGAAAGTATCGTACTTGACATAAGAACGGGTGAAACTATAAAAGTGCAGGCATAATCCTTACAAGAACGATAATTGCACATTATAGTTCCGAAATGAATTATATCTACACTTTCGAAATTGTAAGATCGCGTCTAGCCAAACTATAAAGGTGGATCTTGCAATCTAATTCCAAAATATAAGCATTTTTTCCACTTTTTTTTATAGACATATGTGAATAAATTAGATATCTTCAATTAGGCAATTGAAATTAGGGAGAAATTATTGTAGGGAAAATGAATGAGTCAAATGTAGTACTACAAACTTACAAAGCCTGCAAGAAATTGAAAAAAGACATCAAGAACCTTTTGGTATTGAAGAAAAAATGTTTACTTTGATCCCCTTTAGAATCTTATTCGTTTCTTAACTCTATATTCCATTTGGTTTCAAAAATTACCATATTTTGTGGTACATAAGTACATTTAATATTTTGGATGTGTCAAATAAAAACTTGGTATCTAGCCATCAAACATGTTTGAAAGTTGAACGACATAAATATGCAAGTTAATTGGTTTACCCTTTGAAGGTTTTACAACTATAAACAAAATAATTTTACCTTAGCAGTTTAGCTAATTAGCATAGCTAGCTTGTCAATCTATCTCAGCGTTTATTACTACTATAATGAGGTGGCAATACTTTACAGGGGTAACTCTTTACCCGAAGAAATAATAATGAGGTATCAGAGAGTAAGTCGTTTTTTTTTATCTATCTCAATGTTTATTACTCTATTCGTTCCAAATTAATAATCATGTTTTTTTTAGATGTCCCACTCTAAAATCTCCACTACTAAATATAGATCGAGAATTTTGATCAAGTTTACCATATTACCTTTAGTTGAAATTAATATAACAAACTTTAAAGAAAACATTGATTAATTAATTTAAGTTAAAACTGTCAGTCTCTAAAAAGTAAGAATGTTAACGCAGTAATAATTATGTTTTTCTTAATCTGCGTATTATTTTATCAAAAGATAATTATTTTGAGACGGAAAGAGTAGCCAAAGTAGACGACTTTATTAAATTTGGCAATATGTACTCTAAACTCTATCCCGAAAACATTTTTTTGTTTTCCGAAATGGTAACTAAATCCTTTATTAGCCAAATCTTGATGAAATGATTAGCATGTTTAGTAAAAGTGTTGCATAGAAAAATCATATGTACCTTTCAATTAAGTTGGGTGGTTTCCACTCAAGTTGTATAGCTAATCATCATTAGTGTTAATTAAACTAGTAATTTTGTGTGCCCTACCAAATTATCACTAATATTCTATTCTCACTAGTAGACTTTACTTTATTTATTCTACTAGGTGTACTTTGTATACTTTGATTTAAATTATTTTTTCCGAGAAGTAAGGCTTTTATAAAATCACATTTGAAAAAACAAGGCAAGAGACCAAAAACACAATAGAGATTTTAAAGTGGAAGCATGGACCATCCGATTCCTCCATTTGCAAATGGACCGCATTAACGCATAGAAAAAACCTTGCAAAGTTTTACTTACTAATTTGGAACCTGTCGGGGCAAAAGATCGGAAAATGACATTTTTTTATAGAGAAGTGGGTAAGAGCGATGATACCCCACCAATGCTAACATTTGAGTAAATTGCAAAAATCGTCCTCGTGGCTTAGCCAAATTGCAGATTTCGTCCGTACTGTTCATTAAGTGCAAAAACAGTCCGTTGACTGCACTGTTTCGTCCGCTTTTGGTCCTTTGACTTAATTGCCGTTAAATAGACTCCGTTGGTAGTTACACTTTAGCCCTTTTGACTAACCACCGTTGCAGCACACATCCTTCAAACCACAAGGACGATTTTTGCAATTTATTTTTCGAATTAAAAAAAAAAAAAAAAAAAAAAAAAATCCTAGGTTTTTTTTTTTAATATTTTTTTTTTTCAAAAATGTTTTTTATATAAAAACGTTTTATAAAAAAGTTTTTATATAAAACGTTTTTATATAAAGTTTTTTTATATAAAAATGTTTTTATATAAGAATATTAAAAAAGTTTTTTATATAAAAACGTTTCATATAAAACAACATTTTTATACAAAAACTTTTTTATATAAAAAACATTTTCGAAAAAAAAGTTACTTGATGATAAAAATTATTATATAAAAAATCGAACAAAAACGGATAAAAACGAAGAAAAACGTATTTTTTTCCCGTTTTCATTTTTGTCCATTTTCATCCGATTTTATCTGTTTATATAAAAAATTGTTATATAAAAAATCGAACAAAAACGTAATTTCTTTCCCATTTATATAAATAAACAGCCGTAAGAAAAACGGACAAAACAAACCAAAACGGATAAAAACAAACAAAATCGTAAGAAAAACAGATAAAAAGTAAAAGAAAACAAACAAAAATGGATGAAAACAGATAAAATCGGATGAAAATGGAAAAAAATGAAAACGGGAAAAAAATAATGTTTTTATCCGTTTTTGTTAGATTTTTTTTTGAATAATTTTTATCGTCAAGTAACTTTTTTTTCGAAAATGTTTTTTATAAAAAAAAGTTTTTATATATAAATGTTGTTTTATATGAAACGTTTTTATATAAAAAACTTTTTTAATATTCTTATATAAAAACATTTTCATATAAAAAAACTTTATATAAAAACTTTTTTATAAAACATTTTTATATAAAAAACATTTTTGAAAAAAAATATTAAAAAAAACTATAAAAAAAAAAAGTAGGATTTTTTTTTTTTTTTTTTTTAATTCGAAAAAAAAAATTGCAAAAATCGTCTTTGTGGTTTGAAGGATGTGTGCTGCAACGGTGGTTAGTCAAAAGGGCTAAAGTGTAACTACTAACGGAGTCCATTTAACGGCAGTTAAGTCAAAGGACCAAAAGCGGACGAAACAGTGCAGTCAACAGACTGTTTTTGCACTTAATGAACAGTACGGACGAAATCTGCAATTTGGCTAAACCACGAGGACGATTTTTGCAATTCACTCCTAACATTTTAACTGTATCCGACAATCAAGGATGCACTCGTATAAGACATGATCAATGGTGTATGTTGCCTCATTACATAATGGACATAACGAAGAAGCAGAGATTATACTTTTCGAGTTAAAAGCTGAAAGACTGGGCAACTTGTTATTGTCACACCCCCAAAATATCGCAGCGGAACGATAGTGTCATTGGGGTATGACGTCATAGCACAAAGTATGGATACAGAAAACGACCTCTATAATGAGACGTTTTGAAAAGCCTACCATTCGATTAGATAAGTTAAAGTTTACAAAACAAGAAATTCCAAAGTTTGATAATACATGAAGGTTTACAAAACATGTCGAATGATAATTGATAAAAGCACAAGACTCCAATGTATGCCATGTGACCCAAAAGCTCCATGAAATGCTATCACCTTACGACCTGAGATAAACATGCTAAAAAAGGTCAACACAAAGGTTGGTGAGTTCATAAGTTTGTAATAAAATAATCTGAAATACTTTGAGAAATGTTCACACAGCACAAGCATTGTAAATCCACCCAGTTACAAGTTCCGCCCATACAAAACTTGCAACCTGTGTGTTCACAACCCATTGCCTAAAATAGAATGACAATCATGAATATGCGCATTAAGGTAGTTAAAAGTATAAATGTCACCACAAGGGTCTTCCAACAACTCGTGTTGGGATGTTCCTCCAACGACTCACGTTGGGCTGTATCCATATAAATGGCCTTCCAACATATAAATATTGGGATGTTCCTCCAACGACTCACGTTGGGCTGTATCCAAATAAATGGCCTTCCAACATATAAATATTGGGATGTTTGTTTAAGTCTAGTCACTTCACGCACCAAGTCTAAAGTATAAGTAATGTTGTTTGGCAAAAGAGTTTAAATGTTTTGATAAATAAGCATGTATCTTGCCCCAAATAGTTTATAAGAATTTAAACGAGTAAAAGCAGGGTATGAACTCACCTGGTATGATTGATATGCTAACAAAATGAAGTGCACGAAAATGAGGCTCGGAAACTATCCGCGACCTAAAATAAATGATATGCTCTAATATAAGTCATGAAACAATGTCGTGCATGCAAACTCATATGATATCCATACCACTTGTACGTTTTGGAAATAATGTTTATCGTCAAATATATGTTTATGACATCATGTCGTATTAAAAATACTCTACAAGTAGTTACGTTGAAACAACCTCCTACGATAGTCGCAAAATGGTGCACATCGAGTGTTAGGAAACGAACCCAATAGTTTTGGAAAGCTTGCATCATTATCTCAAAGTTTTAGTGTTTAAGTTTCCATCCTAGAGGTCTCGATCACAAAGAAAAATATAGGTTAAGGATGGTACTTTAGTCCAAAAAAATATAGTTTAAGGGTGGTTTTCGGCCAAGTTTAAGTGACCATATTTAATTCATTACAACTCCGCTAGACAAACGGTCGGACATTTTGGAAAATATGCTTGGCGAACTTGCTTTTACTAGAAGACATCACTTTATAAAAAGTTCTACATTAATGTTAAAAACGACCTCCAACGTGGTAACTAGTTTTTCCGTAATATTTGCCTATTAGAAATAATATAGTTTTTCTTATATAATAAAGTTACGGCAACTTTGTGAAAACGTGTATAATTTAATCGTTACAAATCCGTTTTTTACGTTTTATATGTCCTTAGCTTCGTATCAAAGTATACTAATATATTTTTGACAAGTCGACATAATTTATAGCACATAAGTTTCATTTTTGACTCGTACAAAATAAACAATACATGCTGAAATTTCCAGAAAATTATAGTTTTCGTCGCCAACTTGAAAAATTCATAACTTCTTCGTTATAGCTCCGTTTTAATCCGTTCAAGCGGCCACGTTTTCGTTTTAAAGTGTATTTTCTAAATATCTAGGCCAAAAATATTTACCTACTGTCGGATTTTCCAGATTTTCAAGATATGGACAGACCCTTATATATATTTGTCGAAATGAGTTTTTATCGCGCAAAACGTATTCTAACCAATTCAAAACAACTCCGAAGCTATTCTAATCCTACCATACACCTTCTTAGGGTGTCATGGGTTCCTAGGCATCACCAAGAGTGATATTGATAAGGTTTTAAAAGGTACCATTTTGAGGGGTCGTTTAAGTCCTTATTTGATCACTTTTGTATCCGTTATTGCTTAATATCGTTCCTTTTCACTTTTTAGGTCTCGTGAAGGCAAAATGCTGGAATGGCACTTATTTGGACGGAAAGGCGCGAATATATGAAGAAAATGGCCAAAGTCGAAATCGAGACACTCACAGTTGCTGAATGTAGAAGGCGACGGCGTCTGGTGTTAATTGCGACGCCGTCGGAGAATTATTGTGACGGGACAGAACTCAAAACTCGTATTTTCAAGAGACGGCGTCTAGTGGTGAAAGAGTAGGCCGTCGCTACTCAGACGGCCTAGATGCAATCCAGACGACGTCAGAAGCTGAAGAGGACGGCGTCACGGACATAAGGTGACGTCGTCGCAAGGTTAACGTGGCCAAGACGAAACCCTAATGGCGGCGACACGACGACGTCACTAAACATAAGGTGACGCCGTCGCAATTGTAATCTTATATATAGAATCTGAATTTTTCAGTCTTTGTGTGGAGAGTCTTTGGAGTAAAAACCTAAAACCGAACATAAGGTGTCTTGTACAGTATTTTAGGGTTTTTAACCCTATCTTACACCAAGATAAGTCTTTGCTTCATTAATTCAATTATGTCTTTGATTATTTGTGTGTATGCTTGCATGTTCTCCATGTCCGGCTAATTTATTTGTGTGTTTGCTTAGGAAGTATGAAACTTAATTATTGAATATTGATTGGTTGTTTCTTATCTTAGTTGATTAATGATCTAGTAATGCGATAGGTCATTCGTTGTGTACTTAATGCTTGATTCATCTTTGTGAACCTTAGAGTATGATTACCTGAGTGATTGTAGGCTAAACCATCCGAAGAGCGCCTTAGAGTAGGAGTCTATAATCTCTAAGTGGATTTGTAGACAAGACCCTTTGGTAAGTTCAAAGAGTTAGGGAGAAACGCATACCCTACAACTTTAGACACACAACGCAACTAGGAATAAGACGTGACACTCAACCATCAATAGGAGATAATTAAGGAGTAATACAAACTAAGTAAACACATCTTTAAACTATCATACGAGCACACATTAATTAGACATAGACTCCCACAACCTTAGTTTAGATAATTAGATAATAGTAGAGTAATCGGTAGAAATACCAACCCCCCAAATCCAATACCCGAGATTCGTACCTTTTCATTTTCATAAAATATAAAAAGATAAAAAATAATCTTCCTCAACCTTAACCTTAGCGTAGTAACTCACTACTAGCATTCCTATTCCCCTAGAGAACGATATCAATACCCGTGGCTTACCCTAATTACTACACTACAACGATTAGGTTCACTGCCTAGGGTGTTATAAAACTATCTCGAAGAAAAGGAAGTTTCCTTGACCCCGAACGACGCGTGTAGCGTTATCAAGTTTTTGGCGCCGCTGCCGGGGAATAGAATAGCTAGTTAGTAGTCCACCTCGTTTAGGTTTCTTTGCTTGATTCCTATCAAGTAAATTTTTCTTATTTTTTTTAGATTTCTCTTAGTCTATCCCCCTTCTTCGTAACCTTTGTTCGTAACCCCATCACTTTTCATCATGGAAGGTGATAACCCACTACCATTCATCAACATACCACCAAATGACCCGCCAAGAGCCCGTACTCTTGGTGAATACTCAAGACCAAACCACTTAGGCTATAGGAACACCATTGAGCTTCCCGACCAAGCCCAAACTACGGCCCTGCGATCCGACACCATCCGGTTGGTGCAAAACGGATGTGCATTCCATGGACTTCGTTCCGAAGATCCAAATCAACATCTGAGGGATTTCCTCAAAATCGTCGATTCCATCGACCTTGATGCTACTACTCGGGAGACCACGCGCCTGCGTCTCTTCCAATTCTCTCTACGGGACCAAGCTAGTAATTGGCTTGAGCGACTTCCCGCCGGCTCCATCTCAAGTTGGTATGATCTTACTTCTTGCTTCCTTGCTCAATTTTTCCCACCGGGGAGAACCACTAAGCTTAGGAATGACATCTTGATGTTCCAACAACGTCAAGGTGAATCTCTCTACGAAGCATGGACCCGATTCAAGGACTTACTTCATAAAGTCTCTCATCACGGCATTGATCTTTGGCTCCAAGTCCAAATCTTTTATGATCATGTCAACTTTCCCACTAAGCGATCCATTGACCAAGCGGCCGGTGGAAAACTTAGTGATCTCACCGCAGAAGAATCATGGGAAATAATAGAGGACCTCGCCCTCTATGACAACGAAAGTTGGGATGACCCCCGTGAGCTGCCCAAAACCGTCAAGGCAATCTCCTTGCCTCCTCCCGACCGTAGGATGATCGAACTTGAAGATCAGGTTAAATTCCTCATGAGTTCCTACGAAAATCCTAAGTCTTCACACCATGTGAACAAAGCTTCCTCTTCATGTGAGCCGTTTTGTGATCCTCATAACACGCGCAATAGCACCCGATCCCCCGAACACGCTTCTGTTGACTACGCATCCTCGCGTATTAATGGAACGGGAGGAAGATTCCCTACAACACCCGGACCTAGGAATTTCAATGAAACCCGAGAGGCATGGAAAGGCAAGCCCGATTTCTACTGGGGACAAACCAAATAATTCACCTCTAATGATTTCTCATGGCCCCCACCTAACGGTCCTAACCAACAAAACATCGAAGGCATGTTGCAAAACCTAGTTACATCCCAAGAAACCCAAATGGCTAAACTCTCGGACCGCTTTAATAATCAACAAGCCGAGATGGATAGGAAAATAGACAACCTTTTGAAAGCCATAGCTAATAGTGATAAGAAGGTTAGTGCTATCTCAACTCCCGAGCCTTCAGGCATAGAGATTAAGGATCCAAGCAAGCTAAAGTATGTCCAATTCGTCAATACCATCGCCTTAGTTGAACCTGATGAAACAAATGACGAAGAGGACTATACACTTATGGATGAGGAAATACCCGAGGAAGTAGATGAAGTAGACATTGACTATTTCAACAAATTTCCTATGGAAGAAGAACTATCTCGCCACCCTCACTTAGTGCGTGACCTCCGTCACATGTATGTTAGGAAAAGTCCTCGAATTAAGTTTGGGAACCCTTGGAATCTTAACATACCCTGTGTCATAGGACACCTTTTTGTGGCAAAAGCTTACATTGATCGCAAGTCCCCAATCAACATAATGACTAGCACCTACTACAATTGGATATTGAAGAAGCCTATTCCAACTAGGCAAGACCCCAATGATCCTAATGTTAGTTGCAATTTTCTTGGTAGAGTTAAGGGATTGCCCGTTTATGTAGGTAGTTTCACGTTTCCTACGGATTTCATAATTGTGGATGATATTAGCACAGCCATAGACCCTAGCTTGTCCCATGTTATTCTAGGAAAACCTTTCATAGAAAGCACCGGAATGACCTATGACCCCTCATTGGGAGTAGTGCGATTCAAGAATAAGACCGATGACATAGCTTACCAAATGCCGTTTAAGATTGAGAAGTTTTCATCACTCTCTAATGATGAAAAGGAACTTAAACTATCGGTCTATTATAGGAATGATGAGGATAGGGAGAAAGGTGTTGATTATGTTATGGCTAAGATTTTCGGATTCTACAAGGATTGCTTGAGCCTAGGACCGGAATACAGGACCGAATGGAGAGAGGATGAACTCTTAGAGAAGCGCATTTTAGGGCACTACTACAACATGGAATCCCCCATTAGAGGCCGTCAAGAGGACGGTAGTGAGGCAACGTAGGAGCACGACTATGAGTCTAGCTACAAGACTCTTTAATAAAGAAAAGCGCTTCGTGGGAGGCAACCCATGCTTAATTGTTTGCTTGTTAGTGTCATATATCTTTTATTAATTGTTTATCCTCATGTTTAAATTTGTGAAAATGCTTTATTTTGTTTTTAACCTCGTCTTAATTGCATATAAAGGTATTTTACATAAGGGATAAGTGTAGGGAGGATTACACACGTTTTCAAAAGAAACGTAAACATGAGAATAACAATTAATTAAAAGATATTTATGTTTGTTTGTTCGAGTCAAATGCTTGTATCGAGTCATAATGGATGTTTTGCAGAAATTTTTCCAGATTCTAAAGATGTAAATTTTCCAGAATTTTTTCCAGAAAATCGCAGACCAGTTTTTGTCAGGATAACCTGACGGCATCAGGATTGCAACCTGACGGCGTCAGGAAGGAGTAAAAACATCAGATTACTTTTTCTCGTTTTCTGAGCCACTTATAAATTTTTGGAAATTTCCAGGTCTTAATTTTCTTAAAAATTCTGTAAACATCCATTCCACAAGCATTATATCTTAGTTTAAATCGAGTCTTATATATTATTACCGCCGATTTTACGCGAAGGTTTCGTTTGTTTTCTTCAAGTGTGCAGGTTTAGTTTGTCAAGAAGAAGTTACATAAGATTGGAAGGAGCTTTTCACGCAATAATTCTTCTTGAATAGAATTTAACCACGGATCCTACCGAGCTAATCAGGGGAGTATTAGTTTCTTTCGTTTTTAATTACCTTCTATTATCATAACTTTGATACTTTCGGGGAACATTGGGGACAATGTTCAGTTTAAGTGTAGGGAGGGAAAATAAAATGGGAACTTTGAAACTATGCTTATCCTTGATTATTTGTTTCGTCCAATTGTGATTGTGTAATAAACCATGAGAAAATGTCGGTTAGGGTAATTTTGGCACCAAATTTAAATTTTTTTATGACATATAGGAGTGGGCCATTAGTCTTAACAAAAGCGTCTCATGGATAGGAAGTTGCATGACTAGCACAAAAAACCCTTTACCACCCAAATTCCACCCAAAATGTGAGGATCGCCCTTAGATTAGTAGGAATTAAAGCATTCATCTTTAATGCTTAGAGTGTGAACCGGTAGTATATTAGATTCTAGAACTTGTTTTGTGATGCATTCCGAGATCGCAAGTGAGGCTACACTTGTGTAGTTAGGAATAACTAAATGATAAGAGGCATTAGGATAACCCTTGTTTAATACCCGTAATATAATTACTTCTTCCACATCGGTTGAGTAATTCCCCCACACCCTTTGCATTGTACTCATCTTTAGTACACGATACCCCTAGTTAACCCCTCAGAGCCTATCCTTTTCGCGGTTCTCGTGATGTTTCGGTTTTTCCGGAATATCAATGAAGAGCATTGTTTACACCCCACCCCCAAATGTACACCCAAATCGCCTTAGCCTACCCTTTATGCACTCACTTTTAGTGCAAATATTTGTTATCACCCTAAACCCTTAGTTCAATTATCTAGTTGCTTGCATAAGTTGCTAAGTCGAGTCATATCCTTTGTATACAGTTTTGGGATGATTGGGATTCATGAGAAAAGTTAAAGTTTATGAAATGACGGGAAGGGAACGTTAAATTCAAATTCCCTTTGTTTGCGTAATAATGTACCCCAAGTGTTTTAATCTTTTCAAATCGGGTCAAATTAGTGTTAGAGTAATAAAAACTCAAGTGTAGGGATGTGCTTATAAATCCCTAGTATTTTGATGTTATCTTAGAGGATGGTAGAGTAAAAGTGTATGAAAAAAAAAAAAAAAAAAAAAAAAAAAAAAAAAAAAAACATACGGGCTACCATCCTACATCTATCTTTAAATTTATGTTTGTTTATTTCAGTTATCTAAAGTTTAGAGTGTCGAGTCTTGGCTTAGCAACGCCATTCTTCATATGCATTTAACATAGAGATTTTTGACTTGCCACCACTAAATAGCCTATCCCACCAAACCCTTGTTTCCTTACCGTAAGCCTAACGTTACAACCCTTTAAAAGACCTCTTTGATAGTCTTTCCTAGGTGCTTACGCCAAAGCGATGGAGGTTTGATCTATTCTCAAGCCTATGGTAATCTATGTACTAGGACCGGTTAATGAGTGTTTATCTTCCATTTTCTATATTGTTATATTTCATTTATACACCCGAGAGAGATGTGAGTATCCAAACACCCCATGTGAGGTGCTAGTTTGTAATTTCCGTGCTTGTTATGACTTTTGCGGGGCTTATATGTGTTGTGGACCGTTTTGAATTAATGCTTCATGACCCCTAACTTATAAATTAATTGGCTAAAAGCACATTTGCTTGAGGACAAGCAAATAACAAGTGTAGGGATATTTGATAAGGTTTTAAAAGGTACCATTTTGAGGGGTCGTTTAAGTCCTTATTTGATCACTTTTGTATCCGTTATTGCTTAATATCGTTCCTTTTCACTTTTTAGGTCTCGTGAAGGCAAAATGCTGGAATGGCACTTATTTGGACGGAAAGGCGCTAATATATGAAGAAAATGGCCAAAGTCGAAATCGAGACACTCACAGTTGCTGAATGTAGAAGGCGACGGCGTCAGGTGTTAATTGCGACGCCGTCGGAGAATTATTGTGACGGGACAGAACTCAAAACTCGTATTTTCAAGAGACGGCGTCTAGTGGTGAAAGAGTAGGCCGTCGCTACTCAGACGGCCTAGATGCAATCCAGACGACGTCAGAAGCTGAAGAGGACGGCGTCACGGACATAAGGTGACGCCGTCGCAAGGTTAACGTGGCCAAGACGAAACCCTAATGGCGGCGACACGACGGCGTCACTAAACATAAGGTGACGCCGTCGCAATTGTAATCTTATATATAGAATCCGAATTTTTCAGTCTTTGTGTGGAGAGTCTTTGGAGTAAAAACCTAAAACCGAACATAAGGTGTCTTGTACAGTATTTTAGGGTTTTTAACCCTATCTTACACCAAGATAAGTCTTTGCTTCATTAATTCAATTATGTCTTTGATTATTTGTGTGTATGCTTGCATGTTCTCCATGTCCGGCTAATTTATTTGTGTGTTTGCTTAGGAAGTATGAAACTTAATTATTGAATATTGATTGGTTGTTTCTTATCTTAGTTGATTAATGATCTAGTAATGCGATAGGTCATTCGTTGTGTACTTAATGCTTGATTCATCTTTGTGAACCTTAGAGTATGATTACCTGAGTGATTGTAGGCTAAACCATCCGAAGAGCGCCTTAGAGTAGGAGTCTATAATCTCTAAGTGGATTTGTAGACAAGACCCTTTGGTAAGTTCAAAGAGTTAGGGAGAAACGCATACCCTACAACTTTAGACACACAACGCAACTAGGAATAAGACGTGACACTCAACCATCAATAGGAGATAATTAAGGAGTAATACAAACTAAGTAAACACATCTTTAAACTATCATACGAGCACACATTAATTAGACATAGACTCCCACAACCTTAGTTTAGATAATTAGATAATAGTAGAGTAATCGGTAGAAATACCAACCCCCCAAATCCAATACCCGAGATTCGTACCTTTCCATTTTCATAAAATATAAAAAGATAAAAAATAATCTTCCTCAACCTTAACCTTAGCGTAGTAACTCCCTACTAGCATTCCTATTCCCCTAGAGAACGATATCAATACCCGTGGCTTACCCTAATTACTACACTACAACGATTAGGTTCACTGCCTAGGGTGTTATAAAACTTGCTCGAAGAAAAGGAAGTTTCCTTGACCCCGAACGACGCGTGTAGCGTTATCAGATATATTACAAGGAATAATTATAGGAAGACATATATATATATATATATATATATATATATATATATATATATATATATATATATATATATATATAACCCTTAAAATCAATGAAAAAGTGGTACAAACATCATATGACTTGCATGTTTTCTCAATATGATGAAATGAATATGAAAATGAATATGAAATATGATCATGAATATGAAAAGCTTACAAGTTAACTTGATGAGGTTAAATGAACAAAGGATTTCCTAATCACCCAAGGTTTTTATCTCAAAACCTTAATCAAGAGTGTGTCTAGAGTGTTTATAACTTGACTTGAAAATATTTTGGTGATCCTTCTTGATCCTTATGGTGTGGCCGGTTTGCAAGATAAGAGAGAAAAGAAATGGATTTGATCTTTTACACTCTGAAAAAATAGACTTGTATGTGTTGATATTTTGTATATAATACATTAAACTTAGAAGATATTATGCAAATTAAGTGAGTCATTCCCCCTTATGTCGACAAGGGGGTAACTTTGTTTGATGTTTATATATATATATATATATATATATATATATATATATATATATATATATATATATATATATATATATATATATATATATATATATTTTAAAATAGTATAAGTATAAGTAAGTGTAAGTTAATTGAAGTTAAGTGATAACTTGTATACACATTTGAGTATTTAAGGTAGCGTTAGTTAAAAATAAATTTCAACGGGTCAAGATAAAATATATTGAGGTCAAAAAAATTATAAAAATACATTTCTTGCAAAATTTGAGTGAAATAATAATTATCGAGTTGAATTTACAAAAAGCGTCGTAAATATTTATATATAACAATTTATATACAAAATAAATTTAAAACACTGGGTAAACTCATAATATTATTTTATAAACTTAATATGAGTATAAAAGTATATCGGGATAATTTTTGGAAGTAACGGATCAATTTTTCAAAATAATTAATTACGCGATAGCGTTTATTTAATAAGAAATTATGCGTTTAATGTAAAATGCAAAACCATGCGTGAACTAATATGAAATGATGAATATGGAGTTTGAGAAATGACCGGAAATTGAGAATTGTGACATTCTTCCCATGTCAGAGGAATCACGTCCTCGTGATTCAATCGATGATACTTAAAGGTCTACCCTTAGGTTTCGCGAAATCAGGGTGTATGGTCAAAGTGCTTATGCCAAAACTTATGCGTCTAGGTTTCTTATCTAATGAGACTCACTGAATCTGAATAATACGGTGGATCACTTAATGGTCTAGGGAAAACGTACCAGTTATGCATTGCGGGCTGCCTCGGTTCCTACATAGAATGCTCGAGCTCGGGGTGGACTGATATTGAGTACAGGGTTTGGGTTATTTCCTTCAATTGCCACAGCTAGATGAGCTTGCATCGGTGGCTTATTCAACTGAGGAAAATTATTCCGGTAGTGATTCGGGCTGTTGCACTCGAAGCAAGTCCTTTGGTTATTCCTCATGTTGCCCGTGTTAACCGTTGTTACCGGTCTTGCACGCTCTCTACATTGGCTTGAAAAATGGCTCGACTGATTGCATATTGTACAAAAGCGGCAGGGCTTGGACTTCGGGTGATGATAGGCACATTTAGCACATTTGGGATGTGTACCCGCATACTCTCTTTGTTCTGTACCAGTTGCCACAAAAACTCTTGCCCTTTTGTTGTCTGCTACCACGTCTATCTGCTTATTCGACCCACTTGCTTCCTTCCTCTTATCACTGCTCTTCAAAGTACCATTTCTAACCATCTCGTCTGTCAAGGTTCCTGCCCTCAGTATTGCACTTTGTATTGTAGATGGCTCAGTCGTTTTCACAGTTCCACGGATTTCGGGGACAAGACCATATATGTACCTCGAGATTCTCTTGGACTCAGGGGTAACTAGATGAGGAACTAGTCTGGCTAACTCATGAAATCGGTCTGTGTAGGCTGCGTGACCAGCCCCTATCATGGAGTGGTGATAAAATTCATCTTCTAGTTTCTGCATTTCATTGTCCGGGCAATACTCCTCTTTCAATAACGCCTTAAATTCGTCCCATGTCATACCTGTAGCTGCTTCTCTGCCCCTAGCCTGTAGCTGTGTGTTCCACCATGTCAATGCCTTTCCTGATAGCAAGCAAGCAGCATACTTTACCCTCTGATGGGTGGCACAATTGCTGATGTCGATCACTGACTCTGTCTTCTCTACCCATCGAGTATACGCCAAAGCACCTCCTATACCATCAAACTCCACTGGTTTGCATGCCGAAAATTCCTTATATGTGTATCCAATTCAGTTGTTGTTGTTGTTGTTGGTGTTGTTGTTGTTGTTGTTACTGCCAACTACATTGTTGGTGTCGCCATTCCCGTTCCCGCGGTTTCCCAAGTTATTCATATGATTTCCAACTTGTGTGACAATAGTGGGAAGCAAGATTTGAAGTTGTTGAGCGATGATGGCGGCAAAATCAGGGTTTCCGCCAGTGTTGTTGTCATTGTTACCCATGTTGCTACCGCCTTCTCTACCTCCACGCTCACCTGTCCTTCCACCCCTTTGGGCCGCACCACCTCGGTTAGTGCTGCGTGTTACCCTCTTTGGTGCCATGATCTCTGCAAGGGAAAGAACCGTTGAATTCCCAATGTCTATACTTAACGTCCTCAAACATAATACCACGCCACAAATTGGTTCCTAAGGTGTGCCCACACCGATCTACGTATGCGTAGTCGCATATGTCCACGTGGGTTGTGACGCATTTATAATTATGTTGGCCACCATAATTATAATTGCCTCATTTCACACGTGTACATACCACCAAGCATACATGTCTCGGCGATTGATGTTACTGAAATAGGTAGCCAGTCTATCATCCGATTCTAAACGGTGGAGGAGGAATTTAGGGTAGGTATCTAGGGAGAGTCGCACTTGGTGTATAGGAAATTCCTTTAGGTGCTAAAGTCACTATGAGGTTTGGTCGCCAGCAGTTCCCAAAGTATCCTCAAGAGAACTCCCATCCTCGGGCAAAATCATCAAATCTATACAGCTTTATAGTAACACTTATTTAGCTCGATCTCGTGTCTCATCAAACAAGAACTGTCACGAGATCAAGTTAGATAAGTGCTCATTACTGAGCTCCATATTTTTAATGACTTGACTAGATTTTGGGACTCCCCTATCGGTACAAGGAAACCACGTTATCCAATGAGGTGGTTCTATAAGAAATATTTAAGAAAACATATGCGCACGAAAAGTGTGTAAGGCAATAGGAAAAGAAAGGATCGACGTGAAAGCGGTTATAGTCTAGGAACTAAAATGCAACCTAGTTCTCTATAACCAAGTCTCTGATACCAATCTGTCACACCCCCAAAATATCGCAGCGGAACGATAGTGTCATTGGGGTATGACGTCATAGCACAAAGTATGGATACAGAAAACGACCTCTATAATGAGACGTTTTGAAAAGCCTACCATTCGATTAGATAAGTTAAAGTTTACAAAACAAGAAATTCCAAAGTTTGATAATACATGAAGGTTTACAAAACATGTCGAATGATAATTGATAAAAGCACAAGACTCCAATGTATGCCATGTGACCCAAAAGCTCCATGAAATGCTATCACCTTACGACCTGAGATAAACATGCTAAAAAAGGTCAACACAAAGGTTGGTGAGTTCATAAGTTTGTAATAAAATAATCTGAAATACTTTGAGAAATGTTCACACAGCACAAGCATTGTAAATTCACCCAGTTACAAGTTCCGCCCATACAAAACTTGCAACCTGTGTGTTCACAACCCATTGCCTAAAATAGAATGACAATCATGAATATGCGCATTAAGGTAGTTAAAAGTATAAATGTCACCACAAGGGTCTTCCAACAACTCGTGTTGGGATGTTCCTCCAACGACTCACGTTGGGCTGTATCCATATAAATGGCCTTCCAACATATAAATATTGGGATGTTCCTCCAACGACTCACGTTGGGCTGTATCCAAATAAATGGCCTTCCAACATATAAATATTGGGATGTTTGTTTAAGTCTAGTCACTTCACGCACCAAGTCTAAAGTATAAGTAATGTTGTTTGGCAAAAGAGTTTAAATGTTTTGATAAATAAGCATGTATCTTGCCCCAAATAGTTTATAAGAATTTAAACGAGTAAAAGCAGGGTATGAACTCACCTGGTATGATTGATATGCTAACAAAATGAAGTGCACGAAAATGAGGCTCGGAAACTATCCGCGACCTAAAATAAATGATATGCTCTAATATAAGTCATGAAACAATGTCGTGCATGCAAACTCATATGATATCCATACCACTTGTACGTTTTGGAAATAATGTTTATCGTCAAATATATGTTTATGACATCCTGTCGTATTAAAAATACTCTACAAGTAGTTACGTTAAAACAACCTCCTACGATAGTCGCAAAATGGTGCACATCGAGTGTTAGGAAACGAACCCAATAGTTTTGGAAAGCTTGCATCATTATCTCAAAGTTTTAGTGTTTAAGTTTCCATCCTAGAGGTCTCGATCACAAAGAAAAATATGGGTTAAGTATGGTAGTTTAGTCCAAAAAAATATAGTTTAAGGGTGGTTTTTGGCCAAGTTTAAGTGACCATATTTAATTCATTACAACTCCGCTAGACAAACGGTCGGACATTTTGGAAAATATGCTTGGCGAACTTGCTTTTACTAGAAGACATCACTTTATAAAAAGTTCTACATTAATGTTAAAAACGACCTCCAACGTGGTAACTAGTTTTGCCGTAATATTTGCCTATTAGAAATAATATAGTTTTTCTTATATAATAAAGTTACGGCAACTTTGTGAAAACGTGTATAATTTAATCGTTACAAATCCGTTTTTTACGTTTTATATGTCCTTAGCTTCGTATCAAAGTATACTAATATATTTTTGACAAGTCGACATAATTTATAGCACATAAGTTTCATTTTTTGACTCGTACAAAATAAACAATACATGCTGAAATTTCCAGAAAATTATAGTTTTCGTCGCCAACTTGAAAAATTCATAACTTCTTCGTTATAGCTCCGTTTTAATCCGTTCAAGCGGCCACGTTTTCGTTTTAAAGTGTATTTTCTAAATATCTAGGCCAAAAATATTTACCTACTGTCGGATTTTCCAGATTTTCAAGATATGGACAGACCCTTATATATATTTGTCGAAATGAGTTTTTATCGCGCAAAACGTATTCTAACCAATTCAAAACAACTCCGAAGCTATTCTAATCCTACCATACATCTTCTTAGGGTGTCATGGGTTCCTAGGCATCACCAAGAGTGATATATTACAAGGAATAATTATAGGAAGACATATATATATATATAACTCTTAAAATCAATGAAAAAGTGGTACAAACATCATATGACTTGCATGTTTTCTCAATATGATGAAATGAATATGAAAATGAATATGAAATATGATCATGAATATGAAAAGCTTACAAGTTAACTTGATGAGGTTAAATGAACAAAGGATTTCCTAATCACCCAAGGTTTTTATCTCAAAACCTTAATCAAGAGTGTGTCTAGAGTGTTTATAACTTGACTTGAAAATATTTTGGTGATCCTTCTTGATCCTTATGGTGTGGCCGGTTTGCAAGATAAGAGAGAAAAGAAATGGATTTGATCTTTTACACTTTGAAAAAATAGACTTGTATGTGTTGATATTTTGTATATAATACATAATACATTAAACTTAGAAGATATTATGCAAATTAAGTGAGTCATTCCCCCTTGTGTCGACAAGGGGGTAACTTTGTTTGATGTTTATATATATATATATTTTTAAAATAGTATAAGTATAAGTAAGTGTAAGTTAATTGAAGTTAAGTGATAACTTGTATACACATTTGAGTATTTAAGGTAGCGTTAGTTAAAAATAAATTTCAACGGGTCAAGATAAAATATATTGAGGTCAAAAAAATTATAAAAATACATTTCTTGCAAAATTTGAGTGAAATAATAATTATCGAGTTGAATTTACAAAAAGCGTCGTAAATATTTATATATAACAATTTATATACAAAATAAATTTAAAACACTGGGTAAACTCATAATATTATTTTATAAACTTAATATGAGTATAAAAGTATATCGGGATAATTTTTGGAAGTAACGGATCAATTTTTCAAAATAATTAATTACGCGATAGCGTTTATTTAATAAGAAATTATGCGTTTAATGTAAAATGCAAAACCATGCGTGAACTAATATGAAATGATGAATATGGAGTTTGAGAAATGACCGGAAATTGAGAATTGTGACAGTTATTTACCGCCCTTCAAATATGTTCACTTTTATTGGAGTCCAATTGTTCTAGTTGTGATTGCATCCAATAGAGAATGATTTAAGAATGTTCTGAAAAGCTATGAATTTTTCGTTTGACGCAAGAGACCATTGCCATTTATCTTAGTCATAAGCAGTAAGCGAGAGGGAGTTGAGAACCTGTTCCAGACCTGCTAGCGCGTCAACGAACTAATCAAACTCCAAATACCTGACCAAACAATGCTCACTAATTTCCAATGATATGAAACTAAGCACCCCTTATTTATTTCGAGAGCAAAAAGACGGGGAAAACCATGTTTCAAAGGTAGGCCATGAGTGTTCCAAACATCTTTCCAAAGTATACTGAATTCCCTTTGCCAAGTTTATTATAAAAGGAAGTGGAAAACTGTACACCAAATTTATCAATAGCATTGTTGCCACTTTGAATGTTAGCTCAAACTCCCTTATGCAGATCGGTACCAATATTTAAACAAAAACCGACATCTAGACCATTGAACGCTTTCACCACTTTGCACCATAAGGCATTGCTTTCTTGATTAAATCTGTAGCGCCATTTACCAATAATGCTAAGAGTTTTAGCCTTAAGACTTCCAATACCCAAACCACCCATGTACTTACTAGCTAAAACGCTCTCCCATATAATCCATGAAATGCTTTTACTATCTTCTTTAAACCCCCTTAAGAATCGTCTTCGATTTTTCTCAAGCAAATGTATAACTTTAGCGGGAGCCCGAAATAATGATAAAAGGTACAAAGGCAAGCTACTAAGCACTGCTTTAATCAATCAGAGTTTGTCCCCAATTGACAAAAGCCTTGATTTCCAAAAGGATAACTTATTAATAAATCTATCAATCACTACTCCCCAATTGTCCACTTTCGACATATCTTTCCAACAGGTAATCTGATGTACATGAATGACGATACATCATCATTACAATTAAGAATGGAAGCAACTCTTTCTACTTCTCTTGTATCGATTCCAATCCCATGCAATGAGCTCTTTTCAATGTTGACACTGAGCCTTGAGATGTCTTAGAAACATTTGAGAATACGAATTAGGTTTTGCACATTTGATAGAGACCATTTCTAGAAGAATAGTGCACCGTCTGCATATTGAAGAAGCGAAAGGTTTGATCCGTCACCACTAAGGGAAACCTAGAAAAATTAATGATGTGCTTCTAAAATGAGAACTTGAAGAGCTTCCATAACCAAAAGGAATAAGAATGGAGATAGATGATCTCCTTGACGAATACCTCAATGTTAATAACCGTTTCCATACAAAATTCTATAGTGGGTGAGCCATTGATTAAAATCAAGATTGTTGCTGATGTTATACAACCTTTTATCCACCTTCACCATTTTGTACAAAAGCCAATATGTTCCATAATGTTAATAAGAAAATCCAACTTTACATGAGCAAAAGCCTTTTCAAAACTGAATTTGAAAAAAAGAATGTTGATGTTGTTGCTCTTAGCGTAGGACTCAATCTTGTTTGCGATAAGTATACCGTCAAGAATTTGTCTGCCTTTATAAATGCGACTTGATTTGGTGAAATGATTTTATGCATTACCTTGGATAATTTGTTAGCTAATATCTTCAATATGTCATTATAGATACAATAAATAATACATATTGGACGATAATATGCAACTACTAAAGGTTCTTTTAACTTTGAGACAAGAACAGTGAAAGAAGGGTTGACCCCTCTTGCCAAACGACCGGTGTGTTCAAACTTACCTATGCAATTTAAAATTTATGTTTTTATATTGTCCCAGTGGTGTTTTATATAGTGGAAATTCATACCATCCGGCCCTGGAGCTTTTGATCTCGAACAGTCCTAAACTGCATCCTTAATCTCTGACATATTAATGGGTGCCTCAAGTCGAAGCACGTCTTCCTCAATTAAGGAACAAAACCCGTTGCACTTAAATTCAGGCTTTGAACGACGTGGTCCTTGAAACGTGTGTCAAAGTGGCTAAGAATAGATTGATTAATAGTTATGAAATCATTAGTTCTTAACCCATCACATGTGATCCCGTTTATAATAGAATTTCGTGATCTGTTATTTAAAAGCGCGTATAAGAAGCCTGCGTTCTCATCCCCCTCAATAGCCCATTTTTTTCGACCCCTTTGCTTCAATTTATTTCTTTCTTGTTGATCTAAGAACATTACATCCATGATATCAAGTCTAAAAGTGAGACGTTTTAAAGTCTTCGTGTCGTTTTTTTTTCTGCACACCAAAATCTAATATCAACCTTAAGTTTCTTAATTCTGTTTTTAGGACAATGTCACTTACCCCGTTGTACGTCCCAGAATTCCAAGATGAAGTGACAATGGCGTTGAAATTCAGAAGCTCCAACCACCTATTGAACATTCTGAATGACCATAGCCCATGCTTAAAATCTTCATTAACTCTTTGATTCAATAATTTGCACAATTGTACAATTGCACAAACGCATTCAAAACTTCCTTCGATGATTGTTAAAATATCTTTCGACATATTATGTATGTAGTACTTGAATGTTTAGGGTAAGGTGTGTCGCTGAATTATGTTGTTGATTATCAGTTTTAAAATTATCTACTCTTTACTTTTTTGGTGCCTTATAAGGAATTAATACTTTTAATATAGGGTTTGGATTGAATTTTTTTATTTTTAATCAAAGCACTAACTATGGTTGATTTGCTCTTTACACTAATAATGTCATCATAATCTTATCTCAGTTCAGATAAGTTAAATTATATGGACTTTTTTCTTTATTTATTTTTATTTTTATTTTTTTCTATCTACAAAAAGAAACAATGATAGATAAAAAAATATTATAGTGGGTAAAGTTTAAGTTTTATATAATTAAACTTTAAAGATTTTATAAACTCGATCCTCTTGTCTAATCATGTTGGACAAGTCTCTTCGACATCTATCAAAAGAATCAATTAGAGAGCTATGAACTCAATATAATATTCTATGTTTTCCATCACAATTTTGTTGTCTATGTTTCATTTTTATTTGCCTTAGATGTTCATTAATAAATAAAAGTTATGAACACTTAATACAAAATGTTGGACAAGTCTCTTATCGTAACATAGTGTCGGTCACCATACAAATCAATGATAAACTTATTGACAAAAGTTGGTGCTAGAAAATATCAAAACTATAAATAATACTTTCTCCGTATACCACCTTTTCTTTTTAAGTTTATCTCAATTTAATTATCCACTAATAAAAACAGATAGATAAGTTTGTTCGAGTTTATCATATTATTTTTGGTTAAAATTTCGTAAGTTATAAAGGTTTTCTTTCGCGGGTCTCTTCTTGTGGTCCGTGTCCCGAAGCCTGCCTGTTTGAATAGTTTAACTCGGAGGTCGAATTTTAAGTGTGGTGCGGTTTTTTTTTTTTTTTTTTTTTTTTTTTAATGAAAAAGAGAAGAAAAAAAAGGAAAACTTAGTTAAAATTAGGGCTGCAATCAAGTCAAATTCGAGCTTGACTCGATCAAGTCAAGCTTTTATCAAGCTCAAGCCCAAGCTTAATCCCAATAAACTGGCTCGAAACATATAACAAGCCAAGCTCAAGCTTTTAACTTAAAATTAATATTACAAATTAAAAAACAATAATAATTAGTTAAAGCTAAAACTCTCTTTCTAAAAAAATAAAAGAAAAAACAAGTTATTATTATGTTTTTTTAAAACAATTTATATTTTATCTAGAAACAATTATTGTGAGACAGATAAATTAACATTTTAGGTACAACGTACAAACCCCATCCATGCACTCATTTGTTTATACTTTTTTATACCCCAACAAGTTGGCTGGTCATTATTAAAATAAAAGATAATCATAGACATTTATTTATTAAGAAAAAGGTTTCATGATTTTTAATTAATGCATACATGACAAAAATACCTTGACCATGTCTCTCAATATATATAAGACACAAATGTCATATTTTCTCAAAGAGCAAACATGCTAAACAAAAACATGAACGAAACACCCCTACACCACATGGCCGGAAAAAACGTTGGCTGTGGTTTCATGGGTTCTATTTTCGGCCCTCGCCATCGTAAACCACCTCCGGTGCCACGTCTCGAAGCCTCGAAAGAACACAAAAAAACCCAACCAATTCCTAGCACCAATACTTACAAAAAACCACCACAAAAACACCAAAAACCCGTCGCCAAACACCCTCCTAAACCTCCTTCGAAACCCGTAACTTCAACATATAATTCACTTTCCAAAAGTGCATTACATAATAATGTGTCACAATACTCACAAGTAACAAATATATCATACACTCAAAAACTTAGAAAAGAGCCTAGTTTTACCTCTAGCGAGTTAAGTTTACGCGTTACATCAACTATAAAAATCCCGGGGCATTTGGGAAATTTACAGAAGAAAAAAAAACTCGAGAACACAGCGAAAAGCTATACAAATAGCAAGCTAGGAAATGTTTATGGAAATGTGGTTAAAAAGGCGGGACACGAGTCATTTAAAAAGTTGGGTAACGAAAAATATAAAGAAGGACGATTCGATGAGGCTATTGCATTGTATACTGAAGCCATTGGTATGGATTCAAGTATCGCGTGTTATTATAGTAATAGAAGTGCTGCATTAATCGGGCTAGGGAAACTTGCTGATGCGATTTTGGATTGTAAAATCGCTATTCGTATTGATCCTTCTTATCATCGGGCTCATTATCGTCTTGGGTCACTTTATCTAAGGTACGATATGATATGCATTGTTGAGTTGTACCTTATATTTGAAGCATGTGGGTATTATTATTGTTTTTATGGGAATCCTAGGATATCCATTTGTGCATTAATGAGTTGTAGTACAACTCATTAATGCATGACGACGCGTTGAGATTTTGATTGTATGACAAATATGAGTTTCCGAACATAAAACAATTGATTTTTTTACGTGTGTTTTAGGTTTGGGGAAGCGGAGAAAGCTCTATGTCATTACAAGTGTTCGGGTGAGAAAGCCGTAAGACAAGATATTGCGAAGGTACAAGGAGTTAAAGCACAGCTAGTTTCGTGTTCAGAGGCTCGTAAACTTAAAGACTGGAAAAAACTACTAAAAGAAAGCCAATTTGCATATTCATTAGGTGCAGATTCATCGCTTCAGGTACTAGTACTACTTAATGACTTGGTATCGTAAGTTCGTAACATTTGTTCTAAGAAGTGAAGCTTATATACGTTTTGATGATTTGGTGTTATAAGGTTTACGCTATGCAAGCTGAGGCATTACTAAATTTGCATAGACATGAGGAGGCGTACTCTGGCTTTCAAAATGCACCCGTCATAGATGTAAAGATTTCGGCTCAGTTGTTTGGAACAACGGTTACAACTAATTTCTTAACGGTCCAAGCACAAGTCTACTTGGCCGCAGGCAGGTTAGCAAGCGAAAAAATCCTATATTTTCCGCTTAATATCACAGCTTTACTATAGGACTCCTCAAACTGCTTATTTTTCCAAGATAAGAAGCACAAGCTAACCTATTTTATCCTTAAGTGTTTATGTTTACTAAATTAAGCCCGAACAATCAACACTGCTTATGTGCTTAGGAAATAAGTCACTTAACAACGAAAGGACTAAATTTATGGTGTACATTTTTATGTCTGTTATATAATCATACAAAATGTAAAATGTGAATGTAATGTAGGTTTGAGGAGGCAGTAAGTGTTGCGCTACGAGCATCTGAGCTTGACCTACGCGAGGAGGTTTTCAGTGTAGCAAGGAAAACCCGAGCTTTGGCAAAAGCACGAGCCAATGGTAACAAGATTTTCAAAGCATCACAATTTTCCGAAGCATGTAGTATATATAGTGAAGGACTAGAGCATGAACCATACAATTCAGTATTGTTATGCAATCGGGCTGCTTGTCGTTACAAACTAGGACAATTTGAGAGAGCGGTAGAAGATTGTACAATAGCCCTTAATTTACGACCTTCTTATGGCAAGGCTAGACTCCGAAGAGCTCAATGCAATGCCAAGGTATATCAAAATTCGACCGATTCTTTCTTGTGTACATTTAGTATCTAATGCAAGTAGTTTATTTATTCTCGGCGATTTAATTTGTAGTTGGAAAGATGGGAGGCTGCAATTCAAGATTACGACATTTTGAACCAGGATATGCGAGAAGACAAGGAAGTAGAGCGTGAGGTCTTGGAAGCACGAATGCAGCTCGAGAGGCAACATACCCCGGATGCCAAACATGTACAATTCATCGACGGTCCTAAGAAAGAAGAATTTGGAGGTTTTTTAATCGCGGTTTAAGTTAAGAAAAAAGACAGAAAATTTTAGAAATGATTGATGAGTGCCAAAATCGACTGGCGAAAAATATTTTTTAGATCGAGTCGGCTTATGATTTATTTTGTTTATTGATTTGTGTACGTACTTAGTGTCGTATTGACTATATCTTTTGGGTCCGTACAAGATTCTTGGATCCAAAAAAAAAATGTCTTGTAACAAAAAATAATTTATTAGTTGAGTGTTGAGACGGCAATTTTGATTAAAATGACTACTATTATAGTCGTAATATAAGCAATGCTTACGAAGTTCGCAAAATGCTAAACATTCTTACATTTTCATCCTACAAATTGTCCTACTAACAGGATTCTGCTAAGTGGCAGAACTAACGGTTTGGATGCAGACAGAGAATGAGTGAGAAAAACTATATAATATTGATGTGTGTAGAAAGATTTGTAAGATGAAATTGTAAGATATTGGAGCAAAGCTCTTTTGTTTAAGATCTATAAGTTCTTTAAAAATTGAATATGTTGTCAAGTATATCTTCTGCATATACTAGACAATTATATAGGTCAGGGTAGCTGACTCAAGGCGAGCTTGAAACCAGCTACATTAACCTTATTCTAATTTTAATGGCATAATCAACACTTATCATCTCTTAACCATCCCATCAAATAAATAATATAATGTTCTTCCAATGTCAATAAAGAGTAACACATCCAATGGTATTTAACATCCAAAAAACTGCCAAATAAAATACATCCCGAGCCGAAAGATCATAATTCTTTGGCTTATACTTATTTTTTTTCTTGATTTTATCTTAGCTTCCATCTTGGAAAGCATTCATAATTCATTTTACTTATGTCTAAACCTCTAAAAGTCTAATCATCCTACTATAAGTTTGGGCCTTTGGGGTGATCTTTCATATCAAAACAGGCGTTGCTAGTCTAAAGAAAAGAAAACCATTCTTCAAATAATGGGCCCAATGAAACCCAACATTTTTCCATAAGTTTATAAGTATATATTTAACTAGGGGTGTTCACAATTTGGGTAAAAGCCACATGAACTGAAAATCTAAATCGAACCGAATCGGAAAAAACTAAACCAAATTAATAACCGAACAGAATTGACTAACACTGAACCAAACCGAACTATATATTCGGTTTCCGGTTTGGATATGGTTTTTCAAAATGAAAACCAAAACAAACCGAAAACCGAATTCACATTTTTAGGCTTGATATATTTTGGGTGCTAAAAATCTTTATAAATACATGAAAAATAGAAAAAAATTATGTAATTTAGGTTATTCGGGTCAACTCGAAAACCGAACCGAATTCAAATTCGGTTTTTGGTTCGATTCGGTTCGCTTTACCGAAAAAAATTTAACAGAACTAATCGGATCGAATAAATTGAACATTACAATACCGAAACCGATGAGAACCCCTAGTTTTAACTTTTGACACTTATGTTAAAGAGAGTGCTCACTTTTTTACTCAAAGTTGAATGAATATGTCTGTTTTCAAATATGTGAAATTAAACTTTCTTTTAAGAAAATATCATCAATAAGTAACATCACTAAGTTATAAGTTATAAGTTGATATATTTGTCCCTAATGAAATGCTAGGCTCAATAATGAAAATAATGCAAAAATGGATATTTGTGGCTTGACATGTGAAGTATGATTAAGGAGTGACAGTGTATGTATAAGACTAGTAGGTCTAGTACACGTTTGATGTTTTGCAATGATTTTGACTTTATCCAAAAAAATAAAAAAATGATTTTCAAATATTATTGTAAACTATTTGTTGCACGCTCATATTTGGTTGGAAGTTTGTCTTTGTCACTTAAAAATTGATCAATGTTCAACATACTTTGTTATCAAATATGAAATAACAATCAAATTCCCTTTAAAAACAACACACAATATACATTCGCCCTTTCAATTGGGTGCAGCAATGTTTAAAACCCAGGTTGATGTGGCTGGTTCAACCAGAAACATCGGAGGGTGGTTTTTAGCAAAAGAAAAAAACCCGATGGTTAAACCGTAAACCGAAAGCTCAAGGGGTTTGATTAGAAAATTGATATCTATATACTATATATAAAGCATTTAGGACATTTATTTATAAAAGGCTTAAAATTTTCAGTAACACACTCGCTAATTATAGGATCGTTTAAGATTCAAAGATTTAAAAAGTTTGTGTCGACAAAATGAAACCCGTGTGTGATGGGTAAAAGCAAATATGCTAATCGTTGGACTACCACATATTTATGTTCACTTATTGAACAACAAAATAGATATACAACATTTGTAGGGTATGATAATTAAAATTTTATTCGATCTTTCTTCAAAAATATGCATAGAAATAAATGGATGTCAAAATTAAATTTGCATGGTATCCGTGTGTTGCAATGGTTAATACCCTATAACCAAAAATTTTGGCGAGTAATATTTTTCGATTACTTTTTTTCGTGATAATGATTCTATGTCGGGTATCCCATAACCTAAAAAATCGTTAAACAACATTCGTCTCTGAACCGCTGCTTTGCTCATGTACCATGCTAGCTTACAAGAATGGGTGCAAGTGCAATCAAATACTCGATGTATCATTCTCGCAACGTAAACACACAATTGACATAGTTGACAAGGGTTATATTCGAAAACAACGGCTTGGATGCGATCTAAACAAATAGATCATTGCGACAGCTGAACATTGCTTGACGTCTGATCTTTAGGGTTAGCTGACATCGGCAAGTGCCCGAGATCATAATTTCTCCGTCAACTTAATTTTTTTTGAAATTTTCTTACTTCATACTTCTTGAAAAATATTGAAAAATGATTTACTAAAGCGATTTAATTTTAATCATTGTTATCCATGATTACTAGCACCATACAACCATCTTTATAGTTTGTTCAATGATTATATAAAATTGAGTTGTTCGTTGTTCGTTTGTTGCTATGGCCCTTTGCCCATATATATACCAAGGTTAAACTAATAGTAGCTTTTTGCATGTCAAAATAAGGATAACTACTTTAGGCTAACAAAGCTTATTATTTGGCGATTCTTAATCAAAAAATACGGTTTCAGTTTTTAAGCTATAGTTTTATAAAGTTTATATTTCAGGCAAGTTACAAAATATTTAGGGTTGTTATTTTTTATTTATTTTGCGTAACCATTGTTTCTGACTTTTTTTTGGCCGACTAGTCAACGTGTTGGGTTTGGATCTATTGCGACACATATTTAAACTCAATAAAGTTCTCTTTTTCTAGAAGATTGGCGTGACCACTTTAAGGTTTTTAAACCACCTCAGTGGTTAAAACAAATACAACAACACAAAGATTCGACCTTGTGATTGATCTCCCGGTTGCTTCAACTAGCTACACCTTACCATCATGCTAGTTGCTATTTTAAATTTCTTTTGAAACATTTTGGATTGTCATTCAACTCCGGCAAGAATTACGGAAAGATCATTATTCAGTTTTAATTTAACTGTAACATTTTTTGGTTTGTAAAGCAAAGAGTAAACTGCAAAAGTCGTCTTTGTGGTTTGACCAAATTACATGTTTCGTCATTGTTTTTTCGAAAGTGCAGGCACCATTCTTGTAGTGAAGTTACGAGTGTAATTTTGGTTCTTGGCCAAAGTGAAATGACTAAATTACCCTTGTCTTCTACTATTGTATAAATAGAGAGGATGGGCATTTTTAGTCATTTTATTTTGGCCAAAGACGAAAATTACACTCGTAGGTTTCTAATAAAGACGGTGCCTGCACTTTCAAAAAACTAAGGACGAAACATGAAATTTGACCAAATCACAGGGACAATTTATGCAATTATATATATATATACTAAAACACATTGGGGCATGAACAGTAACATGCGCATGAACAGTACATGCGCATGAACAGTGCGCCAAAAAAAAAAAAAAAAAAAAAAAAAAAAACTTTAGCAAATTCATTCCCGTGAATAAAATGATCGAGGGCAACGCACTCCCGTCGCAACGCGCGGGTTAACCCGCTAGTTTACTCTAAAACCAAATTACAATTATCTGATTTGTTTGGTCAAGTAGTTTTCCTTTGTGAAATCACCAACCAATCATCAATAATTGACATTTTGTGTTTACTTTTCCATTTATTTTCCTTAATTAATGTGAATTCAAAGAAGAGAAAATGATATATAGTCATGAAATCAGTTGTAAAAAAAGTCATGGCATGACATTAATTGTGGTTAATATCTTTATAGTGTTTGCATCCACCCAAATCCAATCCTTTTCTTCGGCGGTCGGTTTCGACCGGCCGTCCGGATCCTTTCTTGTACTTTATTTTCTCACAATAAAAGCCTTACTCACAGATCTGTCATCTCTCGCCGCTGCCGTTTTTGTCGCTGCCGCCACCTGCTCAGTCTGCTCAGATCTGTTGTGGTCCGCCATCGATAGCTTGCTGTAGCCTTGGGTTTTGATTCTAGATCTGTTGGGTTTTGCTCTGGCTCCTTTAAGGATGTTTAGTTTTATCTTCTATGTATGTTTTCTGTACTTTGTGTACTTTTGTCAAGCTACATCTTCGTATGGTTGTGTCTCCTTTAAGCTCACTTTGGTGATTCCCCCCCACCTTGTATGGTGTTGCTGTGGTCTGTCACAACTATTAGGGTGTATGCTTTCTTTTGGCTTAACTTGTTGCCTCGTGTATTTTGTTTGGCAAGTCGGCTTCGATTTTGCCCTTTATGTTTTATGTAACTTGTTGTGTTCAAATTACCTCCATTTGTGAGGAGTGATATGAAATGTAATCTTTGTTCAAAAAAAAATCTTTATAGTGTTTGACAAAATGACAATAAAATTTGATTTGCAAACTCCATACCACACACATATATAGCTATTTATGTCCATTTAAAGGCAAATATCACTCGACCTCACCTAATGTATAAAGCTATGCACAGTCGTGACTTGGGCCATCTCCTGTCACATCAGTTTTCTTTCTCCGATGACTAGACACGACAAAGTTGACACAGTTGATAACCCATTTTTTATTATTATTATTTTTAATTCAATTATTTTAAACAACAAATTTAAAATTCATTAAAAATAAAAACATTAAAATACTAAATTCAAATAAACATTAAAAATAGACTAAAATACACGGTTGGTCCCTAAACTTGTCAATCCGCTTCTCGTCGGGACAAACCTGGGCATTATCATCGTCGGAGGTTCAAAACATGGGCTTTATATGCCAAACTCGTCCCTTGACCAGTAATGCCGTTGTCAACGTTATGTTGGTGAGGGCAAAACCGTCTTTCATTGTAGCGTACTAAATAGAAACCGTTGTACAGTGTTTGTAGCTAGTATATGTTTGTGTAACACGGTTTGGTCGACATTTATCATCCATCCCTAAACTATCCTACAAAAACAGTCTTCTACAAAATGATAATCGTTTCAAGATGATACGTTGCTGGTGTGGTAAGCAAGCTATTATTCGCACTTCGTGGACCTCTGCCAACCCAGAGCGTCGATTCTTTGGTTGTCCTGTTGAAGTAAGTGCGTCTTAATATTTATTGTGTTAGTTTGTTTTCGCAAGCAGCAAAGTACATTGTGTGGAAAACTAGAAGGGGGAGTTGAATAGTTTTACCAATTT
Source organism: Chrysanthemum seticuspe (assembly GCA_019973895.1). Lineage (NCBI taxonomy): Eukaryota > Viridiplantae > Streptophyta > Magnoliopsida > Asterales > Asteraceae > Chrysanthemum > Chrysanthemum seticuspe. The sequence continues at coordinate 2,586,961 of BPTQ01000004.1, forward strand.
AAAACTTCCTTTTAAATATTCAGATCGACTTATGTTAATCTATTTGGTTGTTTATGTTGGACGTTGATAGATAGATATATAAACGTGTAATGAAAGATAAAGAGTAAGAAGCACATCACCACGACACAAGTTATTTATAGTGGTTCGGCTACAAGGACACCTTCCTTGCCCTACTCCACTCCCCGAGTCACCTACTCGAGAGTTCGTAAGCACTACACCAACTCCTTATGGCGGAGAAGCCTTCACAACGTCGCTTAACCTTTTTCCGGTACAAAGCTAAATACCGAGTTCTTTCACACCAAGGCTAACCACACCTAACACAACGTCGCCTACCCTTTATACGGTGCTAGGCTAACCACCGAGTTCTTTCACACCTTAGGAGAACTAATCCTATCACAACGTCGCCTACCCTTTATTAGGTACTAGGCTAAGCACCTAGTTTCATTACTATGGAGGAACTACTACCCTTCACAACACAACACCTAATATCAAGGAGATCTACTCCTTGTTACAACATCATCAAGGATATTACCATCCTTGGAAATAAACAACTACTTATATGTATAACGATGCACCTCATCGATTATACAACCTAGGCATTCTTCCCAAATGCGACTTGATTAGATTCTTCGGCATCCTTCACTAATGCCTTTGACACAACGCTTGGAACCCTTCACTAATGCCTTCGTCTTGACATCTTTAACATTCTTCACTAATGCTTTCATCTTGATACTTTCGGCATACTTCACTAATGCCTTGACACGGATGATGAGCACCTTTCACTAATGATTTCATCTTGACACTTTCGGCATTCTTCACTAATGCCTTCAACCCAACATCTATGGAGAAAGGAAGAACTATCAACAAGAGAACCTAGTTGTATTGAAGATGACGAAGCTTAGCAACTCATGGACTTGAGCTTGCACGTCTTCAAGAAGTGGTGATCTCTCCTTTAAGAGGAACCTAGAAGATCACACAAAAACAAAAGACAAACTACATAGATCACTTGGATCTGAGGTTAGAGGGTTAGAATACTTGGGGGAAGTATGTGTGTAAAAGTGATGAGTAGAAAGAAAGAAATGGCTCTCTATTTATAGAGAAAATTCTCTACTGTTCCCCGGATCCCACGGATCCCTTCCACTTGGGATCCGGCTAGCATAAAGCCAGGGATCCGTGGAACGCTCCTCTTTGCCCATGGGTATTTTTGGTTATGGGCTGATCCATGGTTTTCTTTCTAGATACAATGAACTTGGTTAAGTCGTATATATAAAACCATGTGTTATGGGTCAATATCATTTGCTAGTTTTTACCCATTTTAGTATTTACATGTTTTTACCCATTTTAGTGTATACATGTTTTTACCCATTTTAGTATACTTAGTTTAAGTATGTGCTAACCCAGATATGTAAACATTAGTTGTTGTACATATGTATCTAAATCATAAAATCACTTAAGCTTGTTTTAGTGTTTTATGTGAAAACGTAAGTGTGTTAGAAAACTATTAACTCAAACTATTTACGTACTCTATTTGTTTCGTTAAAATGATTTTACGTTTGTTATCGACAAAACATTAGAAGATCTTAAAATATAAATAAACGTTTTTACGGCTTATTTGTATTAACACATTGTAACAATGGTGGTTGTTTAATGACTTGTCATAATCATGAATAGGGGTCTTCTTGTCGGTGGATAAGATGGTATGATCCTGAAATCTGTGCTCGTTCAAGAATGATCATAACGGGCCTTTTGAGGGGGAGAAATGAGCTTGAGGCAAGATTAGTAGCTGCTGAAGGTGATGTGTGGAAGTGGAAGATTTACCAGGTGCTAAGTTGGATGTTGTTCTTGATTGTTTATGCATTGGGATAACTGTTTTAGCTTTTATGTAATGAGGCGAGATGGTTAATATTCAGTATCTTGAATTGTAGTAACGTTGTTATGAAGTATTCAGTTTGGTTTGTTTTTGATTTTCAATGCCTTATGGGTATGCAGATGGTTATCAATTTGTTTAGGGTTGACTTTTAAATGTCAACATTCTTATAAGGTTCTGTTTAGCTTTGGTTACTTTTGATGCAAATTATTCACACATCAAGCTTAGTCAATCTATAAAAATACACAATAATGACATTGTTCCATAGTTAATGCAAATGGATATAATTCCAAATGCATAAAATTGCATACTTTTCAAAGCATGAGAACTACAGTTAGACACACACACACACACACATATGTTTTTAAAGTACATAACTTGTCCATAGGAAATAAACTAAATGAAACATTGTCTAGATAATTAGCATAACAGAATTGACCTATGGTGAGACCATCATTCTTTCCAGTGCAACCTGCTGCCTAGTCATTCTTCGTGTAGCAGGTTGGGTTGAAGCAGAAACTGATTGAACATCACTTGACTGCAGCTGAGAATCAGACTGGGATTGATCATGTTGCTGGGATTGACACTGGGCTTGCTCATGCATGCTGGGATCGGCAATTGCTTCATCTTGATGTTGTTGGGATTGTGACAGGGATGCATCATGTATGATGGGATATTCAGTTGCTGGATATTGATTTTCAGATTGAACACCACTTTCTTGAACTGCACTAACTTGACTTTCAACAACACCTGTACCTTCAGCTTCTTTATCTGTTGCTACTTTGTTACATTTAGGATGTGTCTTTTTTGCTGCAGCTTTAGTAGGCACCTATTTGACATTTCCCTTATTGGCAGTTCGACTACTTTCAGCTCCACCATACCCTAGGCATGTTTTCCGGTTGTGTCCAGCAATGCCACAAATACTACACTTAACACTCTTCCAAGCCCTTGACAGCTTTCCATCCTTCACAATCTCTTCACTTTCAGGAGCTATCCTAACTCTTTTTCTACCTCTTGCGCTAGGCGGGTTTGTTTCGGATTTAGGTGGAACAATTGTTGTTGGCACAATTGATTTTTCCCAATGTTCGCTGCTAGTTATACGTTGGACATGGTGTTTGTAGGTTGCCTCCCAAGTGAGAAGATAGTAACAAGGATGAGCCCATGTTTCTACAGCTCCTACTTGTTGCCCATTTAAAGCCATATTCCAATTGGTAGCAACAACATGTTTACATGGTAAACCTGTTATCTCCCATCTTCTGCAAGTACAAGACTTGTGTACAACATTAACTACACATTGGTCACCCCATGGTCCACTAACCTGAAACTTAGTTCCCCCATTCCATAAAATATTATACTTAACAGCCTCTTTTTTAATACCCTCTAGCATGTGTTGTGCAGTTGGTGTTAGTGGCCCATCACTCTTCTCAATCACCATAAGAACATGCATTATCCTCTTCATACAGTATTCCCTGATATATTCTAAGGCTGTAATAATTGGTTTGCTTAAACCCTCAATTATTTTGTCATGAAACACTTGACACATGTTATTAAGTAACACATCAGAAGTAGCTCTCCCTAAAGATAAACAGTAATAAACATGTATTAATTATAACTGTTTATACTGCATTAACAAATACAAATTAACTGAAACAGATAGATCACTTACATGAAAAATGTGACATTGACCAATGGATCGGTGGTATCTTACTTAACCAATCATGGGTTGGTTGGTTAAGTTTCTTGAAATCAGCCATAGCTTTCTGAAACTGTACAACAGTTGAGGCTGTTGCATATTTTCACATATGCTCTTTATAGGCCCTACCTTTCCATTGCAGTTTCATTTTCTCATGAATGTTCTAATACATAATATGTGTTCTGCATCTGGAAAAACTTCTGTTAAAGCTCTACTTATATCCTGCACAAAATCAAATATGTTTACTGTCTGTTTCAAAATAGAGAGACTTAAATTCATGAACAGATTAAGGGAGTACCTTTTCCATGTCAGTAATAAAAGTGATGCTTGAGATTGGCTCAAGTGCTATATCATCGGATAAACAATGAAGAAACCAAGTCCATGATCCTATGTTTTCTGATTCAACAAAAGCATAAGCTAAAGGGTATATACCATTGTTCTTATCAATTCCCACAGCTGTCATCAGTTGACCATTCAAAGGACCACGAATTGGAAAAGCACCCAGCCCCAACAACGATCTCCCACACACTTTAAATCCTTCCTTCAGTGCACCTAAACAAACATACACTCTCTTGAATTCTCTGGTTGGAAGAGCCTCATCTGGAGGTCGTTCCACATTCATCACCACTGTTGTATTAGGGTTTGTCTTTTGCAACTCTTGAACATAATCTCTCAACATGGTAAATTGTAGCTTGAATTGACCCATGATGGCTGTTATTGCTAGGTTTTTGGCTCTTAAAACCTTTTGCAGGGACACTTGAAGCTCATATTGGTTGGTAAGTTGATTATGCACAGACTTGACAGGAAGCTGTGGATTGGTTTCAATTTGTGCTGTAATTTTCTGTGAGATATAGCGAAGGTCAAAAGCTCTGACTTCCCTTGATTGCAAACAAGTGTGTTGCTCATTATATGTTATGACTGACCAGATACCTGTATCACCATTCCTGCCGACAAACAATAGCCATGGGCAGGTATTTCTGAAGGGTCCTTTTTGCCAGAAAGCAATGCATCTATACCCCTTTTGTTTAATGGACTTCTAGATGGGCCTATATCCAGTCCAGGACCTTCACTTGGGCCTGAAAGTGGAACACAACCCCTACACCTGACCCTTATTCTTGTTTTGTCACTCTTCAGAAAAAACAACTCCCTCCTAGTTTCTATTGAATGCTCTCTTACTAGGTTTTTGAATTCCCCTGCAGTAGCAAACTCCTGACCAAAATAGAAGAATGTGGTATAGACTCCATTTGCAAAGTCTGCCTGTTGGAAAGAAACATAGTCATTGCAAAAGACATCATCAACCATCACATGTAAATCATTTTCCAACTGCATGTCATCACTTATATTACTGGTTGTTCCTGCTTCACCTAGCTCATTACACTGACCTACTTGGACCATAGCAAGTTGTGCATCATTCTCCTGACAAGGGTTCTCTTCAATTTGCTTGAATTGAATCATCAACTGCATTACCTAAGTCACTAGTGTCACTCACTTGTAATAGGGTAACATCAACAACAAGATCCTCTTGCATGTTATCCTGAGTCAATTGAAACATAGTTACATCCACATCAGGCTCCCCAAACCTGTTATTGACATCAACTAGTGCTCTTCCTGGTTTGTCTAAGTGCTTCTCCTGAGTCAATTGAAACAGATTAACCTCAAAATTATCAGGCTCCTCAAATCTGTTATTGACATCAGCTAGTGCTCTTCTAACTTTGTGTAAGTGCTTCCCCTGAGTCACTCCGAATAGATTAACCTCAAGATTATCAGGCTCCTTAATAGCATTGTCCTTATCAATAAGTACTAAAGCACGCTCACTGTTATGAACATGTTAGCTAGCAAATGAGCAGTCTAAGGTGGAAAATACTGGCTCAATGTTTGGCAAATTGCTAGATTCACCAATATCATTGACGTCCATAGGCACTTGTGTAAGTTGGATAAAAGGATCTAGGGCAGGTTCATTATCAAGATCATCTAACACCAATCTTCTACAACAAGATTGAATAGCCGCAGCATCAACTTTTCTCCTATCTTCGTCCATCTCCCAAAACACAGTCTTAATTGATTGTGGGGACATTTCAGAAAGTTCTAATCTTGTCTTCCCTATTTCCACATAGACATCTATCAGCTTATGCTCTATGACAACATCTTTCAACAACTCAACATTAGCAGCTTCACGCAAAGAAAACAAACCGTCGTCCAATGTACAACCAGGCTTAAGAAAGTAGAAATAATTGGGTTGTCTAGTCTCATAACCGATTTGGGTCATGAGAGCATCCATTTCATCAACGGATACCTCTTTTATTTCCACAAGATCAACAAGGCATTTCTTGCCTCCTTGATATATCCTACCTGGAAAGTATTTGAATGTACCTTCATAATGGAACATCATGCTAAAGGATCCTGGTTCATCCGCTGTATAAAAAATGTACAAAAACAATGTTAAGCTAAAGTTACCTAAAAGGGGAATAACTTAAACAGTCGTACTAACATATGATTGTAATAGGTTCTAACCAAAAAAGACTTACAATATCTCCTGATTGCAGCTTTTTCCTCAATTTCATGATCATCATAGAAAGGATATTCTCTTACTCGCCATAGAGTAAATCCAAGGTTGTTGTTTGTTATTTTCTTACTTAGATTATTTGGTTTGATGATTGACATTGCATTAGGGTTTTCTGGGTAGACTTCCAAAACAAGTTTGGGGATGAGCAATGAGTACACAGCTTTGTTATATTCTACATAATGGCGGGAAATTAGACAAGACATCTGCTATAACACATCAGGTAAAATGACTTTTCTACCCTCAACAATAACATGATAACGGGTTTTCTGGAGTATAACGGAACGTTGACATTGGCGTTATTGGTCAAGGGACGAGTTTGGCATATAAAGCCCATGTTTTGGACCTTCGGCGATGATAATGCCCTGGTTTGTCCCAACGCGAAGCGGATTGACAATTTTAGGGACCAACCGTATATTTTAGTCTTAAAAATATTACGTAAATTATTCAAATAACATTAAAAGCATTACAAAATTTCTCCATCGTCTTCCTCATCGTCATCATCACTACCGTCTTCGTTTTCATTCTCTTGATTTCTACGATTTCTACAAATGTGTTCGATCAAATTAGATTTTTTAAGTGTAGATGAGTTGATGAGTCCATTAGCTCCTGAGTAACTACTAACGATTCTTCATGCGATTTTAAAGAGTCGTGATCACGATGGCCCTCATATTCGAACCATGTAGGACATATCGCCAGCTACTTGTGTCGAATGATCATATTATATAATATGATACATGTAAATATAATATCTTGGAGATCTTGTTTATACAACCCTCGAGCCGGAACTTTAAGCATTTTTCACTTCTTCTTCAACCTACCAAAAGCCCGTTCCACATCTTTTCTTGCTGCTTCGTGCTTCCTCTTGTACAATATTCTTTTTTTATCACCCGTGGGAGGATTTGAAATGGACTTAATAAGAACGGACCATTGTGAATATATCCCGTCAGTAAGATAATATCCCCTTTTATAAGGTACATCGTTAGCCTTGAATTCAAGGTCTTGTGCTCTCCGAGATTAGATATCATTGAAAACAGGGGAACGATGTAAAACGTTAAATCTTGGGAGGCGACCGCTTCCAATAAAATGAATGGATGTGGCCCGTGATCACCCCTAGCATATTGACCTCTCAAACTATTTGGGTAATTCTTCCACTCCCAACTTGTACAATCAATGCTTCCCATCATCCCAGAAAACCCATGCTTATGCTTGTGATGAACATATAATATTTCAAGGTCAAAATACGTGGGCTTTCGCAAAAACTCAGCACCATACAACTCCATGATAACCGTGCAAAACTTACCGAGACATTCGCGGGATGTTGTTGCAGCCACTGCCCGAGAATCTGGAACGACCGCGTATGCCAATTGACGAATGGCCGCAGTACACTTGACCAATGGGCTAATACCAGGTATGCCCCTAGCATCAAGAGTTTGTTGAAAATAAGGAGCATAATCGGTTACCTCTCGAACAATTTGTGTGAATAGTTCTCGGCTCATTCGCAACCGCCGACAAAATGTTCTTTCGTCGAACTGCGGGTTTTCGGAGAAGTATGCCGCCACTAAACGATTATGAGCACCCTCATGATCCCTACATATGTACCTTCGTGAAACTTTTGGCTGTGATGCTTGGTAAGCGTTTCAAGCAAACTCCGTAAAGTCACTAATAACTTCATCATCGTCGGAAGACGAATAACCAAAAAATAGCTCGTACGACATAATTAAAAGAATATGTTTGAAGGTATTGATAGAAATGTTAGTTGAAATTGGGTGTTTAGAAGTGTGTTTGAGGTTGGTATTTATAAGGTTGTAAAGTGGTAAAATTTTTATAAAGATTTTTTTTTTTTCTTTTTTCTTTTTTGGCATAATTTCATGTATATCCTTGTAAATTTCAAAAATTACATATATATCCTTTTTACAAGTTTTTGATGCATAAAGTACAATGCTTTTAATGCATCAAAAGGATATATATGTAATTTTTGAATTTTCCAAGGATATATATGTAAATGCCCCTTCTTTTTTAAATATGCAAACGGTAATAAGTTTTTTTTTGAAGTTTTGTGACGTGCAAACTCGGTCAAGATTTAGACCGATTGTTTGAATTCTCCCACCTCGACCGATATTTGCTTCCAAGCCCACAGTGGTTGTCACCGACTTCAAAATCGGTCGAGCTAAGCTCAAGATCGACTTTTTCCATCCCAATGCTACTAGCCTAACGTTATCTATAAACTGAGACTTGAATCTGTATTGGTTGATGGTTTACAAACTCGGCTACACACATGAATGCTCAAAAATTGTACTTTTAAACTACATGAATAATCGATAAACCTAATGTACAACATCATGTTTATTGAACCCACAAATTCTTGGTTGATATATTGTTTACGAACTCAGATGTTTCTTAAATTGTAATTTTATTTATAGGAATATAACAAATAAAGATATAATCTTATCTTTATCTATTTCAAATCCATACAGTGATACATACAACTAAGCAAATCATAATAGGGGACAATGGAGTAGCCACATTTTGGTTTTGCTCATTATTGATTAGATATTTAGATCTTAACAAAATAACAAATCCTGCCAACTCCACACGTATGTATGTATTATTATGCACTAAACCATCACATGCATAGAGATATTCACATATTCATAATGGCATGACACTTTAAAAAATCAACGGTATCCAATCCCGTCTTCCACGGAGTATGGAGGATGTGAGATGTAGACAACCTTACCTCTATCCGAAGGTAGATAGGCTGCTTACTGAAGACCTTCAGCCATTTCTGCAGGGACTGAGGATCAAACCCTCACCTCCGCCATGACACTAATTGATAAAACTATAAAAGATTAGCTAGCAATTGAAACAATTTGAAACTGTAGGAGTAAAACTTGTTTGTGATTAATAGAATTTGCACCAATGTGATTACTAAACATGTGAAGGCAATAATCAAACCAGTAATAAAACTCTTGTAAACATGATTACAATTATTTTCGACAAGTTATCTACAAAATACTTACAAAACTCTCATATAAAAGAAAAAAAAAAGTTCAAAGTTGATGATGGAAATTAAATTTGATCATCTTTTCCAACTTCTACTTCTTGATAAATGATCTTTGTGAATTCCACCCATAACCCATGTTTCCTTAACAATATCACTTGATAATTTGTAAAAATCACTTTCATTTTTCATCAATTCCATTAGACTATTCCTTTTGCTTTCTTTCTTTTCCAAATGATCGTCTTTATCCGCATGTTCTTCTTCTTTAAGATCATGGTAATGATCAACATCATGATCATCATTGTCGTCGTCTTTTTGTTGATGTTGTTGTTGTTGTTGTTGTTGCTCTTCTTCTTCTTTCTCCTCCATCCAGCTTTTAGCAGGAGCTGAACGACATCGCATAAGCAAGAGTGCATTTGTAGGTGGCATACATGGAAGATTTTCTGTTTCTTGCGGTTTTACACTTTTTTCGGTGTCTTCAAACGCGCCACAATCTTGATTCTCTTGTAGTACCATAAACCATTTGGAAAACATGGTTCGTGATGAAAGTTCTTCATCATTTTCATGATCATGGTGATCTTGATCTTGTTTGATTTCTTTTTCATGATTATCTTCCTCCTCTTCTTCCTCTTCGTCATCTGAAGTGATATCTACATGGGAAAATGATCCTAAACAATGAAAGTCGAACTTAAGCTTCCTTAAGCAAGTCAAGAAATGCATGACATCTTTCTTAAACCCTAATGCTTCCGCCCATGTAGGCTTCTTTTTTCTATCATTATGAAGCCTTTCTATCTCTTCCATAACCGTTTGCCAATTCTTGCATGATCTTGTGCTAGGCCGGACCTTGATCTGGCCAGCACAAGTTACTTTAGGAGAAGTGGGCTCAGATAAGTTATCTGAGCCCATTTGCTTCGTTCCCGACCATAAATGTGGACTTGCATGGCCACCACCTCCCATGCTACTACCTCTCATAGACCTTCTTAGCTGCTTTTGTTGGTGATGGAGGTGACGACGAGGGCTAGAAGCCGGCTTTGGCATCAATGTAAGATGTGCTCTTGTAGGAAAACATACCAAAAGATCTCTTGGAGGAGGTCCTTTTCCTTCTCTTTTGATCATCTTCATCTCTCTAAACTCGTGTGTTAAGTTTCTTCTCCTTTACACCTTCTTGTTGGTTGTAGATATATTGTACAAGGGGTTTGAGAGGCTATATTTGTATGAGTTCCTGTAAAGAAAAAGGGATTCTAAAAAAGCATTTAATTAATAATGCAACCGGGCCCCTTTAACTACTTATATTATCATCATAATATAATATGTTTGATTTGATACTTGTACTAATAAACATGTTTAACCATTACTAAATACATCTAAATCTCTTCAAGAAAACAAAGACTAAACTAAAAGACAGTTAGTATCAATCTTTTAAAATCGGTTTTTTATATTAAATCTGGTCGAGCTCTCGGTTCAAGGTTTACCCAACGAGACTTGAACCCATAGTCTCTAAATTATTGAGCCGCTCACATACCGTTGAGCCAAAAGACCTGGTTACGTATCTATTTTTGTATGGAGTGTGTAACAATCAAGAAATACTTGTTGTCGATATCTTGGAATGGGGTTTTCACAGTTCACAAGTGAATAATCACTTTATACCTCAGCTCTAAACTTTAACTTATTACACATTGGCCCCATTAAAAACTTTAAATAGTTGCACAAGCTAAAAAGGAAAGAAAAGTGAGAGAAAAAGGTGAAAGTTTTGATGATGGCCACGAGCTTTGTTTTATGATCTAATCATATCATCAACTTGCTTAAAAACTTTCTTAATATAGAGATACATGCATATTATGTATATGTCGATCAACAACTACCACAGGGAGTTTCCCTTACCCTCGAAAATTTTGGATCTTCACGATGGATAATCAAGTGATTACTTAAAGGCGTTTTCGTACTTTTGGTGAAAGCTCAACACATCAAATCGCCACGGAGCACACAAAGAAATCACATGTTTGTTTGGATTCATTCATTTTAGTCTTCGCTTAACACGTATTAAGTGGTTTTTGGCATGCCATGGTATAGTACCTAGCTCTCTAAGGCAGGTTTTCGTACTTTTGGTGAAAGCTCAACACAACAAATCGCCACGAAGTGCAGAAAGGAGTCACATGTTTGTTTATATTCGTTCATTTTAGTCTTCGGTTAATACGTATTTGAAGAAAAAATAATTTGATATCATTTTGCAACATGGGTTACCATGGTTGCTTGTATAAGCATTAACCTAGAGCCAATTTAGGGTAATTTGTCTATAACAATGTGAACAATATATCAAAAAAAGTTTTCTCCTAAATAAATTGATAAGTTTGATTAGTTAAAGGTGGGGAAGTAATAATGAAGGGAGGCAATTGAGAGCATGGTTGATAGGTCCCTCTACCCACTTCATCATCTTTGCTTTAGAAATTAGACTTCTTTCTTTCAATCTTTATTTGTGGTTCTTTCTGGTTGGGTTCCTTTCACATAAGATGATTGCCAAAGGGCACTTGTCCATTCTCTCTTATCTAACATTTTGATTTTATTACTTAAGAATTTTGGTTGTGTTACTTTGACATAAGTTTAGCAACTTTAAGGCTCATTCACAGGACCACTCAGGGTTGCCTAGTGTTAAAAGGACTTCTGACTATCACTCTAACATGTTTGAGGTCTCACTAGATGCAAACAACCCTGAAGTGACCACGCCAACTTCCTGAAAAGGGAAGGCTTTACCCGGTTTGAGTCTGTGTGGCGGTGAGTACAAATCCCGTTGATTAGTTGGCCAAAAGGTCGGAAACCGTGGGCTTTACTCACATATGTTTGTTTTAACTTCTAAAGATACATTGCTTGTCGTCGCAGGGTCTGTTTTTCGACATTGATAGGTAAAATAAATACTCGAAATAAATTATCATGACAAGAAAATATAAAAATTTTGTTTGCAATATGTGGTTCATCTTCAACTTGAAGATGCTTAGCTCCACAGCCTGTAAAGCTTTGCAAGCTCATCCACCACTCTATCAATTGCCTAAATTATCAAGTTTGACAATCAACGTCACGAAAAAGACCATATATTTTCCAAACATTACTATCAACTTTTAATATTTTTTGAAAAATCGAATCAAGTTGATTGTTGATTGATTAGAAAGATGTTTATCTAACTAAATTGTAACCAAATGCGAATGTAACACCTAAAACCTTGCCGAAACAACAACATGTCCGTATACGTGATGTTTCCTATAACTGAATTATATTTATAATTCAGTTATAAGAAACTCACGTGTTGCTACCCTCAAAGGGTATTGGAGTAGCTCGTTAGTAACAATTTATAAGACACGATGACTTCGAATGTGCTCTAAAAATGGTTGGGACTTGTGACTCTTGACTCGAAATCATGTCGAAAATTCTTTCTACACAATACGATGGTATTAAAGTTGGATCAAGATTAAAAAAAAAAAAAAAAAAAAAAAAAAGTTCTATTTATGGAATCATAGATTTTTGTGACCTTGGAAATGCAATTCAAACTCAAGTCAAGAATTGGCCAATTAACAAATCATTAGTACATTGCATTTGGATTTTGAAAAGAATAAGTGAATAACACAATACTTTGATCTTTGAACTAAGTATGTACTCATCCTATAAACAAATAACAAATTTTATACAAGAGTCATTCATATCTTGCTTGAAATAGTTTTATCATGTGAAAAGAATTCAATAGTAATGTATGACATTGTCTATTTATCACCTCTAAAATGTAGTGCTCGTATCAAATAACATCAACAACAAAGACGACGACGACAACAACAACAACAAAGAACACACGCAAAAAGTTCAAACAACATTATATATGATAATGCTCGAACATGTACATCTAAAGACTAACAATCGAACATTTTCTTTATAAAATGTACTACTATAACAAATAGAACAAGCATATCAAGTTAAAAAGCTGTAAAAACCTAATAAGCAACGAAATCTCAAGGGTATAACACCACCATCGAACCACCATCAAGAATGTCGTTATAGTACTCTTGTGTTATAATCACAATTTTGGGATAAAATACGTGAATTCTTGGCCAAATTATCGACCTTGAAATGGCACAACATTGATATCGTCTTGCTCTTCATTTCTAATGCCCCAACTTTCATTTTCACTGGAACTCTAAACTCGAGTATTATTTCAACTTGTTTTTGGGATTTTGGACTTGTTTCATTCATGCTCTTTCGAATTTCCATGGGTAACCTTGTGTTGGATAAACTCGTAAGGGTTAATCCAACGTTTTTTGAGTTTTTAGGGTCTTGTTTAGACGATGGAAACTTACCATTGGCGAATTTCTTATCTTTAAAAGATAAAGAACTTTTGCCATGATCATCAAATACGATGATGGTATGAGCATTAGGGTTTATTGATGCCAATGTCACGTCGAATTCATGTTTTTGTTGCCGATTTTTTCCTTTTGTGGTAACACGTACACGTTCTACACGAAATCTAGGATCATCTTTCTTGATCACGCCTAATATAATTCCCCCTACCAATCCGAATAAAATCAAAATCACGATAAATGAAATAAACACACATCTCATAGGACTACTAGACGATTTTTCACTAATAGCATTACGTCGTTCTTCCAAGAACAAAGCATTTTCGGGTGGTGGAGTTCGATAAATCTGATCTTTAGGGACTTGGACAACATAAGTCCCACGACGAACATCTTTACGGGGGTGGTCATTGGAGACGTGAATCGAAGTTGACGGAGGCCCCCTTTCCTCCATCGAAGGGCGGAAAACAATGGTGGATGGTGGTGGTGGCAAGAATTATGGTTAGGGGTGGTGATTTGCATTGATCTAGGGGGAAAGATATTTTTTACTTTCTTTCTTTTTTTGCAATCTAACAATTTGGAAGGTTGAGCACATTGAATGGGATTTGTTCTTAATCTCCAATAATCCAACCCTATATTTAGACATTATATTTGTTTTTGGCAATTCTACAATCAAATTAGGAGTGATTAATAATTCTTGGATGTAGCAAAATAAAGAGTAGGGAACATACCAATATACCATAACGAGTTTATGTGTAACAATAAATAATATGTGACTATTATCAAGGCTTGATAATCACACTGTATGCTGTAGTATTCGTGTAATTATCGTCGTCGTTGCAAATAACTATTATCAAGCCTTTTTTGCTATTATGGCGAGACACGATAACATACAGTTGTCCACATATAAAAACATATGTTAATAAGTCGCTATGGCTCGGCACACTCGTGACCAGACATCAAGGACAAAGCTAAAGGGTCTCGCGGGTGCCCGGGAACCCTATAGATTTTTCGATGTAGTGTTAAATTTTGAAAAAAACACTGATTTTTCCTAAATGCATCTTAAATGCATCCGGTCTTTCGAAATGTGTTTCCAGTATTACGATTCAAAAGATTTTATGCACCCGGTCATATTTGGTTCTGGCTACGTCCCTGCCAGACATGACCCAGGTCATCAGGTGCCACATCAGCTTTCTCTCTCCAGTGACCATACGTGACTAGGATGCCACAGTCGATGATGGACGTTATTTTTTTATTTTTTTTTTTATTTTTAATTCAAACATTTTAAACATCAAACTTAAATTCATTAAAATTAAAATAAACATTACAATACTTAAACTAATAATCTAAACCGTAGCGTTCCTTGATTGTTGCCTTGACTTTCGTCAATTCTTCTAGCTGTCGTCCGGTCAAAGTTGGGTTGATTGGGGTGTTGTAGAAGATTATGTCGGTCTCCCTTTTTGATAGCCTCAAGAGCTCAAGTTTCTCTTTTTTCATCTCCAGCTCTTTTTCCCTCAACCGTATGTACGCATCTTCTAAACCCTTCTTATTCTTACCTTTCTCCCCTTTTGACGGCTTCTTGAATTTGAAGAAAGTTTTGGCGATGGATTTTACAAATGATTCTGATGGTTCATCATCAGCACGAGAGGAGGATGATGATTTTTTCCTTGTTTTGTCACGACCTATCGGTCGTGATTCTCTAGTCTCTTCCTCATCATCAGAATCATCAACATCTTGGACATCCAAAGGATCACGAGCTTGGGTTGAACCTGAGGTAGTGGTAGAACCCTTTGTTTTCTTCTGACTATTCGTTTGAAAAGTCGGCATCTCAGTGTTCTTCCAAGCATCATGACCCTTTAAAACTTTCCAACACTCCTCCAAAGTGAAATCATGACCGTACGTCATACGGTATTCTATAAGAGCTTTTGAAGTGTCGTCTATATCATTCTCACCACTTCCATGGTTATTCTTGATATTATCAATGATAGCGCAATAATTACCAACCCTATTACGAATCCTATTCTTCCATTTGGTAGTGATGGAATCGTTGGTTCGGTCTGAGCCAGTTTCATTTTTAAAGTACTCTATCACTAACTCCCAAAAGCGGAAGCGGTTCAGGGCGTTACCTCTCTCCGAGTTTTCCGACACATGAACCCAAGCTTTACAAAGCGTGATGTCTTCCGCCTTTGTACATGCTACAACGGTCTTTTTGCCTTTCGCCTTGCTTGCTTCGGGCTTCTTGCTTTTGTCCTTGGCCTTTGAAGCACGTCTTGATGGCTGCTTTGGTTTGATGGGGGACATTTCTTCAACATCGTCTGTTTTTTCATCATCAGAATCTTCAACGGGAATGGAATCATGGTACGAACCGTGACCCGAACCTTGCCCCATCGAAGCATCTTGAGTTTGGTAGTTTTGTGTCGGATACTCCGGCAAAAAATCTTCCAAATTCATGTCAAGATTAGTACTTCAAAGCGGAATAAGGTTGATACGGTTGAGGAGGATAAATGAAGTCCATGTTTGGATGATACGATGACCCACTAGGTTCTTGCCGGTAATCGGTGTCAGGACGTTGCGGTGGGACAAAAGGACGGTTAACGTAAAATGGCTTTTGGTTTTGATTTGGTTGTGCTAGTTGTGATTGATATTCAAAACTTTGTGGACGAAAGCGAATAGGCCGGTTTTGTTGTGGTGTTATGCCGGTTAATTCGAAATGTTTTCCGGCGAGAAATTCATATTCGATTGATTTTGGGGTAGTCGGGATCGTCGGTTTTTTGATGGTGGGGTATTTTTCTTTGACATTTTGAACTTGGATGAGAATTAGATTGATGTTGGAAGTGAATATAGATGAGAAGTAGTTTGAGGTTAATTATGTTTGAGATTATGTTGGAAGTTGGTATTTATAGAGTGGTAAAAATTTTTAAAAAAAAAGTTCTTTTTTAAGTTTAAAACTAACGGTCGAAAATGTAACTTTTTTTTTTTTTTTTTTTTTTTTTTTTTTTTTTTTTTTTTTACTTTCAATGCCCCAAACGGGCAAAAAAGTGGTTGGGGGAGTAATGTTAATATCGGTTGAAAAATGGACCGATGTTCAAATTTTTTGGCCTTCGACCGATGTCTTGACCTTGTGCCACATTGTGGTCGACCGATGTTAACATCGGTCGTGGCTCCTTTTTTTCAGTGATCAACCGATGTTTTCCGAGCGATTGTGCCCAGCCTAACACAACTCATTGATTTGAGGTTGTACCAACATAGTACTAGCATTGTGTTTCTTTTTCTTCTTAAAAAAAAAAAAAAAAAAAAAAAAAAAAAAAAAAAAAAAAAACACTTATTTTCACTTTTGTTTGCAAGCGAAAAAAGAAAATGAAAAAAATATGTTGTTTTTTCTTTTTATGTCTGCACACAGAAAGATAAAGTGATACTTTGCAAAGGAAGATAAAGTGAAAAAAATGTCTTTCATTATTTTAAATATAAAAGGCAAAAATGACTTTTTCTTCTTCAGTTTTGTAGATTTATTTTGTTTTGTTTGATTATCATTTCTTATATTTTAACGACTTAAGATACACCTTATAGGCTGGTCACTATGGTGGGTGAAGGACTACCATCACTTTTAACCTTCACGCGCCAACATCATAGTAAGGCTGAGCATCAGTATAAAACCGACCCGACGTGAACAAACAAACCGAAAACCTAACCGAATATGGTCGGTTCGGTTCGGTTTTATATTGGGTCCATCGGTTCGGTTCATTTAGGTGTATTTACGTGTGTTTTGTCGATTTTGTGTCGAACCAAACCAACCAGAAACCGAAAATCGTGAAAAACCTAAACCGAAACCGAACCCGAACCGAAGGGCTGTCGGGTCGGGTCGGGTCGGCTTTTTCGGTTCGGTTCGGTTTTAAACCTTCCATGCTCAGCTCCACACCATAGTGGTGCCTCCCAACTGTGCGCCATCTTTACCCTCTTAACACTCGTTTGGTGCTTTGCACTACCGAAACGTTTTCTATGTTTTTTCTTGGGAGCAAGATCCTGTCAAGTTGTGTTATACAACTTGAGTCAAGTTCTGTAATTATGAGTCATTGGATTTGATCCAATGGCTTGAATCAAAACAACTTCTTTTGATTTAAACTATTGGATCAAATCTAATGGCTCACAATAACCTAACTTGACTCAAGTTGTATCCACAACTTGAGAGGATCTTAGTCCTTTTTCTTTTGTGTGCGTTTGTAAGGTATATTGTGAGTATGTTTGTATAAAGTAGGATATTCCATAACACTTGTTTGGTAATGGATTGGTAATATGTTGAATAATGATGTAGCGGTGATATAAAATGATGGGTTAATGACCGTAGCACCCAGTCTTATCTCGCAAATGATTTTGTAGACTAGACATAAAATATCTTAAAAAAAACTTAACTTCAAAGATTTAACCGATATCATTGGGCTTACTATATCTACCATAAAGCCCAACCCAAATAGTAACCAATCTTTTCCGTTAACTCTAACAGCTTTTTCCGGTGAGTAATAAAACACGTACCCGATCCGATCAAATAAAAAAAATACTCCAATTTTTATAAAAAAAATGGAGAAAGTAATGAGTAAGATACGGAATTTAGATGCGTACCCGAAGATAAGTGAGGATTTTTACAGCAGGACGTTATCCGGAGGTGTCATTACTCTCATTTCTTCAGTCTTCATGCTTTTGTTGTTCGTCTCTGAGCTTAGTGAGTCATCATCATTCTCTCAATGTGTGTGTGTGTGTGTTTTTTTTCACCTTTTACTGTGTGTTAGTTGTTAGGTAGTTATTAGTTAGTTATTTGATGTTAAATGAGTAAGGTTTAGACTGTGGGTTTGACTATGAGCTTTTTGGACCGTTTAGCTTTTGGATTTTGTTTAAACGCTCTTTATTTTAAAAATTAATAAAAGAAGGTTATACCTATAGCTTCTTCTCTGCCCCTAGCCTGTAGCTGTGTGTTCCACCATGTCAATGCCTTCCCTGATAGCAAGCAAGCTGCATACTTCACCCTCTGATGTGTGGCACAATTGCTGATGTCGATTGTTGGGAATTAAGGTAAACTACTGATTCTGCCGAAGATTCTGCCGAAGAGATTCTGCCGAAGAGATTCTGCCGAAGAAGAATGAATTCTACTGAAGTTATACTTCAGCAGAAGTATTAAAGCAGATATCGTGTTGCTGCTGAAAGTGTGAATCCACGTAGGAGAGATAAGCTCAGTATAGAGTAAAAGTCAGCGCCGTATGTATAGGTTGGCGCCGTATTATGTAGAGCTTAATCAGAATAAACAATATGATTAACAAAACAATATGATTAGTTGCATGCTTGTCTAGATGCATGCTTAGTCTATGTTAGTATTAGGAGCGTACATTGTCAACGCTCATTAGGGTTTCTTGTTCAATTCGTATCGCCTTCAATTCGACCTTTGCAGCCGTTTTGATTTCTGAAAAAACCGTTTTGATTTTTTGGCTTTCACAGCCGTTTTGTTCAACTTCGAGACCATCACAGCCCCTTCTTCATTGAGAGACCATCGCAGCCCCTTCTTCATTGAGAGACCATCGTAGCATCGCATCTTGATCATATCGCATGACCTTTCATGATCAAATCTCTTGATCATTCAATCCATCACAGATTCTTTTCTTCTTTGCGGTTGCTTCACACAACTTGGCTTCACACCAATTTCTTCATGATTGCGTTAAAAAAAACGTATGTTTGATTCTTGAATAATGATTGAATCATGAATTCTTGTTGTTGCTTGATCCCTTCGGCTCTGATACCACTTGTTGAGCTCACACAGACCTTGATAGATCTTAAGCACTCGGAGATCGTTAGTGTTGCCTATGTAATCACAAGCAAACTAATAGAAGATCTCTACAACTCGTATTTTGTAGCGGAAATTAAATACAAGTTACAATAACTAAGAACTCTTTGATCTCTATGGATCTTTTGATTATAGAAACTCTATGTTTCGGATAGTTTTTCAGACTTGAAAGACTTGCGAAAAAACTTCCCTATTACAAACTATCATGGTTTCTTATATAGGCAAGAAACCCTAATGAGCGTTGACAATGTACGCTCCTAATACTAACATAGACTAAGCATGCATCTAGACAAGCATGCAACTAATCATATTGTTTTGTTAATCATATTGTTTATTCTGATTAAGCTCTACATAATACGGCGCCAACCTATACATACGGCGCTGACTTTTACTCTATACTGAGCTTATCTCTCCTACGTGGATTCACACTTTCAGCAGCAACACGATATCTGCTTTAATACTTCTGCTGAAGTATAACTTCAGCAGAATTCATTCTTCTTCGGCAGAATCTCTTCGGCAGAATCTTCGGCAGAATCAGTAGTTTACCTTAATTGAGCTCACACAGACCTTGATAGATCTTAAGCACTCGGAGATCGTTAGTGTTGCCTATGTAATCACAAGCAAACTAATAGAAGATCTCTACAACTCGTATTTTGTAGCGGAAATTAAATACAAGTTACAATAACTAAGAACTCTTTGATCCTCTATGGATCTTTTGATTATAGAAACTCTATGTTTCGGATAGTTTTTCAGACTTGAAAGACTTGCGAAAAAACTTCCCTATTACAAACTATCATGGTTTCTTATATAGGCAAGAAACCCTAATGAGCGTTGACAATGTACGCTCCTAATACTAACATAGACTAAGCATGCATCTAGACAAGCATGCAACTAATCATATTGTTTTGTTAATCATATTGTTTATTCTGATTAAGCTCTACATAATACGGCACCAACCTATACATACGGCGCTGACTTTTACTCTATACTAAGCTTATCTCTCCTACGTGGATTCACACTTTCAGCAGCAACACGATATCTGCTTTAATACTTCTGTTGAAGTATAACTTCAGCAGAATTCATTCTTCTTTGGCAGAATCTCTTCGGCAGAATCTTCGGCAGAATCAGTAGTTTACCTTAATTCCCAACAATCCTCCCCTAAACTGGAATTTGACTATCTTAAACACTTCTGAGCTATGAATGGCCAGTATTTTGAGGATCAGCAACAAAGATTCAGAAGAAGAACATCTCTATGATGACTGAACTGTGAAACACCAGATCTTTGCAGCAACATATGACATAATGTACATCAAAACATATAAGTTCAATACTATTCTCATCACTTCCAGGTGTGTTAACTCCTGTGAGAGGTGAATCATTGAAATTAATGAGTTTGATGTCTCTTTACCAATAGCCATTACTACTGGAGTAGCCACATGTTTGAGTTCGAAAACTATGGTACATTGATAACCATCTGATTTATTGGCAAACCAGCAACCATATAAACGGATTTGACTTGTCTTTACCTGTAGCCGTTTGCTCAGGACTAGTCAATTCTTAGAATTGGTGAATTGAGAACCAAATATGGATTCAGTTGCCTTTACCACATCCCATATTCATGTGGGCTAGTCAATTCTTGGATTCCAAAGAGGAATAGACCATGGTGAATTGATGACCATACAACCCTCAGCAGTTAAGCATGGGTGGTTGCAGACCCTATGATTTTAAGCAAACCATTACAGCTATCAACAGATTTGGTGTGTCTTTACCAAAGTTGTACCCTTTGGACTAGCCAACTCTTTGACATACACAAGGTACATCAGGTGAGTTAGAAACCATCAGAATTGGACAACAAACAAACCTGCATAAAAGTTAGTTTTTTTTTTTTTTTTTTTTTTTTTTTTTTTTTTTTTTTTTTTTTTTTTTAACTAATAATTGAAACATTAACACAAGAAAAGACATAACACAAATAAAAAGAAACAAAAACAAAGTAATGCAGAGGGTACCATGTGTCCTGATATGGATGAGGATGATGCCTATTGCAGTTGATGAATTTGAACTTGATCATGGGATGGACAAACTGCAATCCAGACAACTGCAAAACAGACATAACACTACACAAGAACAACACAAAAACAAGCTAACAAATAATTAGACAGTTAGTGTTAGCAAGTATTATAAAAATGCAATTTAGAGAAAATTAAAAAGATAAAGTCTATTAAATAAACGCTATCACTATTGGCAAAATGATTTTTTTACAAACCTATGATAGAAGCAAATTTAGAAAAAGAAAAACTGTTTATTGAACAAAATATGACACAAACAAAATATGCAGAGTTTACACAAATCCTCCCCTGAGGCATATGCCTTCCCTGAGGCATATGCCTCCCCTCAAACTATGCATTCAAGGGTTTAACATTCCAATATTGACCACGAGGTGTTGAAACCTTGGTCCATCAAACGCTTTTGTTAACAGGCCTGCCACATTATCATCAGTATGAATTTTAGCCACTTTTATCAAATGTTTTTCATATGCATCTCGTATAAAGTGGTGCATGATTTCAATGTGTTTAGTTCGACTGTGAAAGACTGGATTTTTGACTATGCAGATGGTACTTTGGTTATCTATATGAATTGTAGTGTTCATAAAGTTGTACCCATAGTCCAGCAATTGGTTCTGAATCCAAAGGACCTGTCCACAGCAATTTGCAGCAGCAACGTACTCTGCTTCAGTAGTTGAGGCAGCCACAATGGTTTGTTTCTTGCATTGCCAAGAAATCAACCTTTTGCCTAGAAATTGGCAGCCTCCAGTTGTGGATCTTCTATCCAGATTTGCACCAGCATAATCACTGTCACTATATGCTTCCAACTTGAAAGGAGACTCTTTTGGGTACCAAAGGCCTAAAAGAGGTTGGCCTTTGAGGTACTTAAAGATCTTCTTGACAGCATTTAGATGGGAAGTAAGAGGAGTGACTTGATGTCGAGAACAAACACTGACAGCAAATGTAATATCAGGTCGTGAAGCTGTCAGATACATCAATGAACCAATCATGGACCTGTACAGATGAACATTCACAGGTAGATCTGGTTCATTATTTGCTTTAGTCTTTGGAGCTTCATAGGGTGTTGTGGCAGTCCTAACACCTTCCATACCAAACTTCTTCAAAATGTCCCTCACATATTTATCTTGACTGATAAAGATGCCATCCTGTTTCTGCTGAACTTGGAGACCCAAAAAGAAAGTGAGCTCTCCCATAGCACTCATTTGAAATTCACCCTTCATTAGTTCCTCAAATTCCCTGCACCAAGCTTCGTTTGTGGAGCCAAAAATAATGTCGTCCACATAAACTTGCACAAGAATGATATCTGAGTAATTCTTCTTTAGGAACAGAGTTTTGTCAATAGCACCTCGTCTATAGCCATGCTTCAGCAGGAATGATGAAAGCCGAGCATACCAAGCTCTTGGTGCCTGATGTAAGCCATAAAGAGCTTTAACAACCTTGTAAACATGATTTGGGTGATCAGGGTCTTCAAATCCCTTGGGTTGAGTGACATAGACCTCCTCTTTAATCTCACCATACAGAAAAGCACCCTTGACATCCATCTGATACACCATGAAACCCATGTAAGAAGCATATGCCAAGAAAATGCGAATTGCTTCAACTCTGGCAACAGGTGCAAACACTTCATCATAATCAATCCCTTCCTCTTGTCTGAAGCCTTGAGCTACCAATCTTGCTTTGTTTTTTATCACAACACCCCTAGCATCTCTCTTATTCTTCAGAATCCACTTTGTCCCAATGGCATATTTGCCATCAGGGAGTGGAACCAAAATCCAAACCTGCTGATTGTGAAATTGTTGCATTTCTTCTTGCATTGCTTCGAGCCAGCTTGAATCGTTGAGAGCTTGAGAAACACTAGTTGGTTCCACTTGAGAGAGAAAACAAGCAAACAGACAATGTTTGAAGTCTGTGTGATTGTCTCTTTGCTGGTTGGAGACATAAGAGAGAAAAGCAATCTGCCCAAATTGAGGACTTGTTATAGCCCTACGAGTTCTAACAGGAGCCAGAAGATCACCTATGATGTTGGATTGAGGATGTGCAATGTTGATCCTCTGAGTGGCAGTGGGGCTGACTTCAATGGATGAATCAAGATTGGTGATTGTTGGTTTAAATGCATCATCATAAGAGGGTGAGGTGAAAATGCCAGCTTTGGGTTGATGATTTCCAAGATCGGAGGGTTTTGGAAAGCGTGTATGAGGTTCTCCAAAGTCTGAAGACACTTGAGAAGGAACAGCATAGCCTTCAGCAGATTTGGGGATGGTAGGTGTGACAGAGTCAACTTCAGCAGACACATGGTTTCTACTGATTCCTTCATTAGCCACCTCCCCATTCAGTTTCTCTGCTTCAAGCTTGGCGGCAAATTCTTGAGTCTGAAGCCTAGCAAGGTCCTCAGCATAATGAGAGTCATCTTCATCACTCGTATCAGCAACATCCTTGGAGGTGGTACCTGCAATATTGTTAGGGGAGAAAGAAGGCACAAGTATGGGTTGCTCATCATCTTCAAACTCATTTTCAGAGTTATCATCTAAGGGACCTGCATTGTTATTTGGAGATTCTTGAGGACCTGCATTTTGGTTAGCCAAATGTCTGTGGTAACCCAGATAATCAGTTAAGTAGTCAAGATCAAAGGACCATGTATGACCCTGTCCTTGAACATTAGGCTTATCTTCCAAAAATCTCAGATTCAACGTCTCCTCTATCTTCTTGGCTTGCAAATTATACACCCTGTAGGCCTTACTATGAGCTGAATAACCCACAATATAACCATCATCAGCCTTCTCATCAAACTTTCCCAACGGATCACTGGTGTTCAGAATGGTCACTTGACAACCAAACGGTTTTAGGTAGTGAATGACAGGAACCTTCCCAAAGAGAAGTTCATAAGGTGTTTTGAGTTGTGGTCTTGTAATGGAGACCCTGTTTAGCACATAGCACGCTGTGCCAACAGCTTCTGTCCAGAATATAGTGGGGAGTTTAGAGTCTGCAAGCATTGATCTTGCAGCCTCTATTAGGGTCCTATTCTTTCTTTCAGCCACCCCATTTTGCTGTGGGGTTCTTGGATTACTATAGTCCCTTTTTATACCTTTTGACCCACAGAGTTCTATAAGAATAGCATTTTTAAACTCTGTCCCATTATCACACCGAATACCCTTGACCTTTTTGTTCAACTGATTTTCAACGAGAGTGATGAATTCAGTCAGTACTTGAGATGTTTCATCTTTGGTTCTGAGAAAGAAAACCCAACAAAATCTGCTATAGCCATCAGTGATAACCAAACAGAAGTACTTATGATCAATGCTTCTGACTTGAGTTGGACCAAACAGATCCATGTGGAGCAACTGAAGAGGTTCAGTAATGATGCTCATGGCATTGATAGCTTTGTAAGAAGCTCTGTGTTGTTTTCCTTTGTTGCAAGCGACACAATTATGATCATTTGTGAATACTTTGGTGGGAAGACCTTCAGCAAGACCCATTTTAGAGAGTTTGTTAATGGTCTTGAAATTCACATGAGCCATCCTCCTATGCCATTTAGTAGATTCATCAAGTGATGCTTTAGCCACCAAACATGTGAGGTCACCATCAGGTTGAACTTCATTAAGGTTGAATGTGTATAAGTTGTGAGTTCGAGGAACTTTCAGCAGTATTGAAGTTTCTTCTGGGAGTTTGAAGTCTTTGGACAGCACAAGACATTCATTCTCTGTGAAGAGAACTTTGTTCTTAGTGTCACAGATTTGTGAAACAGAGAACAGGTTGAAATGCTGAAGTTCCTTAACGTAGTACACATTTTCAAAATCTAGATGAGGTGTCTTTATGGTGCCTTTCCCTGTGATACTTCCATCACTTCCTCCAAACGTTACATTGCCTCCTCCTTCTATAGGAACAAAGTTGTGCATCATATCCCTGTTCCCAGACATGCTTCTGGAACAACCACTATCAACAATACCAGTATTCTTATGCTTAAGGGGATGATCCTACAAACAACAACAAAATATATACAAACGGTTAGAATACGATGGAGGTTCAAGTCATTACTGACTTGAACCTGCCTTGTGGATCACAGGTTTAGGGCATGAAGATATAGAGGATCCACCATTGTTCTTGGTCCTCCATTGATAATTGGGTCCCTTGTTAGTCCAAGAACAACCTGCTGAGGGCTTCACAGCAGTGCTCCCATATCCCATCCCAGCATACATAGAGTCAACATATGTAGGCCAATAACCATGTTTAAAGTATGGGCTAGTTGGTTGGACATAAGGTCTGGTAACTGAACCTCTCCAATGAGAGTCAGTATTTGCTGCTTGAGGGACATAAGGTGGAATATTAGCAACATTGGTCCACTTAGATCTATGTTTCTGGTGAGTAGCACATGCACCCAATCTTTGCTCATAAAAATCACAATCCTTAATCAAATGAAATTTACTTCCACATACAAAACATGTCTTCTTCTTGGAAGATTTATTCAAATAGGGAGATGTTTGATTACATGCAGAAGTACTTAAAACAGATACATTCAAGGAATTGTTTTTAACAGACTGATTATTCAAAGATGTAAAAGACAAGTCTTCAGAAGAAACTATCTTGGAAGTGGATTCCTCAGCAGTTTCCTTAGAAGGCTTGTAAGTAGACTGGGGTGCAGGCTTGGGTGTAGGCTCAGGCTTGGGAAGGTCAGACTTCTCATTTGAATCACAGCTTTCATATGAAGTAGACCCTTGATCCGATGAATTGTCACTGTCAGAGCAAGAGACAAAGTCATTAGATGAGGTATCAGGGTCTGGCAAGTCTTTTGACTTTTTGCCATATAGATGATGTGATCCATCAAAGTCAACAGTGATGGATAGGTCTGTGGGCATAAACTCACCTCTAATAGGACCAGGGACAACATGCATATTACCTTCTTTTACAAAGTTAGCTAATCCTGCAGGTGTGGATTTACGACCATCATACCTAGCTTCTACTCCTACATACTTTTGAAAGCCTAATCCTAAGCCAGAGGTTACTGATTGACTGTTATAGAGTTCTCTAGCCAGATTATCACCTGAAATTAACCATTGTTTATTCCTAGCAATTTCCTCAGCTACCTTTTCTTTAAGCTCTAGGTTTTCAGACACAGCTTCATCCTTTGCTTTCTCAGACAGTTTTAAGTAATTATTAGCAACTTCTAGGTCAAACTGTAATACCTTTATCTTTTCTTCATAAGCTATCTGATTCTTTTGAAACCAAACTTTTTGTCTTTCTACTGTTTTTAATGCTAGTTTATGAGCTTAATTTTCAACATAGCATTCATCAAACTTAGGTTTCATAGCATCATATTCTTCTTTAAGTTCATTGTATCTTAGACTACAACCAAATATACAGTTGTGTACCTGAGATAGTCCCATCAGGGCAAACTGATCATGCCTTTCATCCGAAGTACACCTTGCCAACAATCCAAGCTTATCAGTATCATGAGCTTCCTCATTCACAGGTTCATGTGCAGTCCAATTGACCTGTTCATCCATGGTGAGGAGAGCTGCTGAAGCTCCAGCTTCCTGCTGTTTCTGCTGATAGGAAAGGTAGTTGGCTCCATCTCCACTTTTCCTGTCTTTGCATTCCCTTGAGAAATGCCCCATCTGGTGGCAAGTGAAACACTTGACTTTTCTCCTATCAAAGCGAGCTGGTTCCTTTCCTTTGAAAGCAAACTTCCTCCCAGACTTCTCTTCAAACCTTTTGATGTCCACTGACAGCAATGCCACCTGCATTTTCAGTTTCATTTCCTCCATTTCAAGAGGGTCCAACTGATCAAAATCTTCATATGCAAGATACTGCTGAGTATCATAATCAGCAACAAACGAATGAAGAACATCCTCCATCACACTACTAGTCTTAGTTTGAGAAGATGGTGGAGTGGGACGAGTGTTATGTGGTGGAGTGGGAGAGCAGGATGCTGGAAAGTAGTTGGAACTAGGAGATGATGGAAAATAGTTGGAGCTAGGAGCTTGTACCATCATGTTGGAGTGAGATGTCCCAACAAAAGCTGCATGGCCAGAAGAAGATGTACGGTAGGGAGTTCTGACATCAGGTTCAAGAGTTCTGAGTCTGTTATACAGCTCATCGAAGGTAAGCATGTCCAACCCTCCTTTAGCCTTGAGGGCAATACTTACGTGTAACCATGATGGAGGTAAAGATCGAAGGAACTTTGAGTTGCAGTCATCATTATCAGGTTTTGCATTCAGCTGGTTTAGCTGACTCAAAATTCTATGGAACCTGTCGTATCCCTTGTGGATACCTTCTTCTTCGGAGATGTTAAAGTCCTGAAATTGTTGTCTTAGCATGGACTTCCTCATTCTCTTTGATTCTTCATTTCCACCGAACCTTGCTTTGAGAGCCATCCATATGTCCTTTGCATCATCCATATGGTGAAAATCACACAGATGATCTTCAGGTATGGCTTGAAGCAGAATAGTTTTTACTTTATGCTCTCTTTGCATAGCCAGCACTTCTTCAGCAGTTTTTGGTGGAGCCATGATAAACTTCCCATCCCTGTCAGGAATCATTTTCTTTAGACTGTTCCCTTTCTTCACTACCTCCCACAGATTCCAATCAATATTGGAAATCCAGTTTTCCATTTTCATATTCTTCCCTTTTTAAGTAAGGGAATTTACCATTACTGTTTGAGAGACTGAGCTGTTGCATGGAAGTGGTGTTGGTGTTGTTTGTGTTGGTGACTTCATTTTCATTATCGGATCCAGGCATGGTGAATGAATGTTTGATTGTATGGGGGTGAGAATGGTACGCTCCTCTACCCATCGTGTATATGCCAAAGCACCTCCTATACCATCAAACTCCACTGGTTTGCATGCCGAAAATTCCTTATATGTGCATCCAATTCTTTTGTTGTTGTTGTTGGTGTTGTTATTGTTGCCACTGCCAACTACATTGTTGGTGTCGCCAGTACCGTTCCCGTGGTTTCCCAAGTTATTCATATGGTTTCCAACTTGTGTGACAATAGTGGGAAGCAAGATTTGAAGTTGTTGAGCGATGATGGCGGCAAAATCAGGGTTTCCGCCAGCGTTGTTGTCATTGTTACCCATGTCGCTACCGCCATCTCTACCTCCACGATCACCTGTCCTTCCACCCCTTTGTGCCGCACCACCTCGGTTAGTGCTGCGTGTTACCCTCTTTGGTGCCATGATCTCTGCAAGGAAAGGACAGTTGAGTTCCCAATGTCTATACTTAACGCCCTCAAACATAATACCACGCCACAAATTGGTTCCTAAGGTGTGCCCACACCGATCTACGTATGCGTGGTCGCATATGTCCACGTGGGTTGTGACGCATTTATAATTATGTTGGCCACCATAATTATAATTGCCTCATTTCACACGTGTACATACCACCAAGCATACATGTCTCGGCGATTGTGTTACTGAAATAGGTAGCCATTCTATCATCCGATTCTAAACGGTGGAGGAGGAATTTAGGGTAGGTATCTAGGGAGAGTCGCACTTGGTGTATAGGAAATTCCTTTAGGTGCTAAAGTCACTACGAGGTTTGGTCGCCAACAGTTCCCAAAGTATCCTCAAGAGAACTCCCATCCTCGGGCAAAATCATCAAATCTATACAGCTATATAGCAACACTTATTTAGCTCGATCTCGCATCTCATCAAACAAGAACTGTCACGAGATCAAGTTAGATAAGTGCTCATTGCTGAGCTCCATATCTTTGAAGACCCAACTAGATTTTGGGACTCCCCTATTGGTACAAGGAAACCACGTTATCCAATGAGGTGGTTCTAGAGGAAATATTTAAGAAAACATATGCGCACGAAAAGTGTGTAAGGCGATAGGAAAAGAAAGGATCGACGTGAAAGCGGTTATAGTCTAGGAACTAAAATGCAACCTAGTTCTCTATAACCAAGGCTCTGATAGATTTCCATATTTGAACATAATTTACACTTGAATGAATAAAAACAGAATGAATAAAAACATTCCTTTATACTCCCTCCGTCTCAAATTTATTGTCCCCTATTGAATTTTTCGGTATTTCTTTATCAACTTTGACTATAAATATTTTTATTTGTGCTATACAATTTTTGATCAAAATTATATCAAATGAAAATACTTTTAAAACTCAATCCATTCATATGTTTTGTATCAAGTATTATGTAATATAAACAAAAGTACTTAAGGTCAAAGTTGAAAAGTAAAGACCGAAAAAGTAAAAAAGGGACAATAATTTTGAGATGGAGGGAGTAAATTGTTATTATGTGCCCACTGGGCATAAGTTAGCAAAACCCATAAATTAATTTGGAGCACATAGTTGAAAGGCAAAATAGTAACAAGCTGCGCCGCTAGCTCTTTTTGAATTGCAAAATTAATTCTCTTAAAAACAACATCTGTAGATCCAGGTGTCATAACATTACTATGCATAACACGTTGAACTCTGTTGAGAAGCTCCACTACATCAAGCTACTTGGACTGTCCCCATATTAAATCACGTCATACTAGCACTGTGTGTTTTTTCTTCTTGTAAAACATTTATATTCACTTTTGTCTGCAAGCAGAAAATGAAAAAAGTGTGTTGTTTTTTCTTTTTATGTCTACAAACGAGAAGTGAAATGAAAAATTGCGTTTGTATTTTTCTCTCTTATGTCTGTAAGGGGAAGATAAAGTGAAAGAAATGTTTTTGATTATTTTAGACATAAAAGGCAAAAATAACTTTTTCTTTAGTTTTGAAGATTTTTTTTTGGTTTGATGATCAATTTTGATATTTTAAAGACTTAAAGTCCACCTCTTATCTCGCATACATGATTTGCATATTAGACATAAAATATCTGAAAAAAACAATCGCAACCTAAGGTTGCATTTGTTTTTAAGATGTTTTTTGTTTTGGTTTGCAAAACTATGTATGTGAGAAAGAAGTAAATCTAAAATCTTTAAGATATAAGTAGTGATAATCTAACAAAAAAAAAAAAATCTTCACAAAATTAAAAAGGAAAAAAAAAAAAAAACACTTTTGCCTCTTATGTATAAAAATAAACAAATAGACTTTTTTCACTTACTATTATCGCTTGCAGACATAAGAGGAAAAAACAAATGCACTTCTTTCATTTCATTTCCGTGCATGTAGACATAAAAAAAGGCAATTTCATATCTCCCCTCTTTAAATTTAAAATAACACGATTTAAAAATATTGTACATTATATATTCAATGATTGTACTTTAGGTATATATGAAATTCTTCGTAAAAAAAAACACAAATGCACGTATTTCATTTTCTCTTCGTGTTTGCAGACAAAAAATGCAAATAAGTGTTTAAAAAAAAAAAAATCAATCACATCCTAAATATACATGGGCTTATAATAAGTTCAAAGTTTAAACCCATATGATTGGGCTTACTATATTTACCATAAAGCCCAATCCAAATAGTAACTAATCTTTTCCGTTAACTCCAACAGCTTTTTCCGGTGAATAACAAAACACGTACCCGATCCGATCAAATAAAAAAATACTCCAATTTTTATAAAAAAAAATACTCCAATTTTTATTTAAAAAAAAAAATGGAGAAAGTAATGAGTAAGATACGGAATTTAGACGCGTACCCGAAGATAAGTGAGGATTTCTACAGCAGGACGTTATCTGGCGGTGTCATTACTCTCATTTCTTCAGTCTTCATGCTTTTGTTGTTCTTCTCTGAGCTTAGTGAGTCATCATTCTCTCAAATCTCAATGTGTGTGTTTTTTTTCACCTTTTAGTGCGTGTTTGGTAGTTAGGAGTTAGTTATTTGACGTGAAATAGTATTTAGAAATTAGAATGTAGTAATACTTGTTTGGCAACGAGCATTTAGCTTTTCTATTTAGAAATTAGAATGTAATACTAGGGGGTGAGCGTTTTGAAGCAACTAGCAACTAGCGTCATTTACACTTAATAATTACAACCATACGGCTACGTTACCAAACACTTTATCACTTCTTACTGCTTTACTACTTACTGCTTCTCGCTACTGCTAACTGTTGCTTCTAAACAAGTTCCCTACTTTTTCAATTTTTGGGGAAGTTTCACCAACTATGCGCAACCTCAGCTTTTTTTTGTCATTTTATACTTTATAATTACAGATTTACAGATACGGCTACCACGAGCTACTAGTCTACTGCTAGTTTCGATAAACATAGCCTTATAATAGGTATGTTTGGCAAGGAGATTTTAAGAGTGTTTAGGAGCGTTTTAAATTGAAAGCTCGTTTGCGAATGAGCATTTTTTTTTAACGATCTACTTTTTAATGCTATTTGAAGAATCGTTTAGCTTTGTTTTGTTTGTCATTCTATACTTTATAATTAGTTAATTACAATATAGCTACATTACGAAACACTTTGATAAAACAAAACAGCTGTTTTGGAATGTACTACTGCCTAACATTAATGCTAGTTTTGACAAACATAGCGTTATTTTCCTGTTTTAAGTGGTTAGTAAACTCGTAAGCCAGAAAAGGCTAATACAAAAAGGTTTTTGAGTAATGTGCATTGTACGTTCATAGGTCTGGAAATAAGCTAATACAGAGATTGGTTTAATTATGTTTTGAAATAAATATGTTTCGTTACTGAGTATACAGATTGAGTTATATTAGTTTAAGTAGTGATAAACTATGAGGATTTGGGAGAATGCATATACTAAACTACAAAGATTTTGAGTAATGTGCTTTGTATGTGTTATTGATATTAATGTGGGCATTGATTGGTTATGAATGCATCGAGTAGTTGTTGTTTGATTTTGTAATGTGGCAGTTCCGCAGTTGTGTGTTTGAAGTTTGATAGCTTAATTAGTGCATGATTACGTAGACCTGGTCACCAAGTGTGTGTAAATTTGGCTGCACATATGTTGTTATCGAAAAGAACAATAGTTTACTATTTTATATTTCGTGAATTGTTTATGGAACTTGCATTTGGCTGCACATATTCGTTTTCTTATGTGCTTTTGTTTGATTGCAGGATTATACCTTCATTCTGTTACTGAAACAAAGCTAATAGTAGATACCTCAAGAGGAGAACGTCTACGAATCAATGTAGCTGCATTTTCTTTTTTGTATATCTTCTTAATAATGTTTCTATTGTATTTAAATTTCTAGAATCAATCCATTTTTTGTATTAAACGTTTTTTTATCTGAAATTGCAGTTTGATATCGTTTTTCCAGCACTTCCATGTTCGTTACTAAGTCTCGATGCCATGGATATCAGTGGAGAGGAGCATCTTGATGTTGTATGTCGTAATACATTACCCTTGTCCTATATGTTGTCTTAGGAATCAACTTCCTCATATTACTGAAATAAGTGGATTAATATGTGTCGGTATATCTTTAAGAGATGCTTAACTGTATGCAAGTCTGTAACACATTGCTGATTTAACCGTCTTGTCATCTGATTTGGTTTTAAGAGCTGCTAATTGTTAACCATGAGACATCATATAACCTTTTACGTTTTAGAAAATAACCTTAGAGTTTATGCTTGATGCCTTATAATTTTTTTGTAAACACGACTCCGTGTGTGTGTGTGTGTGTATTGTACTGCAGTATGCTAGACAGTGGAGTGTCAGTTAATTCTGTGTTGACATATTAGTTCTTGGCTGTATACTTGAAATCAAATTATCGGACCTAGAAATATAATAGCATTAGTGGTCATGGAAGTGTTATGCGGGAACTGTAGAAAGGAAACATGATATATATAAATTGATAGTCTTCTAATTGAATTTATACTTGCAGAAACATGATATATATAAAAAGCGAATTGATGCTAATGGTATCGGCATTGAATCAAGACAAGGTGGCATCGGAGCTACCAAGGTTAGTGACAGTTTTGTTCTTACACATCATATGCAGAGGATGTTTATTTTAATACTATATTCAATCCCAATAACTCTCTTACGATCCTTTACTGCTTTGTTATCTATTGAGAGCAACAGATCGAGAGGCCTTTGCAAAGACATGGTGGCAGGCTTGAGCACAATGAGACATATTGCGGGTCATGTTTTGGTGCACAAGTGGTATGAATCCCTAACTATGCTCTGTTATATAGTACTGGTTTCTCTCTGTTTTGTTTAGCAATCGTATGCCATTTTTTCTGCAGACAGACGAGGATTGTTGCAACTCATGTGAAGATGTTCGTGAAGCATATAGGGCAAAAGGCTGGGCATTGTCAGATCCAGATTCGATCGATCAGTGTAAAAGGGAAGGGTTCCTGCAAAGCATTAAAGATGAAGCAGGTGAAGGATGCAATATATACGGATTCTTGGATGTTAATAAAGTGGCTGGAAATTTCCATTTTGCACCAGGAAAAAGCTTCCGAGAATCCAATATCCATGTCCATGATCTAGCGGCGTTTCACAAAGACAGCTTCAATGTAAGATATATTTGCGATCTATCAAGTTCTTCTTATGTATATCAAATACAATTATCTATCATCCACTAATAATAAAACACTCAATCACCTTTTTTTTAGCACAGATAAGTCACAAGATTAATAGGATAGCTTATGGAGAATATTTTCCTGGAGTGGTGAACCCCCTTGACGGGTACCTCTTTTTTCCTCTCCGTATTTCATATATAGTTGTTATTTGTGCTTTTAAGTCTTCTTAGAAGCATTATTCTAATTTGCGGTGTTTTATCCATTTCAATGTTGAATTGTAGTGTGCAATGGACACAGATAACCCCAAGTGGGATGTATCAGTATTTTCTCAAGGTATGAGCTTAAAGCATAACATTTGCTGTTAGTTTTCCATTGTTTATGTATTCTGCAACTTTGGTTAAAATCTGTCTGTTTTTCTCATTCGTAACGTGAGTAATAAAGCATTCTTCCTTTGAGCTTTGATTGCCACTATTTATGTGTTCTTCCTCTATGTAAATCTGAAATGTAGTATCGATACATATATTTAGGGGCTTAAATATGTTTAGCAAGAGCAATAAGCTGAAGTATTTGTTATAACAAAGTGTTCTAGTACATAGCCATAAAGACCCTCCTCGCCATAGGACATATCAGCGCTTGCTACACTATCATAAAGATCATTCTACCAATTAGTCTTTCACCCAATCTTACTCTTTCTTTATACTTGTATTTGTTTGAAAGTCGTGACTTCAAAACTTTGTTGAAGCAAAATAACTTAATGGTTTCTTCTAGCTTAGGATTATCCATCTGGTCTTCTTCTGCTAAAAGATAACGTCTAGTGCATTCTTGGGCCATGGCACTATAAGTATGATGTTTAATAATACCATATTAAGGAAATTTCTTGGTTCTTGTCATTCATATGAATATTGCCCACAATACTTACACTTTGGTGTCATGGTCACACTAAAAGTGACTGAAAATCTAGCATAACTGTTGCAACATTTTGCCATCCTTTTTGCCCGTATGAACTGCTATGGAGCTATATAATTTTGGTTTTACTGTTTTAGGACTCCTTAATTAAGATCTGCTATGTGTGTAACAAGCTCTTTTGTGTCAATGTAAGCTGTATATTATTTCTTGGAATAACATAAATCTGTCATCTACCAGGTTGTACCGACTGTATACACAGATGTTAGTGGACGCAGTATTCAATCGAATCAGGTCTTATCATCTCTTCAAAATCCTTTTAACTAATGTTTACTTCTACACTTAAGAAAACACAAGGTTCATTTTCTTCTGTCATATGCAGTTCTCGGTAACCGAACACTACAAAGGTGCAGAAGTTGGCCGTCTTCAAACTCTTCCTGGTGTCTTTTTCTTCTATGAGCTTTCACCTATTAAGGTCTCCCTGATACTATCTATACAAATTTAAATTTTATAAAACTTAAATTCTTGTTTAATTCTTAGAAATGCTTCTGCAGGTTACTTTTACAGAAGAGCATGTTTCGTTTTTGCACTTCCTGACCAATGTCTGCGCTATTATTGGAGGTAAAAATTGAATCTCCTCCGTTGATAATTATCTGTCAAAATTACATTAATTTTGACTCCTGGGGTTTTCTCAAAATTACAAAATTTGTCCTTTGTGGATGCTAATTAACCGGGACCAAATGTGGTTCCGAGAAACACTATTTATCTGGTTTCTCCCGCTATAACCGGGACCAAATGTGAAAGCAAACAGTGTTTGTAGAGACTCTGTCCCAATTAGTATAGCAATTGACTTATTTTGTAGTTTTGAGCAAACCACAGGTCCAATATTTGGCTTTAGTTAATCTATTCCTTCACTTTCTCATCTAACTTCTTAAAGTCCAATGTCATGATGTCATTCAGGTGTTTTCACCGTTTCTGGAATACTAGATTCACTTATATATCATGGTCAACAAGCTATCAGGAAGAAAATGGAGATTGGAAAGTTCACCTGACAAGTTGCGTTAATCAAGACTCATGTGCAACTAAAAAAAAAGATACCGACCCGCATTCAAGACAAATCGATTGGGCTCTTCTCTGTAGATATTACAGATATGCCATCTGGTTTAAGATGCAGTGTTTGGCTTGTCAGGCTTATTGCATCTCTTCTTGATACCGACTATTAGGAGTGAGTATTTAGACAAACGCGCTTAAATTTTATTGATACCAAGTTTTATGTGAGGGTTTTTGGATGGGTATAAAGATGCATAACCAAAGTAGAAGTTAAACTTTGAACTTAATATATCATGGACCAGGGACCGACTTCGTCAAGGCACTAGTAGCAATATCCGCTACTAACCTTAGCTCAAACCCTGTCTCTTTCGTGAGTCCCTTTAGCCAAATAGCCAAAACAAAATCTGAAGAGAATGTTTATTCAGTAATTTTAGAGAACCAAAAAATCTCTATGCAAGTCTTTGGTTGAAAAGATTTCATTGACATATTCTTATGTATCGCAATCAAATCAAACAAAAAATAAAAGTCTACCATTTTATTTAAGCATTACAGTACAATACTGTACAATACTATAATGCATAAATGGTGGTGCATGCATAAAAAAATGTGATGTGAGTATCACCTCCCTTTTATTAGATCTGAGATGGGCAAATCTCACAAAAAGGTACCGAACTTATGTTCAATTCTAATTTAAGGTACCCAATCTTATTTTTTCTCAATTTAAAATATCGAACTTTATTTTTTTTGCAATGTTGGGAAGATTTTACCTGTGCACACAGTTGTCGGTCATTTATTAAATACATGACATATGTATGGTGATGTGGCATATAATCCTGATTTTTAGTAAGAAAAAGTCGACATCATTTTTTCTCTTAAGAGATATCCAGATAACCTCTTTTATTTCTTAGTCTCCTTCACACACACAACCAAACTTATGCCTTTGACCAGTGGCGGAGCCACCTTGTAAGTAGTGGGGGAAAGGCCCCCAATAAAGCTTCACCGGATTGGCTAAATTGATAAGGATAATACAGTAGTTAAATTAGTTGCAAAAATTGGTGGTGCCCTCAACCCAGAAATTAAAGTGCCCTCTACAAGAAGAAAATATCATCAATTTGATTTTCAAAGTTTTTTTTTCTGGAAATTGTCGAGTTGCAGAGAAGATTGTTGAGGTGGTTAGTGAATGGAAAAGAGAAGATGAAGACCAAAAAGAATATTGGGAAGTGGGTATCATTAAATATATTGAAAATTCCCAAAATAAGCTAAAAAGTCTTGCATGGTCCGTTAAATGGTCATTCTTTTAGGCCTTTTCCCATTTTGGTCATGCTCGACTGCTCGACTCCACCCAAATTTTGACACGTGTCATTCTTTTGTACTTTTTTTTCCAGAAAGTACATAAGAATGACACGTGTCAAAATTTGGGTGGAGTCGAGCAGTTGAGCAGTCAAAGTCGAGCAGTTGACCAGCCAAAAGAATGACACGTGTCAAAATTTTGATTGAAGTCGAGCAGTTGAGCAGTCGAGCATGACCAAAATGGGAAAAGCCTAAAAAAATGACCATTTAACGGACCATGCAAGACTTTTTGGCTTATTTTGGGAATTTTCTCTTAAATATATTATAACTATTTATATTTTATTTTAATTTGTTACTTTAGCTGTGATAGGTATTGGGAAGTGTCACTATTTTGTCAATTAGCTCTATGAGTTATAAACGAGTGTAGAAACCCGCGCGATGCAACGAGATTGCTTTTGTAGACGTGAATTTGGAACTGATGAATGATCGGAAAATTTGTTTGTCTATTTTCGTGGCTACAAAGGACTTACTTTGTAACGACACTTAAACCTTATGGACGACTTTTGCCAAATTGCTATAGATAGTTATTAATTCTACAGGACTTACTTTGCAACGACACTTAAACCTTAGGGACTATTTTTGCCAAATTGCTATAGATAGCAATTAATGCAAAAGGACTTACTTTGCGACGACACTTAAATCTCAGAGGCTATTTTTGCCAACTTACGAAAGTTAGCAATTAATGTTTTGACACATGGCATGTGAAGAACCTTTGTCTTGCCTAATAGTATATACTAGTAGCAATATCCGCTACTAACCTTAGCTCAAACCCTGTCTCTTTCGTGAGTCCCTTTAGCCAAATAGCCAAAACAAAATCTGAAGAGAATGTTTATTCAGTAATTTTAGAGAACCAAAAAATCTCTATGCAAGTCTTTGGTTGAAAAGATTTCATTGACATATTCTTATGTATCGCAATCAAATCAAACAAAAAATAAAAGTCTACCATTTTATTTAAGCATTACAGTATTGTACTGTACAATACTATAATGCATAAATGGTGGTGCATGCATAAAAAAATGTGATGTGAGTATCACCTCCCTTTTATTAGATCTGAGATGGGCAAATCTCACAAAAAGGTACCGAACTTATGTTCAATTCTAATTTAAGGTACCCAATCTTATTTTTTCTCAATTTAAAATATCGAACTTTATCTTTTTTGCAATGTTGGGAAGATTTTACCTGTGCACACGGTTGTCGGTCATTTATTAAATACATGACATCAGTGTTGTAAAAATCGGTCCAGGCGGCCGATTAATCGGCGCATAATCGCTGATCGGCCATTAACCGCCCTGATTTTTCATAATCGGCCTATTTAATCGTTTTGGTCAAAAATCGGTCAATAATCGGTCAACGGACCGATTAATCGGTCAAAATCGGATCAATAATCGGTCAACGGACCGATTAATCGGTCAATAATCCGAT
This sequence comes from Chrysanthemum seticuspe, assembly GCA_019973895.1. Taxonomy (NCBI): domain Eukaryota; kingdom Viridiplantae; phylum Streptophyta; class Magnoliopsida; order Asterales; family Asteraceae; genus Chrysanthemum; species Chrysanthemum seticuspe. The sequence continues at coordinate 2,625,402 of BPTQ01000004.1, forward strand.
GTTTGTAACTTTATGTTAGAAACTTAGAACTATGTTTAGATTTTAAAAATTTTCACTATAAAAATTGCAATCCGATTAATCCCCGATTAATCCCCGCCTAACCGATTAATCGCCAGGCCCTACCTAACCGCCTCACGAGCGCCTAGCGATTTTTACAACCTTGCATGACATATGTATGGTGATGTGACATATAATCCTGATTTTTAGTAAGAAAAAGTCGACATCATTTTTTCTCTTAAGAGATATCCAGATAACCTCTTTTATTTCTTAGTCTCCTTCACACACACAACCAAACTTATGCCTTTGACCAGTGGCGGAGCCACCTTGTAAGTAGTGGGGGGAAAGGCCCCCAATAAAGCTTCACCGGATTGGCTAAATTGATAAGGATAATACTCCCTCCGCCTCATATTTATAGTCCACATTTCATTTTTGGGTTGTCTCAAATTAATTGTCCACTTTCCTTTTTAAGTAAAAACTAGAGAATATAGTGGGGGAATATACCATTTAAGTGGTTGAAAATTAATATAGCCCCACTTTTATTAAACTTTGTGTTTTCTCTCTCATGACAATAATTTTGAGACGGAAGGAGTAGTTAAATTAGTTGCAAAAATTGGTGGTGCCCTCAACCCAGAAATTAAAGTGCCCTCTACAAGAAGAAAATATCATCAATTTGATTTTCAAAGTTTTTTTTTTCTGGAAATTGTCGAGTTGCAGAGAAGATTGTTGAGGTGGTTGGAGAATGGAAAAGAGAAGATGAAGACCAAAAAGAATATTGGGAAGTGGGTATCATTAAATAGACAAACAAATTTTCCGGTCATTCATCAGTTCCAAATTCACGTCTACAAAAGCAATCCCGCTGCATCGCGCGGGTTTCTACACTCGTTTATAACTCATAGAGCTAATTGACAAAATAGTGACACTTCCCAATACCTATTAAAAAAAAATGGACATACATATTCCCTATATAATTCACAGCTAAAGTAACAAATTAAAATAAAATATAAATAGTTATAATATATTTAAGAGAAAATTCCCAAAATAAGCCAAAAAGTCTTGCATGGTCCGTTAAATGGTCATTTTTTTAGGCTTTTCCCATTTTGGTCATGCTCGACTGCTCAACTGCTCGACTTCAATCAAAATTTTGACACGTGTCATTCTTTTGGCTGGTCAACTGCTCGACTTTGACTGCTCGACTCCACCCAAATTTTGACACGTGTCATTCTTATGTACTTTTCTGAAAAAAAAAGTACAAAAGAATGACACGTGTCAAAATTTGGGTGGAGTCGAGCAGTTGAGCAGTCGAGCATGACCAAAATGGGAAAAGGCCTAAAAAAATGACCATTTAACGGACCATGCAAGACTTTTTGGCTTATTTTGGGAATTTTCTCTTAAATATATTATAACTATTTATATTTTATTTTAATTTGTTACTTTAGCTGTGAATTATATAGGGAATATGTATGTCCATTTTTTTTTAATAGGTATTGGGAAGTGTCACTATTTTGTCAATTAGCTCTATGAGTTATAAACGAGTGTAGAAACCCGCGCGATGCAGCGGGATTGCTTTTGTAGACGTGAATTTGGAACTGATGAATGACCGGAAAATTTGTTTGTCTATTTTCGTGGCTACAAAGGACTTACTTTGTAACGACACTTAAACCTTATGGACGACTTTTGCCAAATTGCTATAGATAGTTATTAATTCTACAGGACTTACTTTGCAACGACACTTAAACCTTAGGGACTATTTTTGCCAAATTGCTATAGATAGCAATTAATGCAAAAGGACTTACTTTGCGACGACACTTAAATCTCAGGGGCTATTTTTGCCAACTTACGAAAGTTAGCAATTAATGTTTTGACACATGGCATGTGAAGAACCTTTGTCTTGCCTAATAGTATATATGATAATGATAATGATAATAGGTGGTGTTGTTTTAGTTTAACACTAAGCTTCAAATTTGGCGTTTAAGTTTCATTTTTCAAAAATGATTTATGTTAGTAACAGTTAAAAAAGAATAAAATATGAAATCAAAAATGATTTATGTTAACAGTTAAAAAAGAATAAAATACATTCATATTGTACAAGTTTATAGGTTTAATTTACATAAGAAATTAAAAACAGTCTAATTAGTTTGATACAAATTTAACCTCTTATAGCTTGACTTATGTTTATATTTAGGTACATTGATATATCTACTAAGTGATAATAGACTAAGTCAAGTTTTGCATTTTCAGTTAGGTCTCATTTATAGGCTTCACTTTTTTAGTTGATGTAAGTTATGTTGGGGTGTGTGTCCCGCAGCAGGGTTAAGATAATGAACTTCAGCAGAAATGTGCAACTATTCAGCAGAAACAAACAAACGGTCAGCAGTAACAAATACCACTTGGTGGTTACCGGATATCACTTGGAATCGTGTGATCACTTTCCAAAGTAAACTATTCGACCCTAATGCCTGGGTATCACGAATATCTACTTGGGATAAGACCAAATGCAGTTAGAGAATTAGGCACAATTCTATAACCCTTTCGCTAATAAGTGTTTACGTTTTCTGTATTGTTTTCACACGTTTTTCATCTGTGTATATCATCTGTAAAACAGATCTCCTATTTATAGGAAAATACTCTAAGCTAGTCAATGGAATTATGAGTATTAATCGGCCCATTAATAGCCTCATAATTATCCCCATTATAGCCGTTAGTGGTTACATGACCAATTAAACGTGGTCATAATGCAGTTTAAACTGCCACTTGAATAGGTCAAAGCCGTTACAAGCTGTACTATCATCAGTACGTTCATAGCACCTTCAGTGTATACACCACTTCAGTGGAAACACTGCTTCAGTGGAAATACTGTTTCAGTGGAAACACTGCTTATCAGTGGTAACCACAACAATACTTTCACCAAGCACTACCAATACAAACCACTATTAGAGTCAGGGTGTTCATGGACCTTATGGGTGTACACTCCGTACCTCCTAACCCATTACAAGGTGTGAACTAATCCCACAAGTGCACTAAATTTTCCAACAATCCTCCCCAAATTTAGTTCACTTCCTTTGCATGAAAAACAAACATCAAGCAAAACATGTGCATAAATGAAAATGTCCTGAGGATTGAATTTCCATCTTAGTAATTACACGTTCAAATATTCGAGAATCAGGGTGTTCTAAGAATTGAACCCTTCAACCCATTTGAATACCTGAAGATAACTACACACAAGTTTTCAAACACTTATCAGCTCCTGACACTATACAAGCCATGTGTCCATATCCAAATTCATAAATGTTGTAAAAGCTAAAGTCCAAAGCTTTCTGAAGCGGCAAAACTTCAACATTTACATAGGTGATTCTCTTTAGTCATGCTCCTGCCAAGCACTTTTTCAAAGAAAAATAGCCATTAAGAAGTAAAGACTTCATCCTCCTTTCAGCAGGTTCTGAGCACAACCTTGGGATGTTAATAAAACATGTGCTCCAGTCCACTGAATGTTCAGCTTTCCACATTGAACTCAGCTCCCAAGTTTCCTTAGGAGGGAGTTGGGTGTCCTAGCATTCAGTGACTAAGTTGGAATTAAACCCATCCCTTTAGCAGACTTTATAACCAAGTCTCTAGCTAATCCCTTCGTCAAGTGATCAGCTAAGTTCTGATGAGATCTAACAAACTCTATAGATACCACCCCATTCATGATAAGCTCACGAATCATGCTATGTCTGACACCTAAGTGTCTAGACTTACCATTGTACATTTGGCTACAAGCCTTAGCCAATGTAGCTGCACTATCACAACGGATAGAAATAGGTGCTATAGGTTTAGGCCACAATGGAATCTCAAAAAGCAAGTTTTTCAACCATTCAGCTTCTTTACCAGCAGCTGCCAAATCCACAAATTCAGATTCCATTGTTGAACTGGTGATGCAAGTTTGCTTCTTGGATGCCCAAGAAATTGCACCTCCACCAAGTAGGAATACCCAGCCACTGGTAGACGAATTGTCTTCAGTGTTACTGATCCAACTTGCATCAGTGTATTCTTCCAACACTGATGGGTAACCAGTATATGAGAGACTATAATCCATAGTTCTCTTCAAATACTTCAGTACCCTTTGAACTGCTTGCCAGTGATGAGCACTAGGATTACTAGTATACCTGCTCAATTTTACCACTACAAAACCAATATCAGGTCTTGTACAAGTCATGGCATACATCAGGCAGCCAATTACCCTAGAATACTCAAGTTGAGATACAACTTTGCCATTGTTAGGCATCAGCTTCTCACAAGTATCCATAGGTGTACTTACAGGAGTACAATCAAAGTAATTGAATTTCCTCAAGTTAAATCTAGTGGTTTTTGATTATTATGTGTGGTACAAACATTGTGTGGTACTTTCTTCGTGGTTCTTACGGCGTGGTAGAATCCCTCATAGCCGTGAAAAGTACACACATTTTAGCTCAAGCTGGTAGGGATGCATGTGGAACATATATATTTCGGAGATGAAGATTTGTAAATGAAGAGTGTGGTGGTAAGGGTGGCAATTTGACTAGCCAAATGGGTGGTTACCTGACTAGCCAAGTGTTTGATTGTGATATAAGAGCTTGCCTTATGCTTTATTATTGTTTGCACACATGTCCTACTTGTATATCACATTTTTAGCATGTATTTTCAGGTTTAAGGCGATAACTTACTTTGGAGGCTTTTGGCATGGCATAGCATGGTCATAGGATACTCTGACATTTTTTGGGACTGCTTTATTAATATGGGCATGTATTTCCGCACTATTTTCAAATGATGTAAACATAATACTTTTGATATTGAAGTTTCATATGATAAACCTATTATTCTATACTTTGTATTGTGATACATATTGAGTAGCACCCCATGACCCGAATGCTTCTGTTGTACCAAATTTAGTGGTGTTACACTTTACCCCTTGCAACCAATAAAAAATTGATAATCCGTTAATCGACTTAATAGTCTAGTTTTCAGTTAATGACCTAATCACTATCCAATTAAGTACCAGATAGACCTAATTACTACCAAAATGCGAGGATCTAGCGACAAACATATAAGATATTTAAATAAAACATAATCAAAAAGCGAGAAATCAAATCATTGTATTAAAAGAATAAAAAATAGGCTAACACACGAGGTATTTAGCCGAGCATGGCAATAATCATAGCAAAACTAAAGTGTAATCATTGATGAAAGTAAACATAGTATCTAATTTAATTACACCAACTCTATCTATCTTCGATGGCGATTGGTGGTGGATTCTTTCTTGAAAAGCAGCTTGAATATGGTGTAAAACGACCTAGGAGTAAACCCTAATCGTCCTTGGAGTTGTGTGTTGTTTTAGATGTCTTTTGTGACTGAATAAGGGTTTGTATATATAGTGTTCGATGGTCTCGTGCTGGTTACGGCGTATGTATAAGTTATTAACTACGATGTATACATCTGTAATAAAAAATTCCTTCATAGCTCTTTATTTCTTACGGCTTAGGTCTAAGTACATACCTACGCCGTATATCCTTCTGATAAAAAAAACGTCTTTATGTCTCTTCGTTTCTACGGCGTAGGTTTGACGGGTCATCTACGCCATAGATGTCATGTAAGCTTGATGGTTAAATAGTCTTTATATCGTATACGGCGTATATCAGTGAGTATAGATACGCCGTATATCTCTCTGGTTGAATTGGTGTCGAAGTACTATCTGGACTATGGCATAGGCAGTACGGGCCATCTATGCCGTATATGGCTCTTTTCCAGCTTTTCTTCTTTTTCCTTCAAGTTCTTCCATTTTCCGCGTCTATTCGCTTCAATGCTCATGTAAAGCCTATTATTCAAATAAGAAGCAATTAAGTATAAATTCTTATAAAAATGTAAGATAATGAGCAAATAACATGGAATATTGATAGTAAAAAATCTATACTATTTTATGTTATCACCGAGTAAATTACACCGTTCGTCCCTAGGTTGTACCAAATTCGCATGTTTAGTCTCAATTTCATAATAAATGCACCAGGCATCCCCAACGTCTCCATTTTTCTTCCTTAGTGGTCCTTTGATCTAATGATCGTTAGTCAAGGTAAGTTAAATCCCCCATGTGCCTTTAACATGAGGGTATAACAGTCATTTTACCATCAATTTATTTTTTTTATTATTATTTTTTTAATTTTTTTTACTTTTCTATTCCATCTCCACCCAACAATTCAACCATCCATCACCCACCATTACAACCATTAAAGTCGCATCTCAAACAATCATTCATGTTAACTCAAAGAGTTTGTGCAAGGGACAAGATATACAGACCCCCAAAAAATACAAACGGTACACCCTTACCTTTTTTCGGTTTTTTTCTTTTTTTAGAATTTTGTTTACATTTTAAGACTATAAACCTGAAAGTACGGAATAAAAATATAATGTTTAACCAGTCAAAAATATTAAACTGGAAAAAAATACGTAACATAAACTGATAAAAAAATTATGTTGTACTCTAAACTGGAGGGACAAAAAAATCTTTGTACTTTTACCCCTTTTTCAGGTGAACCAAAATACGTATAACATAACCCTTTGTGCAATCCGAACTACCAAACTTAGTCTGAAGAGCTACATTTTTAATGTTTTGTCTCATGAGGTGAGATCTATGGCAAACAACAAAAATCTAAAGAACAAATAAACACATCCTAGCCTTTCATTTTGCTTTCGTCCAACGGTATAGATCAAACCAAAAAATAACAAAGGAAGGGCAAAATTGTCATTTTATCTCATTTAATATAACAACCCACTTTCCACCTTTAAAAAAAAAAAAAAAACTACATATCTTGCAAACGGTAAATCTTCAAGCTACGAAAATACACCAACGCGACGAGAATTAAATCATCTTTATATATATATATGCACTTTTATATACTTTAAACGAACTTTTTTTTTCAAAATTTCTGTCCAGAAAAATCCCACTTGATTCGTAAAAAAAATCCCACGTGATTCGTAAAAAATCACCTGTGATTTGTTATTTTTAAAAAATCACAAGTGATTTGTACAAAAATGAGTAAATCACTATTTTTGAGTTTTATACCTTTATGTCACAGCTTTTTAAGGGTAGATGCTTTTATATGATTGTTAAAATGAGCTCTTGGAATCTCTTTATTAAAAAGTTGTATGTTGTTATACAGAATCCCATCTGATTTTCTCTGATTCTTTGTGATTCATATAGAATCTCACGTGATCCATAAAGATACTTGACGAGTATCTTTTATGTGATTCATACAAAATCCTATGGGATTTCGTATAAATCACAAGGGATTAGAGAGAATCACATGAATATATCTGTATTAAAAAGTTGTATGTTGTTATACAGAATCCCAGGTGATTCTCTCTGATTCATTGTAATTCATATAAAATCCCATGTGATCCATAAAGATACTTGACGAGTGAGATTCTGTATGAATCACAAGGGATCAGAAAGAATCACATGGGATTCTGAATAAATCTCATAGGATTTCAATTTTGCTTCATATAAACTGGAAGTACAAAATCACTTGAGATTCTATTTTTGTTGTGTAATGTTATGAGAAAAGTTCTTGTACACTTTGAATATATCTTATTTACTTTGAATATATCATGTTTGATAATTATATTTTGTTTTATCACATGGGTAATATGTATGAATCACATGCGATTAGGGATGAATCACAAGTGATTCATCAAAAGAATCCCATGGGATTATGTATGAATCTGTGACAAATCGTAATTTCAGGTCATTTATCAAACTTTAAAAATTTTACTATTCATCTGGGGAAATTACTATTCACCGGTTACTATTCATCATTTTACTATTTATCATTTTTGAAGTCGATTTGAGACTTTGAGAAGTTATTTTAAAATTTTACTATTCACAAAACACTATTCATTCCCGGAGAAAAATCAATATTCATGGTTACTATTCATCATTTTCGTAAACTAGGTTTACGAGTATCAAATTCGCGTAACCGTAAGGGTTAAGCTGCGTATTCATGGAACATCATTGAGAACATTACATATAGACTAGAGTTAGTCTACATATCATCAGTAACATCATTTTCATATTAGTTCATGCATGAGTTTGCATATTTCATTAACGTATATTTAGTTATTAAATAAACGCTATCGCACGAACATTTATTTTGAATAATTGATCCGACACTTCCAACAATTGTCCAGATATATTTTTATACTCATTTTAATGCTATAAAAATTATATTATTAGTTACCCGATGATTTGGATTTATTTTGTATATATATTGTTATATATATATTCACGACGGTTTACGAAATTCTATACGATAATTATTAATTCACTCAATACTTGCGAGAAATGAATTTTTATAATTTTTATGACTCCGGTATATTTTATTTCGTTCCGTTAAAATCGATTTCTAGCTAACGCTACGCTAAATAACTAATTATATGTACAAAATATACAATATACATAACTTTAAATATATTAAATCATCAAAAATACATCAAATCCATCCTCAATATACCCTTGCCGACCACCCCCCCTTGTCATCCTTTTTTCATTAATATCTTGTCTAAGGTGTACACATACTTCTATATTAGGTTTTGAAATAAAAACCAAGAAGTTATTAAGCACCTTGTTACTTTAAACCTCATCATACTACTAGTAAGCTTCTCATAATTTTTACTACTCTTTCATAATCATACTTGATCTATTTTATCATTCTAGTACAAAAATATGCAAGTATTATATGTATTCATATAACTTTTTACTTGTTTTTCTACTTATAATGAGTTTTAACTATCCTATAATTATTCCCATGAACTCTATCATTTTTGGAGAAGGTTAGGACCCCATGACACCCTAAGAAGGTGTATGGTAGGTTTAGAATAGTTTTGGTGTTGATTGGAAAGGGTTAGAACAAGTTCTACACTATAAAAATCATTTTCGACAACATGAAATTTAGGTCTGTCCATTTTTATAAAATCTGGAAATTTCAGTAATTAGTGGATTATTTTGGTTTATATTTCTAGAAATAGACTTTAAAACGAAACTGTGGTCTCTTGAACGGGTTAAAACGGATTTATAACGAAAAAGATACGTTAATTTCAAGTTTAGCGACGAAAACTAATTTTATGAAATAATGTAAGCTGTCAAGGGATTTTTAAGGGGCAAAAATCGAGTTTTGAACGTATTCTAAATGAGTCGATTTATCAAAAATATATTAGTATACATTAACACGAAACCGAAGATATATAAATCGTAGAAAATGGACCTATAACGCTCAAGATATACATATTTGAATCACGACGATCACAACTATTTTTCTTCAACACTAACACTTTATATATTCACTATTTTGCGACTAAGCTTCGCGAGGTTACTTAGTCATTTTCATGAGTTGTCAAATTATATTATTATACGACGAAAAATTATAAATTCTTGTTCTATTTCTAAACGACTATCGTGGGATGTTGTTTCAACATATATAAGCGTAAAGTATTTTATAACTTGACAAGACGTTATAAACTTATTTTTCGACGATAAACTTCATTTTCAAAAATGTACAAGTGGTATGGATATCATATGAGTTTGCATGCACAACATTATTTCATGACTTATATTAGATCATATCATTCATAATAGGTTGTAGTTAGAGATTGCACCTCATTTCAGTGTATCCACTTTTGTCATCATAATCATTGCATCAGGTGAGTTCATAGCCCCACTTTCTATTACTTATTTGTTTTACAAACTCTTGGGGGAGATACATACTATATTTTTAATCGAACACAAATGCTTTGAACTGTATGTTATATCCAAATGCTTTATTGTCACTAAGTATTCTATTGCCATGTTTGAAGTCCCTACATCATGCACCATTAGTCACTTGCGAGTGAGCGCGAATATTGTGAATAGACCTATTGGAATTAACACACCCGTTCTTATTGACCCAGTTAGGGGAAATCGAACGCACTATATTCGAATCAATAAGGTAAATTGGCAAATTTATCTACTAGGGCTGCGATGAAACGATTTTACCAATTTCTATTGGTACGAGGTTTACGCTTTGGTTGTCATGAACTTAGTGAAATAAATGCTGTTTTGTTTTCAACGATGAGTGTGAAACAATGTAACTCACACTACGAATATTGTGTTCAAACGAATTAATTAAACCTATGGATTTCACTCAACCTTTGTGTTGACTGTTTTAAGCATGTTTTATCTCAGGTATTAGCATATCATCATGGCTTGCATGGAATCGCTGAGTTGACGCGTCTCACATATATTTTATGCACTTAACTATCGTTTGATTGTAACAAACTCATTTTGGTAATTTGGAAATCTTTTGGGACCTATGTTTTGTAAACTCTGATTATTTTACTTAATCAAACGATGTATTTTCAAAACGACACTTTAGGTCATTCAATATAACTGTAACTGTGATGCTATGGCAGTCACGCCCCAGGTATTCCATTCCGCTGCAAAACAGGTAATTTGGGGGTGTGATAGAATCACAAGCGATTCGTCAAAGAATCACATGGGATTCTGTATGAATCACATGTGATTCTTTAAAAGACTGATACGTGAGATCCAACCATTGCTTTTCGTGTGTAAATCATATGTGATTCGTGTGTAAACCAACTCGTAACAACCTCACTTACCTCAACCGTTGCTTTTCTTTCCCACTTTAAATAATGAAACAAAACTTCACAAACATCTTCAACTCCACTTGAAACAAACATCTTCGACTCTGCACATGAGCGCATACTACATTATTATATGAGCACTCAACCACTAGTTGCAATGGTAAACAAGCATAGACAACAACATTAATAAAACTAGATTAGCAATTACATTATTATATCATTTTCTCAAGAAACTGGTATGCATACCATGTAAAAGTGCCCAATAAAAAATTTATCATTGAAAGAAGGTGACCGGAAATAATTAAAAATTGACCTTAATATTACAAACTTAACTAAAGTTGTACAGTATACTCGTACATTTTTATGAAATATTGGTTTTTTAAGAGAAAATAACAAATATAAATACTAGTAGTTGACAAAACTGGCATGATGTTGGCTACTTAATTGTGTATAAATAGTTTCTGGCAAAATATCATTACTAAACGGGAAGTGATTTGTACACTCACATAATTGATTGGCACACTCAAATTATGAGTGTTTTGACATATATACCCTTGCAGGATGAAAATAAGTAAAAATAATATGAGGGTATAAATGTCAAGACACTCATAATTTGAGTGTACAAATCAATTGTGAGAGTGTGCAAATGATGTCCATTAGCCTAAAGCTCAAAATTAACACAAAACTTATCAAGTTTTTTTTTCTTGCATCTGAGAACAAAAAAAAAAACATTCTCATCTATTTAATTGGGAAAACCAAAATAATTGAGCGGCAAATCAAACAATCACTCCTCATTTTCCGGCGGGTCAACTTCACAAAACCATCACCACGTCATCATCGATGGCACGTTGTAGATCTGTGGATTCTCCGGAGAATCCTCGTCACCAAACCACAATAAAATCAAAATATTTAGTAAAGATTTGGTTTTTATTGAGTTTGAAATTGTAGATGTGATGAAGATGAATGTATGAGAGAGAGAGAGAGAGAGAGAGAGAGAGAGAGAGAGAGAGAGAGAGAGAGAGAGAGAGAGAGGTGAGATTTATAAAATTATAAAACTACTCTTGTGTTAATTCAAATTAAATGCAGATGTTTAATCATGACCGTATAATGAATGATAGATCAATGGTTGAGATGAAGTGTTTTGATCTTTAGATATTTATTGTTCTACATTGAACTTTTGTCTTTGTCTTATATGGTAATGTTCAAACATAATCCTCCAAATAGAAAACATCATGATGTGATTATTTATAATCATTAGTTTAAACTTATAATAAGAATCTTTAGGATTTTAATGTTGTTTAAAACTTCAATTAACTAATCCCGCAAGACAACAAATCTGCCGTCTTGATACTAAATCAAACCCATGTAAATCAATTAAGATCCAAACAATTTGTGTGCATTTTTATTGTTTAGTTCTGTAAATCCAAAACACAACCACCAACCAAGGTTAATTAGCGTAAAATTACCCGAAACAAAACATCATATCTTCCAAAGAACAACACATCAACTCATCTTATTATGCCATTCGTTATCGGTTTCTTATATAATAAACACTTGAATGTTTATGTTTAAGCCTCCTCCAATAACACACAATAAATCATAGCCATTTTCTTTCTCATTCCCGCGGAATTATATATCTACCAAAATCACAATGGTAAAAATTTCATTGAAATATTCTTTTTTATCACAATCAAAGTTAGAAAATTTTGCATAATCAAACAAAAATAAAATTCTTAAGTACACCAGTTTAGTAAATTTGCACAACCTAAGCGGTACGTTTATCAATGAAACTACAAACATATTTCGATTATATTATTGTGAAATCAACTACAATATTTACACTATAAATAAACTAGTAAACCTCAAAAAACCGCTACGCGTGCATTTTTTTTAACAGGAACTTACTATCTCACAATTATATTTATACTACAAACTATCTCACATGTTTTAAGAAGGACTTCAATCCACAACTATTTAGTTGGAGAGCTTCTCACACAACAATGGGTACCATTAAGACACAAGCCTTTTATTCACTATGCAAGCATTTGTTTGTGAGGTTTAATAATTTTTGAGCGCAATATTGGATTCTCAATTAAATTGACCTCAAAAAGTTCTAATGAAAAATATTGTTTTTTGTTATGTATGTTTGAAGTTGATTTTTTTCGATAACTATGGTTTTCGACCTCTTCACCGACTAATCCACGAGGTTCGAAGTTGAAAATTTTGCATGATAAACGATTAAAACTAAAGAGTATGTTTATTACATAATTTTAGACTTTGGATTATAAACGTAAGTTGGTTATTAGTTGTGCTAGTAACGTTAAAACTAAAGAGTATGTTTATTACATAATTTTAGAGAACCAAAAATCTCTATGTAGGTCTATGATTGAAAAGCGTTATTGTGGATGACTAAAATTTCATTGACCTATTCTTTTTCATCGCAATCAAAAGCTGAAAAAATTTACATAATCAAACAAAAAATAAAAGTCTAGAGTCTACTAGTTTAACAAATGGCACAACCCAAAACGTTTATCAATAAAACATAGACTAGAAACATATTTGGTTTATATTATTGTGAAAGCAGCAGCATATGTGTATATATATTTGTAGGAACTGTGAATGTTGATTGCAATTAAAATTGAAAACACAATGAATAATTTAAAAATGTTTGGCATATTATTTCTTTTCTTTATTTTCATCACCACGTTTGCTTTTTCTTCCACTTTGAATAAAACTCATAAATGCTCGAAACAACAAAGTGAAGCTTTGCTTCTCTTTAAACAATACCTATCCTCCACCAATGACGACAATTACGATTACAATTACCTCTGTTATGATTGGCTTGGTTTTGATTATCATCTAATAATGAAGAACTGGAACACAAGTACAGATTGCTGTGACTGGAATGGAGTTGCCTGCGACTACTCCACCGGTGACGTTATTGGTCTTGATCTCAGTTGTGGAATGCTGAAAGGTACCATCCATCCTAACACCTCCCTCTTTAACCTTCCTCATCTCAAAAGACTCAATCTTGCTTTCAATAGTTTTACTGGTTCCCAAATTCCACGTGAAATTGGAAAGTTTTCGAATAGTCTCACACATCTCAACCTCTCTTATTGTTTGTTATCTGGCCAAGTCCCACCGGATATCACACTCCTTCATAAATTGGTCTCTCTTGATCTCTCTGAAAACTCTTACGATTTGACGCTTGGACCAGACGTTTTAATAAATATGTTTCGAAATTTTACTAATTTGGAAGAGCTTTTACTTGAATATGTTGATATCTCTTTGGTTTTACCTACTAGTCTTAACATCTCTTCTTTGAAATTACTAAATCTTGCCATGACTCGATTGCAAGGAAAATTACCTCATTACATTTTCAATCTTCATTCTTTGGAAACTCTCGACTTGAGTAGTAACCGTTTCACGGGTGATATCCCTTCGGATATCTCAGTTAACTTGACACACCTTACTTATCTGGATTTATCCGATAACAAACTTAACGGGACATTGTCATCTTGGCTGTTTACTTCCCCCTCTTTAGAATCTCTCTTTCTATGGAATAACATGTTCAGTGGAAAGGTACCGTTCCAGTCATTTGCTCTTCCATCATTACAAGTGTTACACCTCAGTTACAATCAGTTAGCTGGCCAAATTGATGTGCAAACATTTCGACAACTCACCAACCTCACTGGTCTGGACCTTTCATTTAATAATTTTAGTGGTGAATGGGAGTTGGATACTGATTCCTCCCGAACTACCTTCTTTTATTTCTCCGTCACACTTATCAACCGCTAGTGAACGGTCAACCGTGACAGATGATAAAAGGGCGACAGCCCGGGAGAAAAATGCAAGTTTACCAAGGATTTAAAAATATCCTTGGATCGTTTATGTCCTGGTGAGGCGTGATATTCTGGTATAGTGACTTGTGATTTGTTGAAAAATAATATTAGTATAGGAAAAACAGGAATCTGATTGACTAACACTAAATGTGAATAGTAATAGCTCTGTCACAGCTAGTTCAATTAAGAAACGTACAATCAGAAACCTAAAAACGTAAAAGATATACAAACGTACGTTTAACATAAATTAAATGTAAACGTATAAAAAACAAAACGAATATAACTATAGTAGGGATTTGCATGTCTTAGCGACTTAAATGCAAATTAAAAGAAATTAAAAAGATAAAATATATTAAATAAACGCTATCACTATTTTTACAGATCGATGAACGTTTATGATTTATAAAACAAAATAACTTAAATAAACTATTTTAACTAAAACGTAAACCTAAATTATCTAAAAACGTTGTTTAAAACTAAAACGAGCGTTATGTACTAAAATTACGCTGGAGCGCAAGATAAAACGTAAATTTTATGAAATAAAAGGCCTATGAGTGTAAAACTAATTTTCTTACGTACTATATGATAAAAGAAAATTTTAGAAAAAAGAATGATATTTTTTTTGACTTTTATATTTTTTTTTTATGAATTAAATACTATAAAACACTAATTAAATGTTTAAAAATGCTAAAACTTATTATAAAAATCTGAAACTTTTACAGAAAATACTTAATACTAATACACTTTTATAAAAAATACAAACACTGAAAAAGCTACTCTTAATAAGCTACAAATAAGCTAAATGTACGTTTAAGCTAAAAATGGGACAAAAGGGTTAAGTGATTAAGTGTGCAACCCATGACAAGAAAGACCCAAGGGCGCTATTGGTACAGGTACACATGCTATCACTCTTAAAGGGGTGGAGGTCTCAGGTTCGAGCCTGCCTCCACCCTTTTTGCAAAAACATTTTATTTTTGAAATTTTCTTTTTGCAAAACTTTATAACAACTAAAAATAAGTAACTTTAACAAAACCAACTTTTTCAAAACATGGAAATAAGCTCTGTGGAAGCTTATTTCCACAACAGTTGGCTAAATAAGCCATAAGCTTCCACATAGAAGCTAACACTTATTGGTGAAGGGTCTTTTGGGTTTTTCTCTTTTTATAAAACTGAATATAAACAAGTATTATACATATTTAATGAAAAGAAAACTTTACAAACTAGAAAAATAAGCACATTATAAGCTTATGAGTCCAACAGTTGAGCTTTTGGCTTGACTGTTGGAACTCAAGCTTAAAATAAGCTTGAAATAAGCTATACATAGGAAACAAAAGCAAAAGGCAATTATGTACAAGTATAATGAACTATTATGAACAAGCTGATACAATGGGATTAACCAATAAGCTTTTGATAAGCTAATAAGCAATCCCAAAGTACACAGATCCAAACACCCCTTGCAGTCTTTTGTCTTGGCAATTTAAGCTCAGTAAATAAGCTTCAAAGGCCAAAGTAGAGATTGAGGTAGCAAGATGGGGTGTTTGGCTTTTCAAAAAGCCAAAGCACAAGCTGTGGGGTCCACAGCTGAGCTTTTTATGAAGGTGTGAAAAAGCTAGTGAACACTGGGTTACCCAGTGTTCACATAAAAAATGGACAAGGTTAAAGCTTTTAAGCAGGCCTATTAAATAAGCTTATATGTGAGATATGAGCTTCCAAACCTTGAGATTGGTAGATAAGCTTTCCAAAAAGTTAAAATTCATACAATAAGGTTCATTAATGAACCTTATAAGGGCTTATGAAATAAGCCACTTGGTACTGAGTGACCAGTGTAGTGTATAAATTTGAACAAAATGTTAAGCTAAAATTAGCTTATCAAATAAGCTGTTAAGCTAAAGACAAGACTAAATCCAGAAAGTATGGTACCTAGGCTTCCTAAAAAGCCAATGTACACAAACTTTGATCCATTATTAAGCTTTCCACAAGCTTATGAAGTTTGGTTGAGTAACTGAATGACCAGCCTACTCATTGAAATGGTGATAGGTTCAAATCACTTGCAGCCTCATCAAATGAGCTGCAAGTGTGTAATAAGTCACAGGATCATGAAATTGGATGGATTGGCTTTAAGAAAAGCCAATTCACCCAAGCTCATGATTACTAGAGAGCTTATAGGAGCTTGAAGGAAATGGTGTAAATGGACTGCATAAGCAGTCCATTGTTGTGAATGGGCAAACATACAGGCTCCTAATTGAACTTATCAAATAAGCTTATAAATACTCAACAAGCACTAAACTAGAGATTATGGTAGCTTGGCTTTGTGAAAATCCAAAGCTCACAATATCCAGCTTAGTGAGGAGCTTTCTAAGAGCTTTTAAAAACAACTCAAGTTCACTGTTTGCTTCAGTTAACTGAGTTTGGTGCGACAAAAAGGTTGGGTAAATTAAAGTGTCTAAATAAGCTACAAACTTAAAAGTAAGAATACACATAACAAGTAAACCATAAGGGTTACACAAAACAGTAAAATGCACAAGCTATGGTCAAATCCACAAGCTTCTGCAAGCTCATGAATTTGACAGCATAACTGTGGTGCAGGGCATGTATTTAGACAAGGGACTCAAACTAAGCTAAAAATTAAGCATTTAAAAAGCTAAATAAAAGTAAGCTATTATTTTTACAATTAAGATAAGCAACAATATTTTAATATCCTAGAAGGTTTTAAGCTAAAACTCAATAATGAGCACACAATAAAATTCTAGATTATATTCAAAAACAGACCTTAAGAAAATTTGACTTTTGTATAAGAACTCAAAGGTTGACTAAAATGAATTAAGAAATTAAACTACTGATTAAACATGACATATTAAGCTAAGAGAACATGAAATAAACAAGTATAAACAACTTAAAAACAGATTTGGTGAGTATGGCATTGAAAATCATCACAGTGTTCAAATGAGGATCAAAGAAGTGAATTTTTGACTTTTGCTTGTATACATAATAGACTCATGGTTTGTCTGACCCTAAGGAACTCTATGTATCAAATATCAACCAAGAATAACAACTTTAGAATCAGTTAAGCACTCTTGAATCAGTATTGCCAAACACACCTTAAATAGAACTAAATTTAGCTATTCAATCCATATCATTGTATAAACTGATTTTATCAAATCCAGAGGTTTTCATTGGTTAAATTAGAACTTTTTCAGTATACATAAGTAGTCACACAAAGGTATACCTAGGATTATCAAAAATTGAGCTTATGACAATTGAAATGGAATTTCAAGCCAAATCAAATTCCAAAACATAACAAACTTATATTAAGCTATAATATCATTAACTAACAACAAATAAACACAGAAAAGAAGAAATTAAGACAGAGAAATAACTTAAGCCATAAAAAGCAAAAATTGTAAAAGTGGACTTACAAGGTGAATGAACTGAGACTTTGGAAACCAAGGACCAAACCATAACCTATAACCTCCCATGAGGCACTACTACCATGGTCATCCATAATTTGCCATGCTCCAAGCTAAGATCACCAAGAACATTGATTTTTGATTTTCCATTGTATTCTTCTCTATTTTTTTATGATTTTTGGTTTTAAAGACTACAATTGATTAAAGGTTTCTAAAAGCTTAAACAAGCTTTGTCAGGAGCTTATGTGACCTATAGAGTCCAATAACAACAATAATCCAACAAAAAAGTAAATGACATGAAAATTAAAGGTAACTTGAAAATTTGAAATGTAAAAGATGACTTGCATTAAAACTGTAAATGATATTTCATTACACTAATTTGAGTTCCATTACACTAATAAAACTTGTAAATGACAGTAAATAAAGAAAGCAATAAAGGTTACACTACATGATTAAGCTAAGTCTAAGTGACAATGGCCTAAGGCCAAGGTGTTTGTTCTACTGTCTTTTCTTCCTCTTTTATAGTCTCAGCACCCTTGGTGATCACTCAAAAGTCCTCTCTTTCAATCTGAGCCCTTGAATTAGTCCAATTGATCTCAACCGTTTGAATGAGCTTTTGGCGCCAAAGTCATTCTGACAATTTGAGGCGGTTTGAGGAGCATTCAATGTATCTTGTTGGCTTGTATAGGTGGAGGGAACAAGATATGAAGCTTTATTGAGCTTGGAGGCCAAGTTTGAGTGAAAACAGGGCAAGGGGGAAAAAGGTGGAGTGTTAGATGGTGGGAATGCATTAATGGGGAGTGGGATAGGTATGAGAGGTGGCAGGGAGTAGTATGTGAGCTGTAGAAGTCAAGTGGAGGGGGAAGGTGGCACAAAACCACCTGGTTTTGTGACTCAGTGGTTTGAGAGGGAAAGGTGAGGGAGAGTGAATAGTGGGTAGTTTGTGCCCGATTTTATTTAAAATACAAAGGGGTGGGCTGGTTGTGTTGGGCCAGGTATTGGATTGGATTTGTTTTGAGTTTGGATTTGGATTAGTTATTTTAATAGGATCCGTTTAGTTTAAGTAGTACAAAAGGCCCAAGGACCAAAAGTGTAAATCTGCCAAACTTGAGGGACTGATCCTGTCAACATTCCAAACTTCTTTTAAGGGGCCACCTGCCAATAATAATTACACAAGGACCAAAAGTATATAATTATTGTATTTTAAAACTTTAAGGACCTTAAATGTAATTTTGGATTTTTTGAGGGACTTGTTTTGTAATTTCCAAAATTTTATCAAAATTGTTCCAAATTGTAATTTATGAATAGTACAAGGGTATATTTTGTAAAATTTCCAAGTTTGAATACCCAGGGACCATTTTTGCCAATTTTGTAACTTGAGGGGTAAAAATTGCCATTTTGTGAAAACTTTTATCCAGGGATGTTTTGTGAATATTTTTGGTTTCCCAAGGACTTAAGTTGACTTTTATTTCATTTTGAAACTTCAGGGACTAGTTTTGCCATTTTGTGTAACTCCAGGGACTGAAAACGACAATTGTTGTGAAATTGATCATTTTTCACTTGTTTTTCAATCTTTTGTACCTGAATCACATAAAAACACATTTAAATGATATTTATAACATTTTGTGAGTCATTTGTGTGTTTTTGGTTGTTTTGTGGGTTTAAATAGTATAAAATATATGTGTAATTAGACACATATCAGATACATTGTTATCAAGCCTCACAAAACTTGAATATCTGAGACTCTCTTACAGCGGTTTCTCTGTTACAACAAAGAATGCCAATCATTATGTCAACCCTCGTTTTAGATACTTAGGATTGGCCTCTTGCAAGCTAAAGGTGTTTCCGAATTCACTTCGAGCCATGCGAAAACTTCTACAATTAGATTTATCTAGCAACAAAATCTATGGCCAAATTCCTCATTAGGCGGGGGAGATAGGAGGCAATGAGCTGTTTTCTTTAAATCTCTCACATAACTTCATAACACGCTTGCCACAATTTCAATGGTATGGACTAGCTAAACTTTGTCTGCGGTCCAACTTGATTGAGGGGCCATTCCCTCCATCAATTTGCAACATGAACTATCTGTCGTATTTGGATATGTCTAATAATCGCTTTAGTGGATTGATTCCACAATGCTTTGGAGATATCACCTCATCTCTTAAAATGATAGATATGGGGAACAATAGCTTTCAAGGAACGATTCCAAATGTATACGAGGATTGTGGAAGATTAGAAGGACTTAATTTGAATGGAAATCAGTTACACGGAAAGGTGCCAATTTCCTTGTCCAATTGTCAATCCTTGAAAGTAGTTGATTTCGGAAACAACCAATTGAATGGTACATTCCCTAGTTGGTTGGGAGATCTTCTAGATTTGAAGGCTCTTGTCCTTAAATCAAACAACTTTCATGGACCCATTCAACCCTCTTCAACTGTTGAATCCCCTTTTCCAAGTCTTCGAGTTCTTGACTTATCTCATAACGGGTTTGTGGGGCAACTCCCTGTAAAATATTTTCGAAATTTCAATTCCATGAAGAATGTTGTTAAAAGCAACACAGAACCAGAATATTTATACATGGGTGGAAAGTATTACTCATTCGTTGTTGCGGTGAAAGGGGTGAATCTAGAGTTTCCACAAATTTCGGTTGACTACACAATTATTGATGTGTCCTGTAATACATTTGAAGGACAGATTCCAAACGTCATCGGTGATCTTAATTCGCTAATAGTGCTCAACTTATCCCACAACAGCCTCAAGGGTCCAATTCCACATGCTTTAGGGAATCTCAAAGAGATTGAGTCGTTAGACCTATCTTGGAATCAACTCACCGGAGAGATCCCTCAAAGTATTGCAGATATCAAGCGTCTTGCGGTCTTAAATCTATCAGAAAACCATCTCGTTGGTCGTATTCCAAAAGGAACACAATTCAACACATTTGATGAGAGCTCATTTGAAGGGAACCCGGGACTATGTGGGCTTCCGCTGACCAAAACGTGCAGCGAGCATACACAAAAACCAAAGCTTGAATCACATGAGGAGGACAGTGTATTTACATGGGAAGCAGTGACGTTGGGATTCGGATGTGGGACCCTAATTGGATTTGTGATGGGACGTCTCATGTTGTCAACAAGAAAAGTCAAGTGGTTCAATGCATTTGCTGATGCAACCGAGAGTTTGGTCTTGAAGAAGAGGAAGTGAAGACATGTATATCGGGAAATGACATTAGAAAATCAAAGGTACCATTTTTCTCATTTTGTTCTTATTTCATCAGATTTTGCAAAATGTCTTACTCTACGAATTATCTTGCTCTTAAAACAGATTATGATGCAGTTATGCAGTCGTGTATCAGCTTCTTCTGTTTCTGAATTATGATGTATGTGTTTTGTCTCTGAATTATTAGTATGTTGTTAGTATTTAATAAGTTTTACTTTGGTCACTGGGTGAACGTGTATAATGTTGGTGACCTTAATGGTAATTAAGTAATTTTATTGTTATATAGATGATTATACAACCATTGCAGATACGGATGTGTAAACTGTATAATCAAGTGACCACTGTAATAATTTGTATCGCTTTGCTTTTGGTATGAATTGTGTGTAAATGCAAGCATGATTAATAATAACGAGTTGTCTCTAATTTGACCATCCAGTGTGTTCTTCTTCTGTTCTGCATATTAGCAAAGCACCAAATCAGATGTTTGTGGCGTGTTTTAGAGGAAACTAAACGTATGAGGTTGTTGGCTTTTAAGGATGGTCAAATTGATGAGTTGATTATGAGACCAAATGGCTTTGGATACTCATTATTGATGTCTACAATTTTTTTCTAGGACAAAGTATGAGATGTCGATTGCGTGTCTGTGGTCACAATCTGAGACAACTGTAACAAGTATACTTCTAAGTCGAATTTATCAATATCTTTATGAACCACTTGTTTAAATTACAAGATATTTTATACATGCCCAAAAGTCCAAAACCTTAAAAGGGCCACCAGATGATGGAAGCAATGTGTTGTAGACTAAGATGAGTTTACTTGGAAAGTTTACACTAGTGGTAAGTTGGTAACATAATTTATGAAAGGTACGTGTTTCACTTGTTTTCTGTTCTCATCAAGTTGTGCAAAATGGCTAACTATCTTAGGATATGTCTCAAAAACTCTTAATAGTCTCACTATCTACTTTGTAATTACTCGTGTATTGATAAGTCAATGGCAAGTAATCGCAGGTACCAACGTGTTTTGACTTTTGACAGTGGACTTTTCAAGCATGTATACTTTATCTACTTCTCACGGTCAATTTCATTCAGCAATTTCGTGTAAATAACTACTATATAACTTCCACATTTGAAAACAACAATAAATACTAGACCGTCATCCAGTTGAACCGGTCACAAATAATTATTTACCCATTCAACTCTTTTTGATTATTATGTGTCCGCATATCTTTAAGAGATACTTAAACTGTATGCAAGTCTGTAACACATTTGCTGATTTAACCATCTTGTCATTTTATCCAATTTACTTTCTTTATGTGATTTGGCTTTAAGAGCTAGTAATTGCTGACCATGAGACACCATTACTTAACTTCGAACGTTTATAAAGTTACCTTAGAGTTTATTTTTGATGTAATTTTTTGATAACATGAGTCTGTGTATAGTATGCTAGACAGTGGACTATCAGTAATTCTGTATCGACATATTATTTCTTGACTGTTTACTTTATATCAAATTATCGAACCTAGAAAAATGATAGCATTAATGGTCATGGAAGTGCTATGCGAGAATTGGTTAAACTTTATACCATTGTGCCATCCAAATGCTATTTCTTGTATAGTCTTCTAATTCAGTTTATACTTGCAGAAACATGATATATATAAAAAGCGAATTGATGCTAATGGTATTGGCATTAAATCAAGACCAGGTGGCATCGGAGCTACCAAGGTTAGTGACAGTTTTGTTCCCACAATGACCAGGTGGCATCGGAGCAACAGATCGAGAAGCCTTTCCAAAGACATGGTGGCAGGCTTGAGCACAATGAGACATATTGTGGTTCATGTTTTGGTGCATAAGTGGTATGACTCATCTAACTATGCTCTAGTATATAGTAGAAGGCAGAAAATAATGGATGCGCCTTGTAAAAAAATAGTATAAATCAAATGATGAAAAGGTAAAAAACATGATGTTGTATGTACAAAAAGTAGCATATAGTTGATTGCGATGAAATAAGGAAGGAAAAAACACTTTTGTTGTCCCAGCGGGGTTTTAAACACACGAACAAATTAAGTAAACGAAACAGTAAAACAATATGATTCAAATGACTTGTATTATAAGAATCAAAGTAATTGGTTTTCAATGTATTGTACAATTCTGGTTACTAAAGAATGAAACAATCATGCCTATTTATTCTAGTAATCTGAAGCGACATGTCCCTTTGATGTATCTTTCTGAATCGTTGCCCTTGTACCGTTTCACATAAAAGAACCGTTTCTTCCAATATAACCGTGTACGAAAGTATAGGCAACAGTAGATAAACAACAGAACCTTTATTCAGATCTAAGCTGCAATAGTCAGCTTAGATTAATAGTATCCAAATGTTACAAGATTAGATTAATGTCAATGAGACAATAATCATATGAATGTAAAGACAAGACAAGATCAGTGAAGTGATCTAAGAGAAGAGAAGAGAGTGATACAAAAGACTGCACACTCAAGTGTGTCTAACCCTAGAATAAAGGACTAATTAAATAGGGGATTAAGTTACACTAAGACCCCTCTAACGGCTATAATAATGAACTTCAGCAGGAACAATAAAATGAACTTCAGCAGGAACATGAGAGGCTTCAGCAGAAATGATAATCTTGGAACTATAAACCACTTATGCTTTGTCCATGTTAAACCCCTGTAATATGCCTGCAAAGAACATAGCTTGAAAGCCATTAGCAATTGATATAGTGACATGTTTGCCACAGATTATTACCCCAAATTTTAACATTCCCCCTTAATCTAATGGGCAAACATATCAAACAATATCAATTTTTCACACAAAAATTTATGCTGATAGACAGGGAGGTTCTTTGTAAGAATGTCAGCAGTTTGGTTTGAAGATCCAATCTTTTTAGCATTTATAACACCTCTAGCAATTTTTTCCCTGATGAAGTGAACATCAATTTCAAAATGTTTTGATCTTTCATGGAAAACATGATTGACAGCAAGTTGTAAAGCAGATTTGTTATCGCAAAAAAGACTAACAGGAAGGTTGATATCAACTTTTAGATCTTTTAGGATTTTCTGAATCCAAATGATTTCACAAGCAGCAGTAGACATAGATCTATACTCTGCTTCTGTGGAAGATTTTGAAAGAGTGTTTTGTTTTTTTACTTTTCCATGAGATTAAACAATCATTAAAGAAAACACAATAACCTGTAACAAATTTCCTGGTTTTCTTACATTTGGCCCAATCAGCATCACTATATCCTTCAAGATGATTTTCAGAGTTGCTGAAATTGTACCTTAGACCTTTTCCTGGAGCTCCTTTTAGATACCTCAGAACATTGAGGGCACATTCCAGATGAGATTTCAAGGGAGAATGCATATATTGTGCCAGACAATGAACTGAGTATGAAATGTCAGGTCTTGTATGGGTGAGGTAGATAAGTTTCCCAAGAAGCTTCTGATAACCAGTGATGTTGACAAGTAAAGGGTCATCATCAGTGGGAATGTATGGAAGCACAGAGTTGGGTTCCATAGGGGTGGACACAGGTTTGCACCCAAGAAGACCAAATTCTTTGAGGAGTTCAAGACAGTATTTTCTTTGGGAGAGACAGATGTCATTCCCAGTTTTTAAAACCTCAATGCCAAGAAAATATTTTAGATTTCCCAAGTCTTTGATATGGAATTTTGATTTTAGAAACTCTTTGAATAGGTTTATCTCATCAACACAGTTTCCAGTAAGAACTATATCATCCACATAAACAAGAAGAGCAATGAACTTGTCATTCTCTGTTTTGGTGAACAAAGAATGATCATTAACAGATTGGACAAAGTTGTTTTCCTTTAAAACACTGACAAGTTTTTCATTCCATTTTCTGGGAGCTTGTTTTAGACCATATAGAGACTTAACAAGTTTACAAACTTTATTTTTATTGTTCTCATTACAGAACCCTTTGGGAATGGTCATATAGATATCCTCATCAAGGTCTCCATATAAGAAAGCATTGTTAACATCAAGTTGAAAAAGAGGCCATTTGTTTTTTACAGCTAAGGCAATAAGACATCTAACAGTAGACATTTTTACCACAGGAGAGAAAGTTTTATCATAGTCAATTCCTTCCCTTTGGTTATAGCCTTTAACAACTAGTCTAGCCTTGTATCTATCAACTTCACCATTGGCTTTATATTTGATTTTAAAAATCCATTTGTAACCAATAGGAGTTCTATTAGGAGGTAGATCAGTTATATCCCAAGCATGGTTTTCATTTAAGGCCTCAATTTCAGAATTCATAGCATCTACCCAATTACTATCAAGGACAGCTTCTTCATAACAGGTAGGTTCAATACTTTTATTAAGACTAGAAGCAAAGCAGTAATTATCTTTGTTAAGATTAGAGTAATTAACAACTTTTTCAACACCATATTTGACTTTTCCTTCAACAATAAAGTCATTTAGATTACTGGGCAACTTAGAAACTCTAGTTGACCTCCTAGCAGTAGTGGCTGGCAAGCCTCTTTCTTGTTCAGCAGAATCCGAAGATGTATCAGCAGAATCAGAAGATGCATCAGCAGGATGTGATTCATGTGATATGTTGCCCTCAGGGTGTGTATTATCATCTATAGATGTTGCAACTGGTTCATCAATCCTGGTGGGATGACTTACCACTGTGCTATCATCATAGGATGTCACTCTCCCTTCATCATTGGGACTTGTTTGTGAGTCAAAGAAATTTTTGTGGTTTAAATCTTTAGGCACATAAGTTTCAACAAAAGGTTTTGACACAGAATTTTTCATTTTGAATGGGAACACAGTTTCATAAAATTTGACATCTCTGGAATAAAAAATATTTTTTGTTTCTAGGCTCAAGAGTTTATAGCCTTTTTTCTCATTTGAGTAACCAATAAGAACACTTTTTTCAGATCTACTACCAAATTTGTCAGAAACGTTGAGAATGGTAGCATAGCATAAGCAGCCAAAGACTCTAAGGAGAGAGAGTGAAGGGTCATGCCCATACACAAAGAAGAAGGGGGACTTGCCAGACAGAACTGAAGAGGGCAACCTATTTATGACATATGCAGCAGTTAGAACACATTCAGGCCAAAGATATAGAGGTAATTCCCCCTGAAACATAAGGGATCTATCAACATTAAGGAGATGCCTATGTTTCCTTTCTGCAATGCCATTTTGTTGAGGTGTATAAACACAAGAAGTTTGATGTAGAATTCCTTTTTCATGACAGAATTGTTGAAGTTTATTATTGACAAATTCTGTCCCATTATCACTTCTAAAAATTTTGACATTGTGTTCAAATTGATTTGATAGCATATGAGTGAAGTTAACAATGGAAACATAAACATCATCCTTCCCCTTAAGCATATAAACCCACACTGCCCTAGAATAGTCATCAACTATAGTTAAAAAATATTTTTAACCATCTCTGCTAGTAATTTTATATGGTCCCCAAACATCAAGGTGAACAAGTTGACCAATTTTAGTGGATTTATGTTCACTTAGAGGAAATGGTTCTCTGGTTTGTTTGGCTTTATTACAAGTATCACAGAGATGATCAGTTTCAGATGAACTATCAAATTTAAGAGTGGGTCTAAGTATGTGTAGGACTTGGTCAGAGGGATGACCAAGTCTTTGATGCCAGAGATTTCTAGAGACATGACAAACAGATATGCAATTATTAGAGGTAATCTTACATGTAGAGTCTATATCAAAAATATATAACCCATTGTATTGTTTACCAATCCCCACAATCCTTTTTTGATGTAAATCCTGTATATAGCAATTAGATTCATTAAATCCAACAAACATCTTGTTGTCTCTAGCAATCTTATGAACAGATAATAAACTGACATTGTATTCAGGAACAACAAGAACATCAAATAGAGTTAGGTCATTATTGACCTTTAAATCACCAATTTTAGTAAATAGGGCCTGAGTACCATTGGGATGTCCAACAGTTAGGCCAAGATTTGAAATGTTAACAACATTGATTAAAAAAATTTCAGACACAGTCATGTGCTGATTTGCACCAGAATCAACAATCCAACCAAGACTGATATTTCCAGTTAAGGTTTTAGTGTTGTTGTTAAAAAACTTGTTGAAGTTCACATTAAACTTGACACTGCCATTAAAGAAGGTTCCTGAAAAATTTTTACCTGCCAAGTTGGCATTAGCAGATGACACATTGTTGTCATTGAGAAGACTCATAAGTCTTGAGAGCTGTTCATTAGATAAAGAGACAGGAGAATTGCTAGCACTTTTATCAGTGACATGATTAGTTTCAGCAGAAACATTGTTACTGCTGAAAGGTTTACCATTAAAATTTCTCTTAACATATCCAGCAGGATATCCAACAATCTCATAACACCTATCAACAGTATGACCAGGCTTTTTGCAATTAGTACATTTGAGGTTCATATTTGGTCCTCTGCTATTAGAGCTGTTACCAGTGTTAAAACCAGAAACTTTGTTGTTAAAACCTCTTTTGTTATCAAAAAATTTTCCTCCATCAGAGGTTTTTGCATTAAAAGCTGTAGCATTGGGTTTAGCAGAGCTATTCCCAGATGAAACATTCATGTGAGATTCTTCTCCAGACACAACAGAGAAAACAGTTTTGACATTAGGCAAAGGGTCTCTGGTTAAAATATTGCTTCTGATGGGAACATAGGAGTCATCAAGACCCATAAGAAATTGCATTAACTTGATTAGTTGATTGTGTTTTTCAAAATGTTTTGCAGCCTCACAAGTGCAGGGAGGCAAGCTAATCATACAATCAAATTGTTTCCATAAAGAATTAAGATTGTTATAGTAATCAGCTAGAGAGGACCCACTTTGACTAAGAGAGTTTATATTCTTATGCATATTAAAAATAGCTGAGCCATCAACTTTGTCATATGTATCTTTAAGATCATTCCACATTTCATAAGCAGTTTTAGCATATATAGCACCAGCAAACAGTTCAGGACTAAGAGAATTAAGAATCCAAGTAACCACAACAGAGTTACAGGTATCCCATTGATTAGCAAGACTAGGGTTCGAATCATCTCTTATGCAAGTACCATCAATAAACCCTAACTTATTATGGTTCCTTAAAGCAAAAGTCATGGCCATATTCCATATTTTGTAATTTTCAGTTCCAGTGAGTTTAATAGTAATAATGGGATTGCCATTTGTATTGTTAGGATGCAAATACAAAGCATCACCAAAGACAAGACTTTTCTCAGTGGAAGAGCGACCAATATTATCATCACCAACAGCCATAATACAAACAATAAGATAGACAGATATAAGAAGATAGACAAAGAATAATCAGACAACAACAGACAGAGATAATAAGAATAAAAAGTCAAGAAGATAAGACTTTATAATAAGAAACAACAAGCACTAAGCCTGTGAATTAGGATAAACCAGAGCAGGTATTCGTACCACTCAAAGGTGGCAGATCAAGATGTTAGTCTACCCGTTTGCACCCACAAGACTTAAGTACTGTATGTTTAAAGAGGAGGTAAGACTTAGACTTACATAGAAATATGCAGCGGAAGAACAAATCACACTCACCCTAGATTTACTTAGTCTAGGGCAAATATGAAACAGAAGATAACCAATGATTACGCCAACAGCAGTAACCCCAAACCACACCTTTGTTGCTAAAGAGAATCAATGAGCCTGTAGCTCTGATACCATGTACGAAAGTATAGGCAACAGTAGATAAACAACAGAACCTTTATTCAGATCTAAGCTGCAATAGTCAGCTTAGATTAATAGTATCCAAATGTTACAAGATTAGATTAATGTCAATGAGACAATAATCATATGAATGTAAAGACAAGACAAGATCAGTGAAGTGATCTAAGAGAAGAGAAGAGAGTGATACAAAAGACTGCACACTCAAGTGTGTCTAACCCTAGAATAAAGGACTAATTAAATAGGGGATTAAGTTACACTAAGACCCCTCTAACGGCTATAATAATGAACTTCAGCAGGAACAATAAAATGAACTTCAGCAGGAACAGGAGAGGCTTCAGCAGAAATGATAATCTTGGAACTATAAACCACTTATGCTTTGTCCATGTTAAACCCCTGTAATATGCCTGCAAAGAACATAGCTTGAAAGCTATTAGCAATTGATAGAGTGACATGTTTGCCACAGATTATTACCCCAAATTTTAACAAACCGTTTACAGCAGTTAATAGGTTTGTGTTAAACCTATTTGGTCCTTGTGTCTCTTGCAATGTACATACAGCCCCTCGTTCTTTTACTTAAACTATAATGAGTGCCTAGTCTTTGAGCCATGACTCAAGATTAGTCCAACAATCACCCCCTAATCTTGATCATGCTTTAGTAGCTCCTTCATACTTCATGATTCGTCTTTCGTAGAAAGTCCTTGTCTTTATACTTTGGCTTTTTGCTCATTCTTTGCTTGACCTCTTTGTCTTGAATGTCTTCACATCTCTTGTATTCTTTGATCATTTCAGGCCACCTCTCTTTCGTTGATTTCCACTGTTTTTCTGGTCGTTTTCTAACCACACTTATTCCATCACTGGCTTCTATGCCTTTTACATAACCTCTTCTTAGCCCTGCAGTAACTTCCATCCCTTCAAATCCTGGTGGGATCCTAGTCTTTATAGCTTCCTTGCTATCTTCTTCCACTGCCTTGTCTTTCACTAGCATCGCTTGCTTAGGTTCATGTACTAAACTTGGAATCTCCTTTGCAGTCTCACAATAACTATCCAGCACCTTATAAAGTTCTCTAGTCTTTATGTGAATCTTACATGGAAATCTTAAACTATTGACAGCCTCTCGAATCTCCTTTAGACATTCTACACTTGTCATCTCATTCTTCATCTTGTTTTCAAATGAACTTTCTCGTTCATGCATCTTCTTCTCGAACTCTAGCTCTCTCATTCTGAACTTCTCCTTGAGTTCTTGTTTCTTTTCTTCAAAGTCATGAAGCATTTCATACTTCCATAACTCCAGTTTACTTGTTAAGTCAGTCTCAATTTTTGACCTTAAATCTTCTTTTCTTTCATTTGGGATTTCATTTTTCTTAATGATAATTCCCTTCCGCCTTGGTTCTTCTTCTGAAGATGCCTGTTCTAGTTCATCCTTATCAGTCATAGTTGCCATCAACAATGTAGGTTCGTTGTCCTCTTCTACAATGTTCGTCTCTTCTTCTTTATCCTTATCTGGAGAGTTTCTAGCAATATGTCCAAATTCATGGCAATTATAACATTCTACACCTCGTTTTCCTTTCTTGAAGCGGTTTTGATCTCTAGAGTTTTTCTTCCTCCAATCACGATCATCTCCATCCTTGCTTCTAACATTTGTTTCCTTTTCGTCACACCAATTGTCTTGAGACGAATTAGCTCTTCCTTGTTCACTATTCTTAAAACCTTTCCCATGACTCGACTTGTTGTCATGTTTTGTGAACAATAACCTATCATGATCGTCACTAGGGCTTCCATCAAAGAGTTTCACTCTTTCCTCAAAGGCTTTTAACTTTCCAATTGTCTCATCCAGGGTTGTGTTTTCTAGATCAGAAAATTATTCTATGGCTGCCACGATTTGTATAAACCTTCTGGGTACTGAAATTAATAGTTTTCGTACTAAGGTTTGTTGATCAAAAGTTGATCCTAAGCCACTAGCCCTTGTAACAATACTATTGAGCTTTGCCGAGAAAGCATCAATACCGTCATCTTCTTTCATTTTCAACATCTCAAATTCCGTTTTGAGAGTTTGTAGTCGTGCTTTTTGCACTCTATCTACACCTATGTGCCTAGTTTGTAGTGCTTCCCAAATTTCTTTTGCACTCTTACAACTAGCCACTTGTAAAATCATATCCTCTGGTAATGCCTGGTAAAGATATGCAGTTGTAGCCATATCTTTCTTTATATCCAGTTCTTCATTACCCTTAGGTTCTATTATTTCCCAAAGCCCGTTTGCCTTTAGTATGGTTTTTATACGCAGAGCCCATACTGTGTAGTTTGTAGGTTTCAAAATAGGACATTGAAATTGGGTAAATGATGTAACCTCCTTGTGAATTATGATTTCCTTGTTTTTATCTCCTGACATTGTGCCTAAAAACTATTCCTAATTCTAGTAGGAATCTAGAAAATCTTATAACTTCAACTAGGAATCAAAAGCAAAATTTCTAATCTTATATATGTATGATAAGACTAAAAATTATAAAAAATTCAGATTTTAGTTTAGAATATAAAACCCGAATTCTGCGATTCCTCCACGATATGATTTTCTATCCTTGTTGTTTTTCGGAGCCCGCAACAACACCGAAATGTGCCCTTTTCCTTCCTCGTACAACCAACCAAACGCACCCCTTGGTGTCTTCTTCCTTTTCTATTTCGTTCGAACCCGAAAGTAAAGAAAAATCTTTCCTTTGTTTTTCTTTTCCGAAGCAGTAACCACAATTGTTCCTCTTCCTCCTCTTTCCTTTTCGAACCACCAAAACACCAAACCAATGTTTTGTTTCTTTCTGACCTTCTTTGAAACAGCCCAAAACAAAACCCCGAACAACTTCCAATTTGTTGTCCCTTTTTTCGAAATCAGTAAACAAAATGTCAATCCTTTTGTTTTTTTTCGAACCACTAAACACCAAAAGTGTTCTTCTTGCTTTTATTTTCGAACCAGCAAGCACCAACAAAGGGTTCTACCCTTTCTCTCCTCGAACCAGTAAACACCAACAAAGGGTTCTACCCTTTTGTTTTTTTGCTTCACAAAACAAAAACACGCCCTTGGTGTTTCTTTCTTCTTCCTGCACTTGTTCCAACGAACCAGCACACTTAAAAACCACCAACACCTCCCTTTGGTGTCTTCCCCTTTTTTCGAACAAAAAAAAAACAACCTTTTGCTTTGTTTATTTTTCGTTAGCAGTAAACAAAGCAACAAAACGTTGCCTTTTTTTTTTCTTCGAAATCAGTAACACCAAAAATGCTTCTTTTGTTTCTTTTGTTCTTCGAACCAATACAAAAAACAAAAATCAGCACCTTCCTTTTCGCCCTTAATCTTCTTTGCCAAGGAACCTGTGTTCCTTCCTTGTTTTATGCCTGAACCAAACAGCAGGCGGTTGTGGTTTTGATTCAGCGTCTGCAGAAAAACAACGACCCCGACTCTTGATCTTGTATCACAAAACAAACAAGCTCTGATGCCAATTTGTTGTCCCAGCGGGGTTTTAAACATACGAACAAATTAAGTAAACGAAACAGTATAACAATATGATTCAAATGA
The DNA here is from genome assembly GCA_019973895.1 of Chrysanthemum seticuspe. NCBI lineage: Eukaryota > Viridiplantae > Streptophyta > Magnoliopsida > Asterales > Asteraceae > Chrysanthemum > Chrysanthemum seticuspe. The sequence continues at coordinate 2,657,753 of BPTQ01000004.1, forward strand.
CTTGTATTATAAGAATCAAAGTAATTGGTTTTCAATGTATTGTACAATTCTGGTTACTAAAGAATGAAACAATCATGCCTATTTATACTAGTAATCTGAAGCGACATGTCCCTTTGATGTATCGGTTGCCTCTTCTGAATCGTTGCCCTTGTACCGTTTCACATAAAAGAACCGTTTCTTCCAATATAACCGTTTACAGCAGTTAATAGGTTTGTGTTAAATCTATTTGGTCCTTGTGTCTCTTGCAATGTACATACAGCCCCTCGTTCTTTTACTTAAACTATAATGAGCGCCTAGTCTTTGAGCCATGACTCAAGATTAGTCCAACAACTTAAAGCCGTTAAAATACTTTTTTGTAGATAACGTTGTTTGTAGATGATGTAAAAAACCTTATATGATCACGTTAAAAAGATAAACGATCAATAAACTGGTGCTTTTTCAAGACCGTAAGATAGCTACATATGGTTGATTGCGAAAAAGAAAATAACATCTTTGTATTGCAAAAACATTTACCAAGATCCTTAAGCCACTGTTGCTACTGCACTTCCCCATTGTTGACCAAACAGCTCCCGCTTATACTGTATTAATGTCATAAACACCTCCAAACCGAAGGTATAAAGTTAAGATTAAAGTCGGTATCAAATAAGAAGATAAGTGCTTACGACATGACAACCTGAGTATCAAATAACTTCCAAAACAATGTAATGCTTTCTTCTCAACATTTGGATTAAACAATAACTTGTCATGCTATGGCATACATCATTACATAAAATAGTTAGCAAATATAACTTAGACAACCATTTTTTATGAAAACTGGAGTTAAAAAAAAGAGTAGACGAGAAGTATATATAAATACATCAATAGATAAAAGTGATATGTGTAGTTGAAATACTAATCAAATGCACCAAAGTCATAACCTAAAATTATTTAACTACAATCAAATATTATATTCTGTTTGTATCCTTCAACTAATCTGTTTGACCTTTAAACCTATGAAAATCATCGTTGCACCATTTGAATGAAAATAAAAAGTTAATAGGTTGTGGATGATTTGAGCAGGTGAGGACCTGTGCGCATGCTCGTTTTTGTGGTATGTGACATAAGTCAGTGGTGCATGAAATTGTTATGTCTAGTCGGGCTTTTCACTTTCAAGATTTGACTTTTCTATAAACAAAATAAAATAAATAAAATCAGTACGTTAAACTTCATTATCTAGTCTATCAAATGAATGACAGATTACTGACCAAAATGTACCTGTTCCTAAAGCTTACATATTTAAACATAAGTATTGACAGCTCAAATTAATATCGTTTGTGTGACATTAGTAACAAAATCAATCCGTTCAACCATTTAGAAACTTGATTGACCTATTCCAAATCATTTGGATCTTTCGCGCATCAATGTGATATGTTGATGGTTATTCTTGGCCAAACTTGTCATAATCGCGACACGAGTATGCATTGCTATCCATATAATTTGAAATATAAGAACTTCCTAGCCTTGAAATTGTTTAACAGTTGTTACTGCGGGTAAAAATAGTATCTAAGCTGTTGAAGTGCTACTTGATTTTCCATATCATAAACATGGTGTTTGGGATTGCAAGGTGAAATTGTTGAATAGTTGTTACGTTGGCCCATTACCGCCATTCGAACACTTCAAACTGCCAATGTTTTTGTTTTATTTGTTAAGAAAAGGTTGTGGACGTTGGCCTATATAAAACATGATATTGTTAATATTCATATTTATAAACATGCAATGTCACATTCGGCATAGGTCACGGGTACCTTCAGGGCATGACATGATTTCATTTTAGAAATATGGTTGCAATATTGATCAGGAAGTATTAGTACTCAAATTCGTATTTGATATTGTTACGTTCTTCTTCCATATTAATTAACTTGGCTGTATTTTTTCCTTTGCCCTTCTTAACTGCACATACCAAATGACACAAAACAATGGTTAACCAACACATGCTATAGCATGTTTAGCAAAAAGGTAAGCGCCATTAGAAAATGTAACAATTAGATTATGCAATATAAAATGACCATCATAAGAATTGGTAGTGGTGGAAAATTCAGCTCAAGTATATATGAATACATCGATTTGATTTGAATTACATATATATTGTTTGTTTAGCTCTTCTTTAGTGCAAAACTGCAAAAAAAAAAAAAAAAAAAAAAAAAAAAAACATAATCCTTATGAATCACCAGATCAAGTATATAAGGGTCGTATAACAGAACTTGGCCCACTTACTGGTCTGCCTAACGTGTGCTGATGTATCATGATCTGATAACCATTAAGCAATCAGATATCAGATTTACTCTCTGAACTTGTGAACTACTTATTATCGGAAACCATAAATTAACGGGAAAAGCCATACCTTGCAAAGAGAAGTTATTCGCCTCGTTAATTTCTCCATGACAATGTGGCATCCATGCAAACTAACTTGTACATAACTTGCAGATATCGACATGAATCAATGCAAGATTTTCTTCAAACTAAACATATATTAATGTATTTACAAAACTAACCCTAGCTGAACCTCCTTGTAAATTTCGAAGCACAATTTGATCGATCCCATTCCAATCCTTTACTGTTTCAAAATGAAATAATTAACTTTTACAAAACATACTGTATATTTCACTTTAGTGGTTTCTAAGGGGGTGTTTGGCATGTAAATGACCTTTGCAGAACAAAACTGAAGAAGAGGAAAGTTTATAACATCACCTGTAGGAGATTCCAATGCCTCTCTTGATTTAGCATCTTTCATACTCGCAGTGTCCAAAATCTATGTGAAAACAACTGAAAGGATCTTAACAAATAATTAAGTAACGAAAACATCAAACAATAAAAATAACAATCATAACAAACTTGTTCATCTTGTATCAACCGCCAATGTCCATGAATCAATGCCAGATACTTATGACTCTAGCTTTTACTTTGTAAAGAGAAGTTAAAGGACTGTAGTGCAAATGTGTAGATAGTTCCAGGTACTAGAATGTAAATAGTTTAAGAGTTTGTTAGAAGTATTTTTTCCTGTATATATTAAACTGTATCCTCTCATTTCATTTTCAATCAATAAGAACTGAATTCTGTTTTCTCTCAAATCTTTCTATTCACCATATTTTACTCCACATGGTATCAGAGATTATGGTGACTCTGATAACCTATTTTCACCATTAAAACCGTCGTTACACCACCATCACCTTTACCTACATTGATTGTGTGCTGTGGTGTGTGAGTTCTTGTTAAATTGATTGTGTTCTGATCAATCAATTGTGTTTGTTTCATCTACAAGATCTTCAATCGTGTTAATTGAGATCTTGATTGTGATTGTGAAAATTAGGTCAAGATTTGAGGAAAATTAGTTTAATCAATTTCCGCTGCTTGTAGTGATGGATTCGAGTAATCCTCTTTACATTCATCCTTTTGATGGTCCAGGCTCTTTGCCTATTCAAGAAAAGTTGATTGGATCGCAAAACTATCATTCTTGGAGGCGTTCTGTTGAAATTGGATTGTCTACCAAAAGGAAGTTAGGGTTTGTGAAAGGTACTGTTCCTAGACCTCCTTTCTTACCAGTTCCACCTACTACTGCTGCTCAAAATGCTGTTAATCTTGAACTATAGGAAACATGTAATAGTTTGGTTATCAGTTGGATCATGAGTTCAGTGTCTGATTCTATTGCAAAGTCCATTATGTTTATTGGTATTGCAAGTGAAATATGGATTCAATTGGAAACAAGGTTTTCTCTTAGTAATGGTTCAAGAAAGTATAAACTGAGTAAAGAGTGTTTTGAAATTCAACAGAATGGTGGATCTGTAAGTGAATACTACACTAGGTTGAAATGTGTTTGGGAAGAATTGGATTCTATAAACTGAGTAAAGAGTGTGAGCTTTCTTAACTGCTGTGGAAAAACAAAAAGAAGAGCAAAGGCTATTTCAGTTTTTAAATGGTCTAGATGAATGTTATAGTGCTCAAAGAAGTCAGTTGTTGTTGATTAATCCTCTTCCAAGTGTAGAGAATGCTTGTGCAGTAATTCAGCAAGAAGAATCTCAGAAGGATGTGTTTCATTCTAGTGGTTCATTGATTGAGACAACTGCTCTGTATAGCAAACAGGATGTTAAGGGAAAGTGTAGTATTTGTGTCACCAGTGGTTCAAGCAGTTTTACCTTCACATCTGAACAGTTTGAGAGTCTTATGAAAAATGTGTTGAAAGATATGAAGAATAGTGGTGCTTCTGGTGTTGACTGTATAGATGATGAGTTGGACTTTGTTGCAGGTATGCTTTGTCTTAGTGCAGCAACTAATACTGCATTATTTTATTGGATTTTAGATACTGGAGCAACTGATCACATGGCTCCACATTCTAAGGCTATGTTAAATGCTAAAATCCTAAAATACTTACCAAACATTACCCTTCCAAATGGCAATTCCTCCGAGATTACACAGATAGGACAAGTTAAACTGAAAAATGGAATAATGCTTAAGGATGTTTTGTGTGTTCCATCTTTCAAGTACAGTTTGCTATCTGTTCCTAAGCTTACAAAAGATAACAATTGTGTGGCCATTTTCTTTCCCAAATTTTGTGTCCTTCAGGACTTGAAAACAAGGAAAGTGATGGGCCTGGGTAAGAAGATTGCTGGTTTGTATCATCTTCTGAATGTCCCAATGGATTAAGTGGATGATAAGCTTAGAGAAATGGTGGATTCACATGTTTCTAATGGTTTGTTTTCCTGCTCTGCTGGAGTTTACAATGACAATGTATGTCCTAATGTGTATAGTTTGTGGCATCATAGATTAGGGCATCTTTCTCTTACGAAAATGAAACATGTCCAGTGTACTGATGTATCAACTATGAATGAAACTGGTAGTACTTGTCTTACTTGTCCTATGGCAAAGCTAACTAAACTACCTTTTCCATTAAGTGATTCTCATAGTAATGTAGCTTTTCAGCTCATTCATATGGATACATGGGGTCCATATAAGGTGCCTACAAATGGTAAATACAGATATTTTTTGACTATAGTAGATGACTATAGTAGGGCCACATGGACATATCTAATGGTGCATAAGTCTGATGCCTTTGCTGTCTTGAAAACTTTTCTAAAGTTTGTTGAGCTTCAATTTAACACCAAAGTAAAGTGCATAAGATCAGATAATGCACTGGAATTTGTTAAAGGACCTTGTGCAGTTTATTTAGCTTCTCAAGGTATTGAACATCAAACTACATGTGTAGATAGGCCACAACAAAATGGCAGGGTAGAACGAAAACACCGACACATTTTAGAAGTAGCTAGGGCACTTAGATTTCAAGCTAGTCTTCCATTGAAGTTTTGGGGAGATTGTGTCACTACATTTACATTTCTTATTAATAGATACCCTTCATCAGTTTTGAAAAACAAAACACCTTATGAAATGTTGCTAAAGGAAGTACCAGACTATTCGTACTTGAAGGTTTTTGGATGTTTTGCTGTTGCAACCAATCCTTCTAGAATACCAGATAAATTTGCACCTAGAAGAGTTCCTTGTGTTTTCTTGGGATATCCTACTCATCAAAAAGGTTACAAATTGTATAATCTACTTACTCATAACTGTTTTGTAAGTAGAGATGTGCAGTTTCATGAGCATATCTTTCCTTTTGCTGAGTCTAGTTCATCCAATTTTTTTCAACCTATGCCTGTTCAAATTCCAAGTTCAAAGATTGATTATGATGAGCCTATAAGTGTTGTTCCAACTGTGGTTGATATTCCAAGTGATACTGTCTCTCAAGATGTTCCTGAAAGTGTTCCTAGTTCAGGACAGTCTTCATCTTCTTCAAATTCAGGGCATTCTTCTTCTTCTACTACTCAACCAAGAAAATCCACAAGACAAACAAAACCACCTACCTGGACTAAAGATTATGTTATGCCATCTGTAACACCAATGGCAAACCAAGTTACTTCCCCTGTGTTATCACCTCAGTTTCAATGCTTTCTAAATGTACTTGAAACAAAGAGTGATCCTAAGAACTTCAAGGAGGCAGTTGTTGATCCAGGATGGTGTGATGCAATGAACTGTGAGTTAAGAGCCTTAGAGGAGAATGGTACTTGGGAGGAGACTACTTTACCTCCAAATAAGAAGGCTATTGGGTGTCACTGGCTCTTCAAAACAAAGCTCAAGTCTGATGGTTCAGTTGAAAGGAAGAAGGCTAGGTTGGTAATACAGGGTAACAGGCAAACCAAAGGTGAAGATTACTATGACACTTTTGTACCAGTGGCTAAAATGGTTACTTTGAGATCATTACTTGCAGTTGCAGCTATGCAAGAATGGAATATTGTGCAAATGGATGTATCCAATGCTTTTCTGCATAGAGATTTGTTAGAAGAATTTTATATGAAGATTCCTTTGGGTTATGTTGGAAAGGGGGAGTCAGTTCAAGATGTTAAGTCTAATTCTTCTCAAGTATTCAGACTGAAGAAGTCCCTTTATGGACTCAAACAGGCACCAAGACAGTGGTTTTCAAAGTTATCTTCTGCTCTTATTTCTATTGGTTTCCAACAATCAAAGGCTGATTACTCTCTATTCATTAAAAATGAAGGTCAAACTTTTACTGCAGTACTAGTTTATGTAGATGATTTAATGATTACTGGAAATGATGACTCTCAAATTCAAAAACTCAAAGATCAACTCAGTTCTACCTTTCATATGAAAGACCTTGGAGATTTTCATTACTTTTTGTGGTTAGAAGTGACAAAGGCTGAGTCTGGTCTGTTTGTGTCAAAAGAAGTATACATTTGTTGATGCATAATCTGGCGCGGGCTGGAATCGACGACTCTCCCTTAGCCGTTCGTCGTCTTCTCGAGCCATAAGTAGACCTGTCAACAAAGAGAACCCGTTAGGAGTGGACCCGAGGCCGTAGCCCCGGGGTCCACCTCCGACGGTCAAGTTAGTATCGGTGCGATGTGATGAGTTAGGGTTAGAGTAACCTGTCATCCGTCACATATATCATGTCCACAAGAAGGAGATCCAGCCATGTATTTATAGGGCATGGATTAGGGTTTAGGTGTAGAGTGGGCCGCTGTCTTCCAGGCCTGACCCATTCCTGGCCCAGTACGGACTATACGTCCACAAGCCCCCCAAGTCTAGTATGAGATAGCGCATGGCTATATTATGCTAGACTTAAGTTCTGTTCACGGCCGCGTAGGCCCAATCAATCATGACGGCATGGCCCATGTGTGCGCAACTCAAGTGTGCACATTGCGATTGTGAGAGTCTCACAATGGTGAAAGTGGATCCCGTATGCTGCATCCTGGGTAAGGGCGTACCTTTTGTACCAGTAGCGATGCAGCATGGTGCGACAGAAGACGTGCTTATGTAGCAGAAGTGTGCGCTGTGCGCGACAAAGAAGTGCGACAGAAGACGTGCTTCTTTAGCAGAAGTGCGCGTTGTACGCAACAAAGAGGTGCGACAGAAGACGTGCTTCTGTAGCAGAAGTGCGCGCTGTGCGCGACAAAGAAGTGCGACAGAAGACGTGCTTATGTAGCAGAAGTGCGCATTGTGCGTGACAAAGAAGTGCGACAGAAGACATGCTTCTGCGCGCATTACATATGTCTTTACAACCGACAGAGGACGTCTCCCCTGCGGCAAGATGGTGCGAATATTTAAATCCGTCTTTGTACTGGGCTTGCAATACCTCTTACATACGATCTGCTTCCAAATATACATGTGTGACGCGTACGGAAACAGTGGTAATATATACCCTGGTAGCCCCCCAAGTTTGATAGTGCTACTCGTGTAGGAACATTAAACTTAGTTATGCCTGCGTAAAACACTTAATGCAAATATTAAAAGTATATGCTGCGAATCGCAACATATAAAACCTAATGAAGTGTAGCAATATATAGCACATAGCATATGAGCTTAACACATAAGAGAAGTAGCAGTGCGAATTACCCCTATCGCGAGGTTCTACAAAAAATAATTATTTGTTTTTTTTTTTTTTAATATAAAAAAAACCCCGGATGGACGTACCGTGACCGCGACTAATAGACGCAGATGGATATATCGTGACCGCATGGACTTGAACGTTTGTGGATGATCGCAGATGAACATAACATGACCACGGCCTTTGGTCCAGTGCGCTCGTGGCGATTGACTAGCATCGTGGTGTTTGCTCGTAGCTAATCAGCGAAGATGCCCGAACGCACGGCCTAACACGGGTAGATTTATCGCGACTGCGTTGTTCGAGCGCGAACAGGCATACCGACCGTAAAAACAGTATCTGCGCGAACTAATTCGCGGCTAAAAGATAAAATAGGTCCGATCATGCGGACTTTTTCTTTTTTCTGAAATCCATCGGGACCATTCGTAACTTCATTCGTATGTTTATTACGTAAACCAAACGTATTTAATTTATCATGTTGACTCTTTCTCGAACATAACTAAAGTATGATTTGGACCACGTGGGCCCGGCCAAGATCAAAAGTTTTTACCTTGTAATTTGTATTCAAAGTAAGCCAATAAGAATGAGTCAAATATGCAGATGTGCAGTGCTTTTAAAGTAATATTAAATTCACATGATGGTAAAGCAAGTTTTACACATGGCAGAATGCAAAGTTTTAGAGTTACCGACTTTAGAAATTGATTTCTGCTTTTCGGTAATATGAGAACACGAAACATAGTTTATTCGTGGTCCCACGGATGGCGCCAACTTGTTGATGCATAATCTGGCGCGGGCTGGAATCGACGACTCTCCCTTAGCCGTTCGTCGTCTTCTCGAGCCCTAAGTAGACATGTCAACAAAGAGAACCCGTTAGGAGTGGACCCGAGGCCATAGCCCCGGGGTCCACCTCCGACGGTCAAGTTAGTATCGGTGCGATGTGATGAGTTAGGGTTAGAGTAACCTGTCATCCGTCACATATATCATGTCCACAAGAAGGAGATCCAGCCATGTATTTATAGGGCATGGATTAGGGTTTAGGTGTAGAGTGGACCGCTGTCTTCCAGACCTGACCCATTCCTGGCCCAGTCCGGACTATACGTCCACAACATTGGAATTGTTGAAGGAAGCTAGTGTTTTACAAAGCAGACCATATAAGCTTCATATGGATTATAATCTGAAGTTACAGGCTGAAATGGGTTCTCCTTTACAGGATCCAGAGGTTTATAGAAGATATATAGGAAAGCTGATTTATTTGACAATCACTAGACCAGATATCTGCTACTCATTCCAGTTATTAAGTCAATTCATGCAGAATCCTACTTCAGTTCATATGCAAGCTGTTAAACACCTCCTCAGATATCTTTTGAATTCTCCTGGTCAAGGAATTCTTCTTACACATAAGTCTAAAGCTCAATTAACTGCTTACTGTGACTCAGATTGGGCAAGTTGTCCTATGACAAGAAGGTCTACAACTGGTTATTGCATTTTGTTGGGTGACTCACCAATTTCTTGGAAATCTAAAAAACAAGGTGTGGTTTCTAGAAGCTCAGCTGAAGCAGAATATAGGTCAATGGCAGTTACATGTTGTGAGGTTACTTGGCTTCTTAGTCTGCTAAAGGATCTTGGTCTTAAGGATTTGAAACCAATTACACTACATTGTGACAATCAAGCTGCTATACACATAGCAGCTAATCCTGTCTTTCATGCTCGCACTAAACACATAGAAGTTGATTGTCACTATGTAAGAGATCAAGTTAAAGATGGTACAGTCAAACCAGTGTATGTTCATACATCTAAACAACTTGCAGATGTCTTCACCAAAATTCTGCCTGTGGATCAACATCATACTCTGCTTCACAAGTTGGGAGTTTCATCTGATGCAAACTCTCAACTTGAGGGGGAGTGTAAAGAGAAGTTAAAGGACTGTAGTGCAAATGTGTAGATAGTTCAGGGTACTATAATATAAATAGTTTAAGAGTTTGTTAGAAGTAGTTTTTCCTGTATATATTAAACTGTATCCTCTCATTCCATTTTCAATCAATAAGAACTGAATTCTGTTTTCTCTCAAATCTTTCTATTCACCATATTTTACTCCACATACTTTGATATCTTAACCAACTATGTAGATTCCTCGTTCATTTTGTAATCTGCAAGATATATGATACATGAGAAACTTAGATAGCTGATTGATATATACTTTTAGAAATCACAAAGGAAATGAAGAAGTATTCTTCCTATAAGTAAATTTGAACTTTAATATCTATACATATATTTAGTCTTTAGAGGCTTAAATATGCTTATTACAGAAGTGTTCTAGTTACATTCTTTCCATAGCTACATAGCCTTATAGACCCTCCTCGCCATAGGAAATATCACCGCTTGCTACATGATCATAAAGTCCCTTCTCGCCTGATGGTATCTTATTGCAGGCTATATGATCATACAGATCATTCTACCCATTGGTTTTTCACCCAGTTACCTGTTTTTATACTTGTATTTGTTCAAAAGTCGTGACTTTACAACTTTGTTAAATTACAAAAATCACTTTATGGTTTCTTCAAACTTTTTTTTGGTGCAAAGGGTGAAAATATATTATTATCAGAACTTACAACAATTGAGAAACATACACACTGAAATGGACATGCCCACTCAGTAAACAAAAACATATGAACTAAAGCTTGTCCCATATCGGATACAACTAAAGTAGACATCTCTGATAAGACTACCTTCTATGTTTGATACATCACATAAACAGTTCTGAATACACCTAAAAATGCACCAAGACCATAGCTACATATCTACATTTCCTAACCAACTCCCTACCTAGACCATTCAACCATCATCCACGATGGACAGCTTAATGGTTTCCTTCAATCTTGGGATTATCTCTCTACGCCTTCTTCTGTTAATAGTATTAAAAAGTTTAGTGCAACTTTGGGCCTTGGCACTATAAGGCGGTGCTTAATTTGATTCCATATCAAAGCATAAAGTGGTAATAAAATAAGTAGCCATAATCCTGAAAATGAAATAACCAATTTTCACTTATTAACAAAGTTGTTAAGTATGAAATTTCATTCAAAACATTGCCAAAAATGTTGCAACATTTTGCCGCACGTTGCTCATATGACCTGCTACAGAGCTGTATATTACGCTTTTTTACATTAATATGGATATTTGTTTTATTGTTTTTGGACTATTTTGTTAAGATCTTCCATGTGTGTAAACAATTGAAACGTGTAGCTGTTGTCCCAACCTCTAGATCGAAATATAGATTGCAAAGTGTATAAAATGAATAAGTATAATTTTTGTCTAACTATTGAAATTGTTTACATAAGAACATATATATATGTTTCTAAACGGTACTTTGAACCGTTGTAACTATTCGGTGATAACCGAATTTTGTAACCGCCAAACGGTTACAGACTTTCTAACTAACACGTTTGGTCCTTCATTATTAATATTTACATAAGAAGCATAAGTATCGAGATTATTTGGTTAACATTCTCCTCCTTAATCTTGATCGTTGTTTCGTCCTAAGTCTTGAACTCCGAGTATTTGTCGCATAGTCACGAACTTCAATCTTGGTAGAGCCTTTGTTAGAATATCTGCTCTTTGTAGTTCTCCGCTGACATGTTCCACATTGATGTGCCCATTCTCTACGCATTTAAGAATGAATTGGTAGTGAATATCGATGTGCTTGCTTTTTCCATGAAAAACTGGGTTCCTGACGAGTGCTATTGCTGAAACGTTGTCGACCTTCAGAGTTATCCTTTTCTCTTCCCATCCAGTTAATTCACTAAGCAGTCGTTTTATCCATAAGGCTTGACATGCTGCTGCAGTAGCCGCCATGAATTCTGATTCATATGATGACAGCGCCACTGTTGGTTGCTTCTGAGTACACCAGGTAATAGGTGACTCTCCGAAATAAAATACTATCCCAGTAGTTCCTTTTCCTTGATCAGTGTTGATTCCATAACTACTGTCGCTGTAACCTATAATCTTGCAACCGCCTTCTTTCTTGTATATTATGCCATGCTCCTTTGTTCATTTGATATATCGGATTACTTGCTTGACCGCCTTCAGGTGATGATCCTTTGGCTCTTGCATGAATCTGCTGAGTAGTCCGACTGAGTAAGTAAGATCTGGTCTTGTATGTAGTAAGTACCTGAGACTTCCAATTAAGCTTCTTTAATAAGTTGCGTCAACTGAGTTTCCATTTTCCACCTTGACCAACTTAGTACCGGTATCCATTGGTCTTTTCGTATCATTACTATCCGCCATACTTGTTTCTTTCAAGATCTTGTTAATGTAACTTGTCTGCTTGATTGTAATCTCTCCTCCTATCTGTGTGACTTCTATCCCAAGGTAATAAGCTAACAATCCTAAGTCGCTCATTTCAAATTTATCTTTCATCTGGGATTTGAATTCTTCTATTTGCTTCCTTGGAGTGCCTGTTGTTAGGAATTAGAAATTCCAGGTATTAAAGAGTCGGTCACCTCAAGTATATGTAATCGTAAGAAAGCTCGTAGTCGTAGTTATTTTATGTTAAGTAGTATTTAGTTTTGTAACACCGTGGAGGACGGACGGGTCTTTACCCACTGTATGCCTGATCCACAACCCGTTGTGTGGCGTTTTATTGTAAGACTATAAATACTCTCTACCCTCCAAGGTAGAGAGTTGGATCTCATAATAAGATTTTTATTTCTCTCACTAAAGTTCCCAAACCTCTTACTTTCTCTCTCTAAAACCTCTTGTACGCCTACTTTGTGTTATGGTTTGATGTGTATGTGAAATCCAAGATGTTACAATTGGTATCAAGAGCCATGGTTAGACCATCTCTTACATATCTTTGGATTTCTAGTGGTTTTTAGGTGGTTTTTTGAGTTTGAAAAAGTTTAGTGGTTTTTGCATCATTTGGTTGATTTCTAGTGTTAAAGTTTGGATTTTGATAGTACTTTTGTGTTTAGAATCATCACAAGTGTTTAGGTTTTGATTTTGAAGGCTTGAATCATCGTGGTTGGGTTGTTTTTGGATTGAAAAGTGGTGTTTATGTGTTTTTTCTAGCTAGCGACTTAAGCCATGGATTGCTTTTCTAACTAGCGACTTGCTTTGTAAGTTGTTAGCGAGTTGTAGTTGAAGTTCTTAGCGATTTAAGCCTAGCGACTTGTTTATTGAGACAAGCCGACAAACAGTACACTTAGTGGATTCTCCACTACGAGTAGCGACTTGTACTTAAGTTTGTTAGCAACTTGGTGTTAGCAATTTGGTGCTTAGCGAGTTGCTCCTTAGCGACTTGACAACTTAGCGATTTGGTGCTTAGCGAGTTGCTCTTTAGCGACTTGACAACTTAGCGACTTGGTGCTTAGCGACTTGCTGTCAAAATTTTGCTAGCGACTTGGTGCTTATCGAGTTGTTATTTGGCGACTTGACTGTGTCTTAGCGACTTGATTCAGTTTTTCTTAGCGACTTGTTTGACTGTGTTTGTAATACGGTTTTCTCTTGATTTAGTAAAATCCCATGAAAGAATCTATTTCCCGGTTTAATCATAGAGTTATAAAATCCCGTTTATTCTGTCAACATGTCTACCAACGTTCCTACAATCATCTCCACTGTTACCGAGGATGTTCAAGCAGCTGGTTCAGATACTCGTCCACCCATGCTTGACAGAACTGACTACGAATCTTGGGCTCAAAGAATTAGATTGTACTGTCTTGGAAAGGAAAATGGGGTCAACATTCTCAAATCGATTGATGAAGGACCATATCGAGTTGAGACTACTAGAGACATAATTGATACACCGAAGATGGAACAATGATCTATGGAATAGACAGACCAAAGACGTATGATGAGCTCAATGATAAGGAGAAGAAGAGATTCGATGCGGATATCAGGGCTTCTAACATCATATTGCAAGGTCTTCCAAAAGATATCTACAAGCTTATCAATCACAACACTGAAGCAAAGGCTGTATGGGATAATGTCAAGATGCTTCTCTCAGGTTCTGAATTGACTGTTGAAGATAGAGAATCACAACTATATGATGAATTTGAGTATTTCAAGATGAAACCTGATGAGAGTGTCTATGAGTACTACGTCAGATTCCATAAGCTTGTGAATGACATGAGGAACATCAAAATGACTATGCCGAACATTCAGCTGAACTCAAAGTTTGTAAACAGCATGAATCCTGAATGGCACAAGTTTGTCACTTCTGTAAAGCTCACTAAAGGATTGAAGAACACAAACTATGAGCAACTGTATACCTTCCTTCTCCAGAATGAAAGACATGCTATGTTTGAGAAAAGGATTCTGGAGCAGTTCAAAACCAATCAGGGAGAATCAAGCTCCTGAAAATGACTCAAATGCTTTCTACACAAATGTTGGGATCACCACCAAAGCTTCTCAAGTTGTACCCATGGGTAATGGTAATCACAAACTCATTCCCGATCCAAAATTCAAACAAGCTGATGCTGATGCAGCCGTGGGACACTTCATTACTCAACTGGCCCTTATGGTTAAACAAAACTTGACTCTCAGTCCACATACCAACCGTCTTCACACCAACAATGAGATCAGAACTGCATCCAATCTTCACAATCATGCGCTTGTCAGAGATGGGAAAGTTATGGTGCAGCCAGTTCAAGAAAGGCAGTACGAACAAGGAAGAGGTGGAGTCGGTAGAGAATATGTGGCAAATCAGAATAGGGAAGAAATGGAAATCAAGGACAAGTTAAGACTATCAAGTGTTACAACTGTGGAGGTGAGGGACACATTGCTAGGAACTGCACATCTCCAAAACGTCCACAGAATGCAGAGTACTTCAGGGATAAGATGCTGATGGTGCAAGCTCAGGACAATGGTGATGCTTTAGACGAAGAGGAGTTGCTGTTTCTCGCTGAGGGCAATGCCAAGACCTATGATGCAGATGTGGATGAGCAGCCTATTCAGGAGATAGGTCACAACCATCAGAATGCCTTTCAAGTAGCTGACTGTGATGCATACGACTCTGATGTTGATGATGGACCTACTGCACAAACAATTTTCATGGCTAGCATTTCTCCAATGGTCTCTCCTAAGGTCTCATCTTCACCACAATCTGGACCATCCAAAGACAAAATCATCTCAGAGGTATTAAAACTATACGATGAAGTTGAGGTGCAAAAGATACATAATGAAATACAATCAACTGAAATCATTGAGTCAGATATTGAAAGTATGGGTAATATCAATGTTGTCCCATATGATCAATATGTGAAACAAAGTGATAACGCTACACGCGTCGTTCGGGGTCAAGGAAACTTCCTTTTCTTCGAGCAAGTTTTATAACACCCTAGGCAGTGAACCTAATCGTTGTAGTGTAGTAATTAGGGTAAGCCACGGGTATTGATATCGTTCTCTAGGGGAATAGGAATGCTAGTAAGGAGTTACTACGCTAAGGTTAAGGTTGAGGAAGATTATTTTTTATCTTTTTATGTTTTATGAAATGGAAAGGTACGAATCTCGGGTATTGGATTTGGGGGGTTGGTATTTCTACCGATTACTCTACTATTATCTAATTATCTAAACTAAGAATGTGGGAGTCTATGTCTAATTAATGTGTGCTCGTATGATAGTTTAAAGATGTGTTTACTTAGATTGTACTACTCCTTAATTATCTCCTATTGATGGTTGAGTTGTCACGTCCTTATTCTTAGTTGCGTTATGTGTCTAAGGTTGTAGGGTATGCGTTTCTCCCTAACTCTTTGAAGTTACCAAAGGGTCTCGTCTACAAACCCACTAGGGATGATAAACTCTTACTCTAAGGCACTCTTTGGATGGTTTAGCTTACAACTACTCAGGTAATTATATTCTAAGGTTCACAAAGATGAATCAAGCATTAAGTACACAACGAATGACCTATCGCATTACTAGATCATTAATCAACTAAGATAAGAAACAACCAATCAATATTCAATAATTAAGTTTCATACTTCCTAAGCAAACACACAAATAAATTAGCCGGACATGGAGAACATGCAAGCATACACACAAATAATCAAAGACATAATTGAATTAATGAAGTAAATACTTATCTTGGTGTAAGATAGGGTTTAAAACCCTAAAATACTGTACAAGACACCTTAGGTTCGGTTTTAGGTTTTTACTCCAAAAGACTCTCCTTAAAACTGAAAAATTCGGATTCTATATATAAGATTACATATGCGACGGCGTCACCTTATGTTTCGTGACGTCGTCGTGTCGCCGTCATTAGGGTTTCGTCTTGGCCACGTTAACCTTGCGATGGCGTCACCTTATGTCCGTGACGCCGTCCTCTTCAGCTTCTGACGTCGTCTGGATTGCATCTAGGTCGTCTGAGTAGCGACGGCCTACTCTTTTACAACTAGACGTCGTCACTTGAAAATACGAGTTTTGGGTTCTGAACCGTCACAAAAATCCTGGGACGGCGTCGCCATTAGCACCTGACACCGTCGCCTTCTAATTTCAGCAACTGTGAGTGTCTCGATTTTGACTTTGGCCATTTTCTTCATATATTCGCGCCTTTTCGTCCAAATAAGTGCCATTCCAGCATTTTGCCTTCAAGAGACCTAAAAAGTGAAAAGGAACGATATTAAGCAATAACGGATACAAAAGTGATCAAATAAGGACTTAAACGACCCCTCAAAATGGTACCTTTTAAAACCTTATCAAATATCCCTACACTTGTTATTTGCTTGTCCTCAAGCAAATGTGCTTTTAACCAATTAATTTATAAGCTAGGGGCATGAAGCATTAATTCAAAACGGTCCACAACACATATAAGCCCCGCAAAAGTCATAACAAGCATGGAAATTACATACTAGCACCTGACATGGGGTGTTTGGATACTCACATCTCTCTCGGGTGTATATATGAAATATAACAAAATAGGAAATGGAAGATAAACACTCATTAACCGGTCCTAGTACATAGATTACCATAGGCTTGAGAATAGATCAAACCTCCATCGCTTTGGCGTAAGCACCTAGGAAAGACTATCAAAGAGGTCTTTTAAAGGGTTGTAATGTTAGGCTTACGGTAAGGAAAACAAGGGTTTGGTGGGATAGGCTATTTAGTGGTGGCAAGTCAAAAATCTCTATGTTAAATGCATATAAAGAATGGCGTTGCTAAGCCAAGACTCGACACTCTAAACTGTAGATAACTGAAATAAACAAACATAAATTCAAATATAGATGTAGGATGGTAGCCCGTATGATTTTTTTTTTTTTTTTTTTTTTTTCATACACTTTTACTCTACCATCCTCTACGATAACATCAAAATACTAGGGATTTATAGGCATATCCCTACACTTGAGTTTTTATTACTCTAACACTAATTTGACCCGAATTGAAAAGATCAAAACACTTGGGGTACATTATTACGCAAACAAAGGGAATTTGAATTTTTAACGTTCCCTTCCCGTCATTTCATAAACTTTAACTTTTCCCATGAATCTCAATCGTCCCAAAACTGTATACAAAGGATATGACTCGACTTAGCAACTTATGCAAGCAACTAGATAATTGAACTAAGGGTTTGGGGTGATAACAAACATTTGCACTAAAAGTGAGTGCATAAGGGGTAGGCTAAGGCGATTTGGGTGTATATTTGGGGGTGGGGTGTAAACAATGCCCTTCATTGATATTCCGGAAAAACTGAAACATCACGAGAACCGCGAAAAGGATAGGCTCTGAGGGGTTAACTAGGGGTATCGTGTACTAAAGATGAGTACAACGCAAAGGGTGTGGGGGAATTACTCAACCGATATGGAAGAAGTAATTATATTACAGGTATCAAACAAGGGTTATCCTAATGCCTCTTATCATTTAGTTATTCCTAACTACACAAGTGTAGCCTCACTTGCGATCTCGGAATGCATCACAAAACAAGTTCTAGAATCTAATATACTACCGGTTCACACTCTAAGCATTGAAGATGAATGCTTTAATTCCTACTAATCTAAGGGCGATCCTCACATTTTGGTGGAATTTGGGTGGTAAAGGGTTTTTGTGCTAGTCATGCAACTTCCTATCCATGAGACGCTTTTGTTAAGACTAATGGCCCACTCCTATATGTCATAAAAAATTTTAAATTTGGTGCCAAAATTACCCTAACCGACACTTTCTCATGGTTTATTACACAATCACAATTTGGACAAAGCAAATAGTCAAGGATAAGCATAGTTTCAAAGTTCCCGTTTTATTTTCCCTCCCTACACTTAAACTGAACATTGTCCCCAATGTTCCCCGAAAGTATCAAAGTTATGATAAAAGAAGGTAATTAAAAACGAAAGAAACTAGTACTCCCCTGATTAGCTCGGTAGGATCCGTGTAAAGTGGTGGTTAAATCCTTTTCAAGAAGAATTATTGCGTGAAAAGCTCCTTCCAATCTTATGTAACTTCTTCTTGACAAACTAAACCTGCACACTTGAAGAAAACAAACGAAACCTTCGCGTAAAATCGGCGGTAATAATATATATAAGACTCGATTTAAACTAGGATATAATGCTTGTGGAATGAATGTTTACAGAATTTCTAAGAAAATTAAGACCTGGGAAATTTCAAAAATTTATAAGTAGCTCAGAAAACGAGAAAAAAGTAATCTGATGTTTTTACTCCTTCCTGACGCCGTCAGGTTGCAATCCTGACGCCGTCAGGTTATCCTGACAAAAACTGGTCTGCGATTTTCTGGAAAAAATTCTGGAAAATTTACATCTTTAGAATCTGGAAAAATTTCTGCAAAACATCTATTATGACTCGATACAAGCATTTGACTTGAACAAACAAACATAAATATCTTTTAGTTAATTGTTATTCTCATGTTTACGTTTCTTTTGAAAACGTGTGTAATCCTCCCTACACTTATCCTTTATGTAAAATACCTTTATATGCAATTAAGACGAAGTTAAAAACAAAATAAAGCATTTTTACAAATTTAAACATGAGGATAAACAATTAATAAAAGATATAAGACACTAACAAGCAAACAATTAACCATGGGTTGCCTCCCACGAAGCGCTTTTCTTTATTTAAGAGTCTTGTAGCTAGACTCATAGTCGTGCTCCTACGTACCGATATACGTAAGTCTATCCTCAACAATGTCGTAAGGATCAAACTTATCATTCAAGTTCCTAGTAGTACGTTCGGTTAAATATGCCTTTTCAAACATCTCACCATCGGGATCATAGATTTGTATCCTAATGTGCCACTCTCCATTACCATCACTAGGCGGTCTATCCCAATCCCACTTGTGTTCAGATTTCTCAACTTTCCACTTATTCATGACAAGGTTAACGGGCAAGCTTCCTAGGAACTCGGTCATCTTCCTAAATACTAAGGCGTCCTCGAACGGGTTCACTTCTATGTCCCTAGCCATTTCTTTTTCTTGGAAAGTTGCTGCACTAGCGAAGGCTTTATCTAGGTAAAAAGGTCTTTGGGGGCCTATGATGTTCTTATCAATCCAAGGTCCATATCTAGAAGGCTCTCTATCCAACCCTATCTCTTGTGGGATTTCCTCATCCTTGTAGTATGTATGCTTTTTAACATCGTAAACGGATCTAGCACTCCCCTCCCCTACCACTATTTTGGACATCTTACAATCGATGATGGCACTAGCGGTAACTAAAAATCCTCTTCCAACTAGTAATGGGCATGTCGGGTCCTTATTCATGTCTAGCACATGAAAGTCGGCCAAAAGAGTCAACTCTCCTACATGTACTACCATGTCCTTTATTATTCCTACCGGACGTGCTACACTACCGTCCGCTAGACCTAAGATGGTTTCCGTTGGTTCAATTTTACCTAAGTTAAGGCTTCTATGGAGGGACAACGGAACAAGATTGATGCATGATCCTAAATCGGCTAGAGCATCGAGTGGTTTGGAAGTTCCAAGTCTACACGGAAGAGTAAATAGCCCGGGATCGTCTAGCTTCTTAGGTAAGTTGTTTCGCACAAAGGCGGACCCATGTTTTCTAAGCCTAAGTTCTAACTCATATTTTTCTTTTAAAGCATTATAGTAAGGTGCATGAGCTAAGACTTCAAGAATCGGTTTTTCTGGATGGAGTTCCTTGTACTCCTCCTCTAAACTAGGTTTGGATTCTTGGCTGACGGGTTTCTCAAGAGTAGGCTCTACCAAAGGTGCCGGGCCTTGGTACCTCTTGGATGGCTTGGAACCCTTTTTGATAGCATTTACCGAGTGAACCGTTGGGTGGGAGGGGCATGGATGTGCACTCTCCCATGGTGAACTAGAACATGAAGTCGATGCAATCGAATTCAATTTTGGGTTCTTTATGGTATCACTTGGGAGTGCTCCAACTTCCCGCTCATTGAAGGCTTTTAAGAGGGCATCAAGCTTGGTTGTCATCTCGCGTTGTTTTTGCTTAAAATTGGCTTCAAGCTTATTCAATCGAGTTTCTTGAGATGACAAAAATCTAGATGCAATTGCCTCAAGATTAGTAGGGTTCCCGGTATTAAAAGAATTGACCCTAGTAGGTGAACTAGATGAGCTTTGGGGTGTGCTTGAGTTTTGGTTCCACTTAAGGTTAGGGTGATTTCTCCATGAGGGGTTGTATGAGTTTCCTAAGTTGTTTTGTTCGGGTTTGAAAGTGTACCACTTCTCTCCCGCTCCGTCGGTACGTATGGAGGCGTAGTCCGCAAAAGCTTGTTCGGAGAGCCTTGTGCAATCACGAGTGTCATGGGGACCACTGCATAACTCACAAGGTAGAGTGATTTGATTCACTTGTCGTGAAGACTTAGGATTTTTGTAGGAACTCATGAGGAATCTAACTTGATCTTCAAGTTCGATCATCCTACGGTCGGAAGGGGGCAAGGAGATTGCCTTAACGGTTTTAGGCAGCTCATGGGGGTCATCCCAACTTTCGTTGTCATAGAGGGCGAGGTCCTCTATTATACCCCATGATTCTTCCGCGGTGAGATCACTAAGTTTTCCACCGGCCGCTTGGTCAATGGATCGCTTAGTGGGGAAGTTGACATGATCATAAAAGATTTGGACTTGGAGCCAAAGATCAATGCCGTGATGAGGGACTTTATGAAGTAAGTCCTTGAATCGGGTCCATGCTTCGTAGAGAGATTCACCTTGACGTTGTTGGAACATCAAGATGTCATTCCTAAGCTTAGTGGTTCTCCCCGGTGGGAAAAATTGAGCAAGGAGCGAGAAGTAAGATCATCCCAACTTGAGATGGAGCCAGCGGGAAGTCGCTCAAGCCAATTACTAGCTTGGTCCCGTAGAGAGAATTGGAAGAGACGCAGGCGCGTGGTCTCCCGAGTAGTAGCATCAAGGTCGATGGAATCGACAATTTTGAGGAAATCCCTCAGATGCTGATTTGGATCTTCGGAACGAAGTCCATGGAATGCACATCCGTTTTGCACCAACCGGATGGTGTCGGATCGCAGGGCCGTAGTTTGGGCTTGGTCGGGAAGCTCAATGGTGTTCCTATAGCCTAGGTGGCTTGGTCTCGAGTATTCACCAAGAGTACGGGCTCTTGGCGGGTCATTTGGTGGTGGGTTGATGAGTGGTGGTTGGTTATCACCTTCCATGATGAAAAGTGATGAGATTACGAACAAAGGTCACGAAGAAGGGGGATAGACTAAGAGAAAGCTAAATATGAGAAAAAAGTTTACTTGATAGGAATCAAGCAAAGAAACCTAAACGAGGTGGACTACTAACTAGCTATTCTATTCCCCGGCAATGGCGCCAAAAACTTGATAACGCTACACGCGTCGTTCGGGGTCAAGGAAACTTCCTTTTCTTCGAGCAAGTTTTATAACACCCTAGGCAGTGAACCTAATCGTTGTAGTGTAGTAATTAGGGTAAGTCACGGGTATTGATATCGTTCTCTAGGGGAATAGGAATGCTAGTAAGGAGTTACTACGCTAAGGTTAAGGTTGAGGAAGATTATTTTTTATCTTTTTATGTTTTATGAAATGGAAAGGTACGAATCTCGGGTATTGGATTTGGGGGGTTGGTATTTCTACCGATTACTCTACTATTATCTAATTATCTAAACTAAGAATGTGGGAGTCTATGTCTAATTAATGTGTGCTCGTATGATAGTTTAAAGATGTGTTTACTTAGATTGTACTACTCCTTAATTATCTCCTATTGATGGTTGAGTTGTCACGTCCTTATTCTTAGTTGCGTTGTGTGTCTAAGGTTGTAGGGTATGCGTTTCTCCCTAACTCTTTGAAGTTACCAAAGGGTCTCGTCTACAAACCCACTAGGGATGATAAACTCTTACTCTAAGGCACTCTTTGGATGGTTTAGCTTACAACTACTCAGGTAATTATATTCTAAGGTTCACAAAGATGAATCAAGCATTAAGTACACAACGAATGACCTATCGCATTACTAGATCATTAATCAACTAAGATAAGAAACAACCAATCAATATTCAATAATTAAGTTTCATACTTCCTAAGCAAACACACAAATAAATTAGCCGGACATGGAGAACATGCAAGCATACACACAAATAATCAAAGACATAATTGAATTAATGAAGTAAATACTTATCTTGGTGTAAGATAGGGTTTAAAACCCTAAAATACTGTACAAGACACCTTAGGTTCGGTTTTAGGTTTTTACTCCAAAAGACTCTCCTTAAAACTGAAAAATTCGGATTCTATATATAAGATTACATATGCGACGGCGTCACCTTATGTTTCGTGACGTCGTCGTGTCGCCGTCATTAGGGTTTCGTCTTGGCCACGTTAACCTTGCGATGGCGTCACCTTATGTCCGTGACGCCGTCCTCTTCAGCTTCTGACGTCGTCTGGATTGCATCTAGGTCGTCTGAGTAGCGACGGCCTACTCTTTTACAACTAGACGTCGTCACTTGAAAATACGAGTTTTGGGTTCTGAACCGTCACAAAAATCCTGGGACGGCGTCGCCATTAGCACCTGACACCGTCGCCTTCTAATTTCAGCAACTGTGAGTGTCTCGATTTTGACTTTGGCCATTTTCTTCATATATTCGCGCCTTTTCGTCCAAATAAGTGCCATTCCAGCATTTTGCCTTCAAGAGACCTAAAAAGTGAAAAGGAACGATATTAAGCAATAACGGATACAAAAGTGATCAAATAAGGACTTAAACGACCCCTCAAAATGGTACCTTTTAAAACCTTATCACAAAGTGAAAGTGAGATTGTATCAAGTGATGTATCTTCTTCAGTCAATGATGATTATGTTTATGATGAATACACTGCATGTGCCCTTGATGATTCTGTTATCTCTGAACTTAATGCCTATAAAGAAATAGTTGCTATTTATGAACAACGTGCTAAGTTTGAGTTAACCACTCGTGAGCAGGAAATGGATGACCAAATGCGTACAATCATTAGAAAAAGTAATTTTAGAGAAGAAGTATTAAAACAAGAGTTAAATTCCTTACAAGAAAAGCTTTCTAAAACTGCTAAGCAAAAACAAGAACTTCAAGAAAATGTGAAAATGCTTAAGCAAGAATTTAATGCTAAGGAATCAAAACTTTTGAAAGATTTTTCTAATCTGAAAACTTTGAAAAACAAGCTTGAAAACAAGTTGTACGTACAAGGTAACACCATTCAGACTGCTCACTTGATCACTAAGCATAGAGTTTTAAGCGACAAGCATAGTGTCCCCATTATTAAGGAATCCAATCCTGAGTATGTTAAGAAAGCTAAAGAAGCCCAAAAGGTAATCTATGATGGCAATGAAATCCTTAAGCCTAGACAAAAACCTAGTTGCGCTGAGAGCACTGAAGAAGATAAGCAATTAGAAGATGTCACTAAAAGAAAATTGGATGAAAAACTTAAGAGCCCTTCTTGCATAGAGAAAAAAATCAGCTTTAAATCACCCAACTATTCTAAAGAAAATTGGATTGCATTTAACAAGTTTAAGCCTCAAACGTTGTTAACACCTGAACAAGTGTTCTGGAAAAATGACTTAGATAAGCAGAAAGCTGAAAACCTTGTTGAAACAAACCCTCCCCTTAGGAAAATGCCTGCAGCAACTGTGTATCCTCCCAATACACCAATGCATCTAGTCCCTAGAACTATTGCCACTAAAAGCAAGACCTTAATCAGTCAATATGTTATCTTTCAACTATTTGTTGATTTTGAGAAAACTTGCAAGAAAAGGATCACACCCACTGGTATAACTGAAGGAGAAAGGGGTTTTGAGCAAACTAAAGAATGTTATTTAACTGAAGTCATGCCCTTCTTTAAACAACTAAAAGATCAATTTGAAAGTCTTAAAAAGGGAATGAATTTAGACATTAAAGAAATGGAAAAGTAATTTGATGCAATGATC
Organism: Chrysanthemum seticuspe; assembly: GCA_019973895.1. Classification (NCBI taxonomy): domain Eukaryota; kingdom Viridiplantae; phylum Streptophyta; class Magnoliopsida; order Asterales; family Asteraceae; genus Chrysanthemum; species Chrysanthemum seticuspe. The sequence continues at coordinate 2,681,995 of BPTQ01000004.1, forward strand.
GTTGAGGTTAGTGACTATGAGCGAGAATTAAAATATAATGAGATTGAGAGGAAAAACTTGCATACACTGAATGAGAATCTTATTTCTGAATGTGTTGCTCAAGATGTATTTTTCACTGCTACAAATTGTTCCATTAATGCTTCACAATTTCATGAATTATCTGTTGCCCTGAAAGTCTCCCATGATCATGTCATTGAGCTTGAAAAGACTAAGTCTAAACTAAATGAGAAAATTGAACTGGATGATCACGACAATTTGGTAAAACATTTTTCTTAACTAGAGGTTGAGCATTTTAATTTACAACTAAAATATCAACATCTTAAAGAAAATGTCAAAACTTCAAATATCAAGACATCCTCAGATGCTCCAGAGTTTGATGCAGTTTTTCAAATAAACAAACGTGATGAACAGATTCAAGCTCATTGTAACACGATCAGAAAGTTGAAAGCCTAAATCTCTCAATTAAAGGGTGAAAAGAACAATGTGACTGGCTCCCAAATGCCTCCTCCTTTAGATTCTCAGTATTCTCAAACGTTTCATCTTCAAAACTTAGTAAATGCCTTACAAAAGGAAAACGAAAGTTTTCTAGAAGAAAATGAAAAGGTTAAACGTCATTTCAATGAGTTATTTGAATCAATAAAGGTCATTCGTAACAAAAATAACGAACAAATAGCTTCATTGCAAAAAGAAATTGAGAATCTGAAGAGCCAGGTAAAAGGGAAAATGCCAATGACCAATGGGGAGAATGGTGTATCAAAGGTTCACGTCTGTAATAAATATGCTTTGTCTGTGAAATATGTTCCTCCTCATTTCAGGAATAACAAACTTGCTATTCAAACATATTTCTCATCCCTTAAGGATTGTCTAGAATGTCTACGTGAGATTGTTGAAGAGGATAAGTTAGAGAAACCACTTGACAATGCAATTGGGCATGCATGCTTATATGCCAAACGATCTCAAGAAATTCTAGAATGCTTAATCACAATATGCCCTAAGTCCTTAGGTGAGAGAGTTAATCCTTTGATTCCGTGTTCTATGCCTAGTGACAAGTATGATATCCATTCGATGCCCGATGTTTTGAATGTGAACCTTAGTGTGCCTTCAAGTAGTTCAGATTCCAGATCTGTTAGTACTAAGAAAGCGAACTCTAGAGTGCCTCTAGGAGTACAAATCCCAGCACTTCTAGTGTTAAGAAAGTGAACCTTAGTGTGCCTGCATGTAGTTCAGATCCCAGCACATCTAAACAGGAGAAGCAAAGAGTAGCAAAACCAACTAATGTTCCCATTCCCTCTACAGGAGTAATCAGTGACATTAAAGTGAGCAGGTCAAAGTCTCAAGACAATACAAGGAATGACAGGACCTCGCAAGCTAAGAATGTGCATTGGAAGAAAGTAGAAGACCAACCTAGGAACTTTAAGTTTGAGTCAAATGAAACGAATCGTGTTGATTCTAGTATTAGCCATAGGCGTACTGTAATTAATTCGAATTCTGATACTATTTGCAAACCTTGTAATGATGTCTGCTTGAATTCTGTTGCTAATCATGAATGTGGTGTGAATGCTTTGTCTAATGCTGTCAAATGCCTAGTTAAAACTGTTAATGCTAATAATCGTGCAAAGAAGGCTAAAAGGCAAAGACGAATGATTGTTAGAAAACAGTGGAAACCCACAGGAAGAACATTTATAAAGATAGGTTATTATTGGATACCTTTTGGCCATAAGAATAATCAGTTTTTCCCTCAAACTGCTAAGACTATGCCCACTAGAAAATGGATGCCTACTGGTAGAACTATTCCCTTAAGAAGTGAACATACTTTGAATAGGTCAAATATAGACACCAGCATTGCATCTATTCCCAATGATTCCATTGCTTCTATTTCTGATATGGATGTTTCTATTTCTGATGTGGGTGTTCCAATTACTGTTACTAACCAAGTGGAACCCATTCTTGCATGGGGATCCCAATTATCCAGTTATCCATTCTTGTCTGTGTTCAACTGCAGATCGTTCAAATCGTTCTGTGGTACCTGGACTCAGGCTGTTCCAAGCATATGACTGGAGACCGGTCGCGGCTCATGAACTTCGTGAGCAAATTCATCAGGACAGTTAGATTCGGGAATGATCATTTCGGTGCAATTATGGGTTATGGAGATTATGTTGTTGGTAAAAGTGTTATCTCCAGGGTATATTATGTGGAAGGTCTTGGTCATAACCTGTTCTCTGTTGGTCAATTCTGCGATTCTGATCTAGAAGTAGCCTTCAGAAAACATACTTGTTTCGTTAGAGAACTTGATGGTAAGGAACTTTTAAGAGGTTCACGTGGTTAAAATCTATACACCATCTCTATCGAAGATATGATGAAGTCTTCTCCAATTTGCTTGTTGTCAAAGGCTTCTAAAACAAAGTCATGGTTATGGCATCGTCGTCTCAATCACTTGAAATTCGGCACCATCAATGATCTCTCCAGAAAGGACTTAGTTGTAGGACTACCTAGACTTAAGTATGAAAATGATCATCTTTGTTCAGCATGCCAATTGGGAAAAAGCAAGAAGTATGCCCATAAACCCAAACCTACAAACTCAGTCACAGAAGTTCTTCATACAATTCACATGGACTTATGTGGACCCATGAGAGTGCAGAATATCTTTGGGAAGAAATATGTGTTAGTAGTGGTTGATGATTTCTCTAGATTCACCTGGGTAAAGTTCTTAAAGACAAAGGATGAAACTCCAGATATCATCATCAAACTCATCAAACAGATGCAGGTTCGTCTTAATAAAACGGTCAGAATCATCCGAACAGACAATGGAACTGAGTTTGTTAACAAACAACTTGGTGAGTTTTATGAAAGTATTGGAATCAGTCATCAAAGAAGTGTTCCTCGAACTCCTCAACAGAACGGTGTAGTTGAAAGACGAAATCGAACTCTTGTGGAAGCCGCAAGGACTATGCTGATTTACTCAAAAGTTCCAATGTTTCTCTGGGGTGAAGCCATCGCCACTATATGCTACACCCAAAATCGATCCCTGATTCACACTGCTCATGGAAAAACTCCATATGAACTTGTCCACAACAGAAAACCTAATCTGTCATTCCTTCGTGTGTTCGGTGCATTGTGTTATCCAACTAATGAGGGCCAAGATTTAGGCAAACTTAAAGCTAAAGCTGACATTGGAGTATTTGTAGGATATGCACCAAACAGAAAAGGATACCGAATCTACAACAAGAGAACCCGAAATATCATGGAAACAATTCACGTCACGTTTGATGAGCTGACCGGTCAAATGGTTCCTGGACAATCCAGTTCTGGACCCGCACTTCAAAACAGTCCCATTGGTTCATCCCTTGTACCAAACTCTTCTCAAGCAACTCCATATGTACCTCCATCTGAAGATGATTTAAAGAAATTGTTTGATCCTATGTTTGATGAGCATTATGAGCCAAGTGCTAATGAACTGTCGATTCCTACAACAGAGGCTGCTCATATCCATGTGAATGAAGTCAATCCTTCAGTCTCAATATCATTAAGTCAAGAAGCGCCTGCTGCTGATCACTCAGTCTCATCAACAAATCATCAATCTTCGAATGTACATCATGGAACTATTTCTGGCATCAATGATGAAGTTAATCCCTTTGCTACTCCTGAAGATGCTCCATTTGAAAACATATTTGCTCCTGAATCATCATCAAAACCATCTTCTTCAGGAGACATCGACTCTGCTACTTCAGTCCCTCAACAACTACCACATGAACACCTCAGAAAATGGACTCACGGTCATCCATTAGACAACATCATTGGAAATCCCTCTCGTCCAGTATCCACACGGAAACAACTTGCAACCGATGCCTTATGGTGCTTCTTCAACTCCGTACTCTAAAAGATCGAACCAAAAGATGTTAAAACCGCCATGAATGAAGATAGCTGGTTCAATGCCATGCAAGAAGAAATTCATGAGTTTGATCGACTTGATGTATGGGAATTAGTACCTGCTCCATATTGTGCTATGATCATTGCTCTAAAATGGATCTTCAAAGTGAAACTTGATGAACATGGTGATGTGTTAAAGAACAAGGCTCGATTGGTTGCTAAAGGATACCGTCAAGAGGAGGGCATAGACTTTGAATAATCATTTGCTCCTGTGGCTCGAATCGAGGCAATCAGAATATTCTTGGCTAATGCTGCAAGTAAGAATATGATAGTCTATCAGATGGATGTAAAGACGACATTTCTGAACAGAGATCTTAAAGAAGTCGTCTACGTCAGCCAACCTGAAGGCTTTGTGAATCCAGAGCATCCTACTCACGTTTATCATTTGAAGAAGGCCCTTTATGGCTTAAAGCAAGCTCCAAGGGCATGGTATGATACGCTATCAAAGTTTCTTCTGTCTACCGGCTTCAGCAAAGGAGCAGTTGATCCAACATTGTTCACCAGGAAGTCAGGCAAACAATTAATTCACGTTCAAATTTATGTTGATGATATCATCTTTGCCTCGACTGACCCCAATGAGTGTGACCGTTTTTCAAATGAAATGGGTTCTAAATTTCAAATGTCAATGATGGGACAAATGTCATTTTTCTTGGGATTACAAATTTCACAAAGTCCCGGAGGCATTTTTATAAATCAATCTAAATATGCAAATGAGATTCTAAAGAAATTTGGATTTGATTCTAGTGACCCTGTTGACACTCCCATGATTAAGCGTACTAAACTGGATGAGGACCACTCAGGGATCATGGTAGACCAAACAAAATATCGTAGCATGATCGGATCCCTGATGTACCTCACAGCCAGTAGACCTGATATTTTGTTCGTTGTATGCATGTGTGCTAGATACCAGGCTAAGCCTACCAAAAAGCACCTTGAAGCGGTTAAACGGGTCTTTCAGTACCTCCAAGGAACCATCAACATGGGACTTTGGTACCCGAAGGACACCGGTATGTCACTAACAGTATATGTAGATGCAGATCATGCAGGGTGTCAAGATACTCGTCGAAGTAAGTCTGGTGGTGCTCAGTTTTTGGGTGATAAGCTTGTGAGCTGGTCGTCAAAGAAGCAAATGAGTACTTCTATTTCCTCTACAGAGGCTGAATACATAGCCATGTCATCTTGTTGTGCTCAAATCCTATGGATGAGATCTCAATTAACTGACTATGGCTTTGTATTCAACAAAATCCCTCTGTACTGTGATAATAAAAGTGCTATTGCTCTTTCTTGCAAAAACGTTCAACACTCAAGGGCAAAGCATATCGACATTCGACATCATTTCATCAGAGAACAAGTGGAAAAAGGTGTGGTGGAACTCTATTTTGTGAGGTCTGAATACCAGTTAGCAGACATCTTCACCAAAGCTCTTCCAAGAGAACGTTTTGAGTTTATTCTTCCACGACTTGGCTTGAAAAGCCTTCAACCAGAAACACTCAAACGTCTTCAGGAGGAAGACGAGGAGTGAAGGTCTTTCTTCATCTATCTCTTGTATATATTTATTCGAAAATAAAAATACAAAAATATAAAACTTTCAAAATTCATAAAAATTTGAAAAATTCGAAAAATCTTCAAAAAAATATTGTCTATTTGTCATGTTTTTCTCGGTTCGATAATATCTACGGTTTTTTGTGCTGTCATTCAAAGAATGACACGGGACTTTAGATATTGTTCTGAATAAATCTCATAGGATTTTCATTTTGCTTCATATAAACTGGAAGTACAAAAACACTTGAGATTCTATCTTTGTTGTGTAATGTTATGAGAAAATTTCTTGTTCACTTTGAATATATCTTATTTAATTTGAATATATCATGTTTGATAATTATATTCTGTTTGATCATATGGGTAATCTGTATGAATCACATGCGATTAGGGATGAATCACAAGTGATTCATCAAAATAATCCCATGGGATTATGTATGAATCACAAGCGATTCGTCAAAGAATCACATGGGATTCTGTATGAATCACATGTGATTCTTTAAAAGACTGATAAGTGAGATCCAACCATTGCTTTTCGTGTGTAAATCATATGTGATTCGTGTGTAAACCAACTCGTAACAACCTCACTTACCTCAACCGTTGCTTTTCTTTCCCACTTTAAATAATGAAACAAAACTTCACAAACATCTTCGACTCCACTTGAAACAAACATCTTCGACTCCGCACAAAAGCGCATACTACATTATTATATGAGCACTCAACCACTAGTTGCAATGGTAAACAAGCATAGACAACAACATTAATAAAACTAGATTAGCAATTACATTATTATATCATTTTCTCAAGAAACTAGTATGCATACCATGTAAAAGTGCCAAATAAAAAAATTTATCATTGAAAGAAGGTGACTGGAAATAATTAAATAATTGACCTTAATATTACAAACTTAACTAAAGTTGTATAGTATACTCGTACATTTTTATGAAATATTGCTTTTTTAAGAGAAAATAACAAATATAAATACTAGTAGTTGACAAAATTGGCCCGATGTTGGCTACTTAATTGTGTATAAATCGTTTCTGGCATTACAAGTTTTTTTTCTTGCATCTGAGAACAAAAAAACATTCTCATCTATTTAATTGGGAAAACCAAAATAATTGAGCGGCAAATCAAACAATCACTCCTTATTTTCCGGCGGGTCAACGTCACAAAACCATCACCACGTCATCATCGATGGCACGTTGTAGATCTGTGGATTCTCCGGAGAATCCTCGTCACCAAACCACAATAAAATCAAAATATTTAGTAAAGATTTGGTTTTTATTGAGTTTGAAAAAATCTAGATGTGATGAAGATGAATGTATGGTGGAGAGAGAGAGAGAGATATTTATAAAATTACAAAACTAGAGAGAAAAGTTAAGAGAGATTTATAAAATTACAAAACTACCCTTGTGTTAATTCAAATTAAATGCAGATGTTTAATCATGACCGTATGATGAATGATAGATCAATGGTTGAGATGAAGTGCTTTGATCTTTAGATATTTATTGTTCTACATTAAACTTTTGTCTTTGTCTTATATGGTAATGTTCAAACATAATCCTCCAAATAGAAAACATCATGATGTGATTATTTATAATCATTAGTTTAAACTTATAATAAGAATCTTTAGGATTTTAATGTTGTTTAAAACTTCAATTAACTAATCCCGCAAGACAACAAATCTGCCGTCTTGATACTAAATCAAACCCATGTAAATCAATTAAGATCCAAACAATTTGTGTGCATTTTCTTGTTTAGTTCTGTAAATCCAAAACACAACCACCAACCAAGGTTAATTAGCGTAAAATTGCCCGAAACAAAACATCATATCTTCCAAAGAACAACACATCAACTCATCTTATTATGCCATTCGTTATCGGTTTCTTATATAATAAACACTTGAATGTTTATGTTTAAGCCTCCTCGAATAACACGCAATAAATCATAGCCATTTTCTTTCTCATTCCCGCGGAATTATATATCTACCAAAATCACAATGGTAAAAATTTCATTGAAATATTCTTTTTTATCACAATCAAAGTTAGAAAATTTTGCATAATCAAACAAAAATAAAATTCTTAAGTATACCAGTTTAGTAAATTTGCACAACCTAAGCGGTACGTTTATCAATGAAACTACAAACATATTTTGATTATATTATTGTGAAATCAACTACAATATTTACACTATAAATAAACTAGTACACCTCAAAAAACCGCTACGCGTGCATTTTTTTTAACAGGAACTTACTATCTCACAATTATATTTACATTATAAACTATCTCACATGTTTTAAGAAGGACTTCAATCCACAACTATTTAGTTGGAGAGCTTCTCACACAACAATGGGTACCATTAAGACACAAGCCTTTTATTCACTATGCAAGCATTTGTTTGTGAGGTTTAATAATTTTTGAGCGCAATATTGGATTCTCAATTAAATTGACCTCAAAAAGTTCTAATGAAAAATATTGTTTTTTGTTATGTATGTTTGAAGTTGATTTTTTTCGATAACTATGGTTTTCGACCTCTTCACCGACTAATCCACGAGGTTCGAAGTTGAAAATTTTGCATGATAAACGATTAAAACTAAAGAGTATGTTTATTACATAATTTTAGACTTTGGATTATAAACGTAAGTTGGTTATTAGTTGTGCTAGTAACGTTAAAACTAAAGAGTATGTTTATTACATAATTTTAGAGAACCAAAAATCTCTATGCAGGTCTTTGATTGAAAAGCGTTATTGTGGATGACTAAAATTTCATTGACTTATTCTTTTTCATCGCAATCAAAAGCTGAAAAAATTTACATAATCAAACAAAAAATAAAAGTCTAGAGTCTACTAGTTTAACAAATGGCACAACCCAAAACGTTTATCAATAAAACATAGACTAGAAACATATTTGGTTTATATTATTGTGAAAGCAGCAGCATATGTGTATATATATTTGTAGGAACTGTGAATGTTGATTGCAATTAAAATTGAAAACACAATGAATAATTTAAAAATGTTTGGCATATTATTTCTTTTCTTTATTTTCATCACCACGTTTGCTTTTTCTTCCACTTTGAATAAAACTCATAAATGCTCGAAACAACAAAGTGAAGCTTTGCTTCTCTTTAAACAAAACCTATCCTCCACCAATGACGACAATTACGATTACAATTACCTCTGTTATGATTGGCTTGGTTTTGATTATCATCTAATAATGAAGAACTGGAACACAAGTACAGATTGCTGTGACTGGAATGGAGTTGCCTGCGACTACTCCACCGGTGACGTTATTGGTCTTGATCTCAGTTGTGGAATGCTGAAAGGTACCATCCATCCTAACACCTCCCTCTTTAACCTTCCTCATCTCAAAAGACTCAATCTTGCTTTCAATAGTTTTACTGGTTCCCAAATTCCACGTGAAATTGGAAAGTTTTCGAATAGTCTCACACATCTCAACCTCTCTTATTGTTTGTTATCTGGCCAAGTCCCACCGGATATCACACTCCTTCATAAATTGGTCTCTCTTGATCTCTCTGAAAACTCTTACGATTTGACGCTTGGACCAGACGTTTTAATAAATATGTTTCGAAATTTTACTAATTTGGAAGAGCTTTTACTTGAATATGTTGATATCTCTTTGGTTTTACCTACTAGTCTTAACATCTCTTCTTTGAAATTACTAAATCTTGCCATGACTCGATTGCAAGGAAAATTACCTCATTACATTTTCAATCTTCATTCTTTGGAAACTCTCTACTTGAGTAGTAACCGTTTCACGGGTGATATCCCTTCGGATATCTCAGTTAACTTGACACACCTTACTTATCTGGATTTATCCGATAACAAACTTAACGGGACATTGTCATCTTGGCTGTTTACTTCCCCCTCTTTAGAATCCCTCTTTCAATGGAATAACATGTTCAGTGGAAAGGTACCGTTCCAGTCATTTGCTCTTCCATCATTACAAGTGTTACACCTCAGTTACAATCAGTTAGCTGGCCAAATTGATGTGCAAACATTTCGACAACTCACCAACCTCACTGGTCTGGACCTTTCATTTAATAATTTTAGTGGTGAATGGGAGTTGGATACATTGTTATCAAGCCTCACAAAACTTGAATATCTGAGACTCTCTTACAGCGGTTTCTCTGTTACAACAAAGAATGCCAATCATTATGTCAACCCTCGTTTTAGATACTTAGGATTGGCCTCTTGCAAGCTAAAGGTGTTTCCGAATTCACTTCGAGCCATGCGAAAACTTCTACAATTAGATTTATCTAGCAACAAAATCTATGGCCAAATTCCTCATTGGGCGGGGGAGATAGGAGGCAATGAGCTGTTTTCTTTAAATCTCTCACATAACTTCATAACACGCTTGCCACAATTTCAATGGTATGGACTAGCTAAACTTTGTCTGCGGTCCAACTTTGTAACGCCCCGACCCCACAAGGGTAAAGGAATCACAAGTAATGGAGTCATATCAAAGCAAACATATAAACCAAAAGAAATCTTCAACATAAATATGGAAATAATCCAAGTCAAAAGACTTCAATACATAGGTCCCAGCGGAAAAATAAACTCCAAATGAAATGTCTAAAACATAAGTCTAAATGGTATCATAATATCAAAGCTAAATCTCTAAGGTAAGTCCACTCAGCACTCATCCCAAAGCAATACCCAGCTCCAATGCTTAGATACCTGCCGCGGAAGAAAAGAAAAGTGCGGCTGAGCTTCAAAAGCCCAGTGAACAGATATACAAGCAAAACGAATACGAAACGAAATATCGAATACGAAACAAAGTAAAAGAAAGATAGTGAAATCATAGTCATTTCAAAAGATAATTCAGAATATCAGAATAAGTTTTATAGCTTAACTACCTCAAAGCCCAGAACATATGCCATATCAGAAACATATCATAATCACATAAGGCAACATATTTTTAGGGGAGACCTACCAGAGTTATGAAGGACGTGCATGCACGCAGCATCAATCATCAGATAACAAATAGCATATAACAGATAATATATGGCATATAACAGATCTAGGATGCATCCATACGCCCCACAGACAGATATTCATAATATAATTCAAATTGAGCTCATACAGATAACAGATAAGGGACGTGGCAGAACATCACTCTACTGCCCTAGAGTCATGTCAGAAGTGCATTTACTGACACGGACATGGAACCCCCATGACTAGTTAAAATTGGCTCGGGTGTCAACTATCAGAGATCAAATAAGAATGTCATAACTGACATAGATCATATTTTATCAAATGTTTAATCATGTTTTCAAAATCAAAGTCTTCATATCATATAGTTCAAAATCAAATGTTTTATGATTCAAAAATCAAAGTTCAGATAAGCAACCGCTCAAATAGACACATTAGGGTTCATAGCAAAGGTTTAGGAAATCCTAATATGAAAACGAAAAGAAAACTTATACGAAACCTTTACTGAAAAGGTCAGAATATCCGTACCTTATTCGAAAGCAAAAGATCAAAAGTCGAAACAGGGAAGCAAAGAATTACTCCTTCTTCACAGAACCTATATACATTAATGTCGTATATATTATTAATGATTCCGAAATCGTCACAATGGTCTTTTAATATTTTAGGGTTTCTATACTTAAATGTTTTAATACCAATATAGTAATTTAGGGTTTCATATATCTTTTATTAACGTTTAGGGTTTCATTCTTTAATGTCTCATTAATGTATATTAACTTACATGTTACGTCTTTTAATGACTAATTACTTAACCTAACTCGTCACATAATACTCTTTCCTTTTTATGTTCCAACGTACATGTTATGATTTTATGTGACATATAAGTTACTTATTGCTCGTATTAACTACGCATTTACTCTATTAGGGTTTATCATAACTTAATAATTTAACATATCAAAACTAGGGTTTATGTTTAACATAACCTTTACTTAATTAATGTGCCTTCAAAACTCATATATAACTCGATTCAAATTAGGGTTTCGGTTATTAGGGTTTACACTAGTATTAGCTCATCTAAATACTTTACTTACTCAAGTTATTAAGTTATACTCATTATTCGAAAACTACACATGGTTCGGTCCTATTTAATATGGTTCGGCCATTATTAAAACGTCACAAACATAACTCGATTCAATAACACATCTTACGTTACATGTCTCTTATTATTTAGAAGTTAAATGAGTTAGGGTTTGTCTTGGTTTCGGTTCACCATCTCTCGGCCACAAAAAAAAACAAGGAAAACGCTACGAAACAAATATAACTTAACATATTCACGCAAGGTACGTTAAAGGAAGACAAATAAACAATATACCTTAACTTGGTTGAGCAAAATCGACACCAAAGGTGTGTTGGGAGTCTCGGCCGAATAGGGAGAAAAAGAAAAAGAGAGAGCAAAATAACTAGGGTTCCAATTTAATGAATATGTGATGTATATATAGTTGTAGTATTTGAGTTAAACTAGGAAAGTAATTGGGTTGGGTTTGGGTTTTGGTCCAACCGGTCACACCACCTCACGCCACACCTTGGGCTTCGGCCCTTGGCTCACGAACACAAACCAAACGCGACCCAAATCATTTACGAAACTTTAACTCTTCGTCGTACCAAATTAATTACGTAATATACTTTAGTTAGGTTTTTAAATATTCGCAAGTTAATCTTTTAATTTCTTTAAATGTTATAAATAGATTTTACGTATTTTATAATTTTTAGTTCTAAGGGTATTTTAGTCTTTATTCGGATTTTAATTTTTCAGGTTTTACAAACTTGATTGAGGGGCCATTCCCTCCATCAATTTGCAACATGAACTATCTGTCGTATTTGGATATGTCTAATAATCGCTTTGGTGGATTGATTCCACAATGCTTTGGAGATATCACCTCATCTCTTAAAATGATAGATATGGGGAACAATAGCTTTCAAGGAACGATTCCAAATGTATACGAGGATTGTGGAAGATTAGAAGGACTTAATTTGAATGGAAATCAGTTACACGGAAAGGTGCCAATTTCCTTGTCCAATTGTCAATCCTTGAAAGTAGTTGATTTCGGAAACAACCAATTGAATGGTACATTCCCTAGTTGGTTGGGAGATCTTCTAGATTTGAAGGCTCTTGTCCTTAAATCAAACAACTTTCATGGACCCATTCAACCCTCTTCAACTGTTGAATCCCCTTTTCCAAGTCTTCGAGTTCTTGACTTATCTCATAACGGGTTTGTGGGGCAACTCCCTGTAAAATATTTTCGAAATTTCAATTCCATGAAGAATGTTGTTAAAAGCAACACAGAACCAGAATATTTATACATGGGTGGAAAGTATTACTCATTCGTTGTTGCGGTGAAAGGGGTGAATCTAGAGTTTCCACAAATTTCGGTTGACTACACAATTATTGATGTGTCCTGTAATACATTTGAAGGACAGATTCCAAACGTCATCGGTGATCTTAATTCGCTAATAGTGCTCAACTTATCCCACAACAGCCTCAAGGGTCCAATTCCACATGCTTTAGGGAATCTCAAAGAGATTGAGTCGTTAGACCTATCTTGGAATCAACTCACCGGAGAGATCCCTCAAAGTATTGCAGATATCAAGCGTCTTGCGGTCTTAAATCTATCAGAAAACCATCTCGTTGGGCGTATTCCAAAAGGAACACAATTCAACACATTTGATGAGAGCTCATTTGAAGGGAACCCGGGACTATGTGGGCTTCCGCTGACCAAAACGTGCAGCGAGCATACACAAAAACCAAAGCTTGAATCACATGAGGAGGACAGTGTATTTACATGGGAAGCAGTGACGTTGGGATTCGGATGTGGGACCCTAATTGGATTTGTGATGGGACGTCTCATGTTGTCAACAAGAAAAGTCAAGTGGTTCAATGCATTTGCTGATGCAACCGAGAGTTTGGTCTTGAAGAAGAGGAAGTGAAGACATGTATATCGGGAAATGACATTAGAAAATCAAAGGTACCATTTTTGTCATTTTGTTCTTATTTCATCAGATTTTGCAAAATGTCTTACTCTACGAATTATCTTGCTCTTAAAACAGATTATGATGCAGTTATGCAGTCGTGTATCAGCTTCTTCTGTTTCTGAATTATGATGTATGTGTTTTGTCTCTGAATTATTAGTATGTTGTTAGTATTTAATAAGTTTTACTTTGGTCACTGGGTGAACGTGTATAATGTTGGTGACCTTAATGGTAATTAAGTAATTTTATTGTTATATAGATGATTATACAACCATTGCAGATACGGATGTGTAAACTGTATAATCAAGTGACCACTGTAATAATTTGTATCGCTTTGCTTTTGGTATGAATTGTGTGTAAATGCAAGCATGATTAATAATAACGAGTTGTCTCTAATTTGACCATCCAGTGTGTTCTTCTTCTGTTCTGCATATTAGCAAAGCACCAAATCAGATGTTTGTGGCGTGTTTTAGAGGAAACTAAACGTATGAGGTTGTTGGCTTTTAAGGATGGTCAAATTGATGAGTTGATTATGAGACCAAATGGCTTTGGATACTCATTATTGATTTCTACAATTTTTTTCTAGGACAAAGTATGAGATGTCGATTGCGTGTCTGTGGTCACAATCTGAGACAACTGTAACAAGTATACTTCTAAGTCGAATTTATCAATATCTTTATGAACCACTTGTTTAAATTACAAGATATTTTATACATGCCCAAAAGTCCAAAACCTTAAAAGGGCCACCAGATGATGGAAGCAATGTGTTGTAGACTAAGATGAGTTTACTTGGAAAGTTTACACTAGTGGTAAGTTGGTAACATAATTTATGAAAGGTACGTGTTTCACTTGTTTTCTGTTCTCATCAAGTTGTGCAAAATGGCTAACTATCTTAGGATATGTCTCAAAAACTCTTAATAGTCTCACTATCTACTTTGTAATTACTCGTGTATTGATAAGTCAATGGCAAGTAATCGCAGGTACCAACGTGTTTTGACTTTTGACAGTGGACTTTTCAAGCATGTATACTTTATCTACTTCTCACGGTCAATTTCATTCAGCAATTTCGTGTAAATAACTACTATATAACTTCCACATTTGAAAACAACAATAAATACTAGACCGTCATCCAGTTGAACCGGTCACAAATAATTATTTACCCATTCAACTCTTTTTGATTATTATGTGTCCGCATATCTTTAAGAGATACTTAAACTGTATGCAAGTCTGTAACACATTTGCTGATTTAACCATCTTGTCATTTTATCCAATTTACTTTCTTTATGTGATTTGGCTTTAAGAGCTAGTAATTGCTGACCATGAGACACCATTACTTAACTTCGAACGTTTATAAAGTTACCTTAGAGTTTATTTTTGATGTAATTTTTTGATAACATGAGTCTGTGTATAGTATGCTAGACAGTGGACTATCAGTAATTCTGTATCGACATATTATTTCTTGACTGTTTACTTTATATCAAATTATCGAACCTAGAAAAATGATAACATTAATGGTCATGGAAGTGCTATGCGAGAATTGGTTAAACTTTATACCATTGTGCCATCCAAATGCTATTTCTTGTATAGTCTTCTAATTCAGTTTATACTTGCAGAAACATGATATATATAAAAAGCGAATTGATGCTAATGGTATTGGCATTAAATCAAGACCAGGTGGCATCGGAGCTACCAAGGTTAGTGACAGTTTTGTTCCCACAATGACCAGGTGGCATCGGAGCAACAGATCGAGAAGCCTTTCCAAAGACATGGTGGCAGGCTTGAGCACAATGAGACATATTGTGGTTCATGTTTTGGTGCATAAGTGGTATGACTCATCTAACTATGCTCTAGTATATAGTAGAAGGCGGAAAATAATGGATGCGCCTTGTAAAAAAATAGTATAAATCAAATGATGAAAAGGTAAAAAACATGATGTTGTATGTACAAAAAGTAGCATATAGTTGATTGCGATGAAATAAGGAAGGAAAAAACACTTATGTTGTCCCAGCGGGGTTTTAAACACACGAACAAATTAAGTAAACGAAACAGTAAAACAATATGATTCAAATGACTTGTATTATAAGAATCAAAGTAATTGGTTTTCAATGTATTGTACAATTCTGGTTACTAAAGAATGAAACAATCATGCCTATTTATTCTAGTAATCTGAAGCGACATGTCCCTTTGATGTATCTTTCTGAATCGTTGCCCTTGTACCGTTTCACATAAAAGAACCGTTTCTTCCAATATAACCGTTTACAGCAGTTAATAGGTTTGTGTTAAACCTATTTGGTCCTTGTGTCTCTTGCAATGTACATACGGCCCCTCGTTCTTTTACTTAAACTATAATGAGCGCCTAGTCTTTGAGCCATGACTCAAGATTAGTCCAACAATCACCCCCCTAATCTTGATCATGCTTTAGTAGCTCCTTCATACTTCATGATTCGTCTTTCGTAGAAAGTCCTTGTCTTTATACTTTGGCTTTTTGCTCATTCTTTGCTTGACCTCTTTGTCTTGAATTGTCTTCACATCTCTTGTATTCTTTGATCATTTCAGGCCACCTCTCTTTCGTTGATTTCCACTGTTTTTCTGGTCGTTTTCTAACCACACTTATTCCATCACTGGCTTCTATGCCTTTTACATAACCTCTTCTTAGCCCTGCAGTAACTTCCATCCCTTCAAATCCTGGTGGGATCCTAGTCTTCATAGCTTCCTTGCTATCTTCTTCCACTGCCTTGTCTTTCACTAGCATCGCTTGCTTAGGTTCATGTACTAAACTTGGAATCTCCTTTGCAGTCTCACAATAACTATCCAGCACCTTATAAAGTTCTCTAGTCTTTATGTCAATCTTACATGGAAATCTTAAACTATTGACAGCCTCTCGAATCTCCTTTAGACATTCTACACTTGTCATCTCATTCTTCATCTTGTTTTCAAATGAACTTTCTCGTTCATGCATTGTAACACCCCAACCCGGCAAGGGTAGAAGTGTCACATTCTGGTGTCATATCAGAACATACAATTAAATTTTTACAAGCGGAAGTCTTAAATGCCAAGTCATATAAACGAATGACTTACAAGGAAAAATACAAAATCCAATATGTCCAAAACGAAAAGAAAACTAAAAACAATAACTCTTCAAATTAAATCTAAAATGATAAGGTAACTAAGGTCGGTCTATTCGAATAATCCAACTCTCAGCCCATCAAGCCCATCTTCAAACCTAAAACCTGCCGCAGGAAAAGAAATGCGGCTGAGCTTAAAAAGCCCAGTGAACAGATATAACAAAACGAAAGCTAAACGAAATCAAGATGCAAATGAAATAAGGGAACTGATAAACAATGTCGCAACGAGAAGAGATCAATGAGACGATGAGGGTCCTGCAGAAACACAATTACACAAATACCCAAAGGAAACAGATAACAGAGGAGGAAAAGCATATAGCACATTGATGACATAAACATACGCACATCTAAATAACCAGGCCTACAATAAAGCAAGAAATCAGAGCATAAATAAGCCAACGGAAGTCCAAATGCTAGCGGAAGCAATTAACGAGAAAGTAAGCATTGCAATCACACAAGTCAAATAATTACAATTAATAACATCACAAGTATCACAACAGTAGAAATACAATCAATAGTCAGACATGGAAACCACAAGTATCAAGTATGAATTCAGCATGAACACTATAATTGAAATGACTTAGGGACATAGCAGGACAAATTGGAGTTAACAAGCCAAACCACATAAGCTGAACCATTTATCCAATCGAACAGTAGCATAAACAGAGATGTACACATGGCAAATCAACAATGAGCAGATAAGGATACTAACAGATATTCATAGTCCACGAGGTTAACAGAACGAACATGGTCACCAGACAAATCAAAGGGTCACATAACAGTGAGATCACATATCGTCAGATGACATAGGTAACTCAAATAACCGCATATTAATCATCTCATAGCAGGGTAAACAGTAGTCACATAAGACATGCAAATAGCCACAATCAAATTCAATAATCATATAATAACCCGGTACGTGAATGGAATGGTAGTAGAATGAGTCACATAAGGGTACTGAGTAACAGACAATCAATACAGAATATAGTGCGTTGGGGAATACAGAAGGTACATTATAGGTATATCAATAGTGTAAGGTCTGTCAGAAATCCATCCCGAGCCAACAAAACAAATCAATATCAATAGTGGCAATAGTCGCCATTAGTATCCAATAGTAGCCATTGTATTCGGAGGGGTGACCTCGGAATACCAAACCAATAGGAGGGGAGACCTCAGTAACCAATGGAGTAGCTAGCTCCCAGACTGTGAAGACGCGTATTGCACACGACATCATTCACCAGACAGATCATAACATATCAGATAACAGAACAAATCTAGGATGCATCCATACGCCCCTGCAGAGAGATAGTGGCCATACAATATATATCGAGCTCATAATCAGATAACAGAAAGGGACGGTGTGGAACATCACTCAACCACACTAGAGTCATGCCATTGGTGCATCAATGACACGGACATGGAACCCCCATGCCTAGTGATAGCTCGGGTCTCAAACTGACAGGTCAAGGCAAGGTCATATCAAAAGGATTCATATCAAAGGTTCATATCAAAGTCCACAGCAAAAGTTCATAATCAAAGTGCATATCAAAGGTTCAAAATCAGAAGGTTCATATAAAAGTCCATATCATAGGTTCATATCAGAGGTTCATATCAAAGGAATCATGGCAATGGAATAATATCAGCGAACAAAGTCAAAGGATCAGAAGGTCATGAGAAACCCCTACTGAAAAGGGATAGAATATCTGTACCTTAACGCCAATGAAAGGAAAGCAACGAATGAACAAACACGAAGACACAACGTCACGCCTTCTTCAATGAATCTACACGGATTACGGTTCGCATAATAATTATTAGCTCATTTAAGTCATAACGGATTTGTTGCTTATATGAATCGTCTTAATATTTTTAGAGTTATTAAGCGTATTCTCATTTTTAGTAATAGACTGAATTAAAATACTTTATGGTAATAATCGTTAATTAGCCAAACTTAGGGGTTACAAGTAATAAATGGAAAACTTAAAGGTTTATTATGACAATTATCCTATTTTAAGGCTTTATCAGATAATACTTCAAAATATAGGGTTCGCATGGTAAATATTTCAAAGTGTAAGGTTTATATTGTAATTAAACTTAATGTATCATGTTACATGTTAAAAATATCATGCACGTGCACGTTAATGAGAGAAGCATATATATATCACATACATTATCGACCATATATAAGCTCGCTCGCGGTTGAAATGACTAACATTTATGACTAACTAAACACGTAATATGATTAACCCCCGACTCATATATCCCGATACGTTTTCAAAATACAAAATGACTCAACCGTTTTTCCCGCGATCGCCCTCAAACATACCCCCACGAGACCATACTTTAGTACTTCATTCGTTGATAAATCTTTTCTGATGTCATGCCATACATGTTTTACTATTTAATCATCTATGAAGCAGGTAATGTATGGCCTTATTATATTAGCATATCAACATGATTCAAAGACATCATTTCAATAGCATGATTTTATTACGACAGATTTCAAGGACATGCAACGGTTTAAAAAAAAAACTGATCCAAAGACATATAAAAGACAAAACCATGACTATTTCATTCGCATGACTATATCATCGCATGGTTACATTAGGAGTATCACAAGTTAATTTTTTTATGCGTATATAGTTAC
The DNA here is from genome assembly GCA_019973895.1 of Chrysanthemum seticuspe. Lineage (NCBI taxonomy): Eukaryota > Viridiplantae > Streptophyta > Magnoliopsida > Asterales > Asteraceae > Chrysanthemum > Chrysanthemum seticuspe. The sequence goes on from BPTQ01000004.1 coordinate 2,701,206, forward strand.
ATACATGGGTTGCCCATTCAGGAATTAAACGAAGAAAAAGATCGAGATACCTTATGTCGGATGTACGAATGGAACAAGAACAAAAGAGGTAGTCGCGATCGGACCGAGCCACAAGTACCCTTTAAAAAAAAAAGAACCCCACGATCGAAACCCTTCCAAGATTATCAGTTTATCAAGAACAAAGGATCAGTTGTTGATTTTGTGTGAATGTCTTCTAAACTTTTGAATGGGAGAAATAAGAGGTGATCATGTTCTATAAGTAATGAGATATGGAGGATCGTGTTTTGTCAACATGGAAATTGTATAGGCGTGATTGAGAGACAAATATGGTATGATGACCGAAATTTATGGGTAATCAGACAAAAATTTTCGTGAGGATTGATTGCTGATAATTGCTAAACAACTTACTTTAATTTGGTCTAGATGTGTTACACAAGAAAAGAAAAAAAAAAAGGTCCTTGCACATTATTCTCGTGTGATATATTGTCACAAGTCATTAACACATTATCATTTTCTTGTTAGGTTAAGTTAAAGTTCCATGTTTTTCTTTTTTTTGAAAATTCAATTCATAACGTATAGTATTCGATATTAGGTAATGTTTTTAAATTCTTAATGACTTATGTCAAAATTCAAAATGGATGTAGAATTCGCAGTCCAGATTTGAGGGTTTTACATGCATCTTCTTCTCGAACTCTAGCTCTCTCATTCTGAACTTCTCCTTGAGTTCTTGTTTCTTTTCTTCAAAGTCATGAAGCATTTCATACTTCCATAACTCCAGTTTACTTGTTAAGTCAGTCTCAATTTCTGACCTTAAATCTTCTTTTCTTTCATTTGGGATTTCATTTTTCTTAATGATAATTCCCTTCCGCCTTGGTTCTTCTTCTGAAGATGCCTGTTCTAGTTCATCCTTATCAGTCATAGTTGCCATCAACAATGTAGGTTCGTTGTCCTCTTCTACAATGTTCGTCTCTTCTTCTTTATCCTTATCTGGAGAGTTTCTAGCAATATGTCCAAATTCATGGCAATTATAACATTCTACACCTCGTTTTCCTTTCTTGAAGCGGTTTTGATCTCTAGAGTTTTTCTTCCTCCAATCACGATCATCTCCATCCTTGCTTCTAACATTTGTTTCCTTTTCGTCACACCAATTGTCTTGAGACGAATTAGCTCTTCCTTGTTCACTATTCTTAAAACCTTTCCCATGACTCGACTTGTTGTCATGTTTTGTGAACAATAACCTATCATGATCGTCACTAGGGCTTCCATCAAAGAGTTTCACTCTTTCCTCAAAGGCTTTTAACTTTCCAATTGTCTCATCCAGGGTTGTGTTTTCTAGATCAGAAAATTATTCTATGGCTGCCACGATTTGTATAAACCTTCTGGGTACTGAAATTAATAGTTTTCGTACTAAGGTTTGTTGATCAAAAGTTGATCCTAAGCCACTAGCCCTTGTAACAATACTATTGAGCTTTGCCGAGAAAGCATCAATACCGTCATCTTCTTTCATTTTCAACATCTCAAATTCCGTTTTGAGAGTTTGTAGTCGTGCTTTTTGCACTCTATCTACACCTATGTGCCTAGTTTGTAGTGCTTCCCAAATTTCTTTTGCACTCTTACAACTAGCCACTTGTAAAATCATATCCTCTGGTAATGCCTGGTAAAGATATGCAGTTGTAGCCATATCTTTCTTTATATCCAGTTCTTCATTACCCTTAGGTTCTATTATTTCCCAAAGCCCGTTTGCCTTTAGTATGGTTTTTATACGCAGAGCCCATACTGTGTAGTTTGTAGGTTTCAAAATAGGACATTGAAATTGGGTAAATGATGTAACCTCCTTGTGAATTATGATTTCCTTGTTTTTATCTCCTGACATTGTGCCTAAAAACTATTCCTAATTCTAGTAGGAATCTAGAAAATCTTATAACTTCAACTAGGAATCAAAAGCAAAATTTCTAATCTTATATATGTATGATAAGACTAAAAATTATAAAAAATTCAGATTTTAGTTTAGAATATAAAACCCGAATTCTGCGATTCCTCCACGATATGATTTTCTATCCTTGTTGTTTTTCGGAGCCCGCAACAACACCGAAATGTGCCCTTTTCCTTCCTCGTACAACCAACCAAACGCACCCCTTGGTGTCTTCTTCCTTTTCTATTTCGTTCGAACCCGAAAGTAAAGAAAAATCTTTCCTTTGTTTTTCTTTTCCGAAGCAGTAACCACAATTGTTCCTCTTCCTCCTCTTTCCTTTTCGAACCACCAAAACACCAAACCAATGTTTTGTTTCTTTCTGCCCTTCTTTGAAACAGCCCAAAACAAAACCCCGAACAACTTCCAATTTGTTGTCCCTTTTTTCGAAATCAGTAAACAAAATGTCAATCCTTTTGTTTTTTTTCGAACCACTAAACACCAAAAGTGTTCTTCTTGCTTTTATTTTCGAACCAGCAAGCACCAACAAAGGGTTCTACCCTTTCTCTCCTCGAACCAGTAAACACCAACAAAGGGTTCTACCCTTTTGTTTTTTTGCTTCACAAAACAAAAACACGCCCTTGGTGTTTCTTTCTTCTTCCTGCACTTGTTCCAACGAACCAGCACACTTAAAAACCACCAACACCTCCCTTTGGTGTCTTCCCCTTTTTTCGAACAAAAAAAAAACAACCTTTTGCTTTGTTTATTTTTCGTTAGCAGTAAACAAAGCAACAAAACGTTGCCTTTTTTTTTCTTCGAAATCAGTAACACCAAAAATGCTTCTTTGTTTCTTTTGTTCTTCGAACCAATACAAAAAACAAAAATCAGCACCTTCCTTTTCGCCCTTAATCTTCTTCGCCAAGGAACCTGTGTTCCTTCCTTGTTTTATGCCTGAACCAAACAGCAGGCGGCTGTGGTTTTGATTCAGCGTCTGCAGAAAAACAACGACCCCGACTCTTGATCTTGTATCACAAAACAAACAAGCTCTGATGCCAATTTGTTGTCCCAGCGGGGTTTTAAACACACGAACAAATTAAGTAAACGAAACAGTATAACAATATGATTCAAATGACTTGTATTATAAGAATCAAAGTAATTGGTTTTCAATGTATTGTACAATTCTGGTTACTAAAGAATGAAACAATCATGCCTATTTATACTAGTAATCTGAAGCGACATGTCCCTTTGATGTATCGGTTGCCTCTTCTGAATCGTTGCCCTTGTACCGTTTCACATAAAAGAACCGTTTCTTCCAATATAACCGTTTACAGCAGTTAATAGGTTTGTGTTAAATCTATTTGGTCCTTGTGTCTCTTGCAATGTACATACAGCCCCTCGTTCTTTTACTTAAACTATAATGAGCGCCTAGTCTTTGAGCCATGACTCAAGATTAGTCCAACAACTTAAAGCCGTTAAAATACTTTTTTGTAGATAACGTTGTTTGTAGATGATGTAAAAAACCTTATATGATCACGTTAAAAAGATAAACGATCAATAAACTGGTGCTTTTTCAAGACCGTAAGATAGCTACATATGGTTGATTGCGAAAAAGAAAATAACATCTTTGTATTGCAAAAACATTTACCAAGATCCTTAAGCCACTGTTGCTACTGCACTTCCCCATTGTTGACCAAACAGCTCCCGCTTATACTGTATTAATGTCATAAACACCTCCAAACCGAAGGTATAAAGTTAAGATTAAAGTCGGTATCAAATAAGAAGATAAGTGCTTACGACATGACAACCTGAGTATCAAATAACTTCCAAAACAATGTAATGCTTTCTTCTCAACATTTGGATTAAACAATAACTTGTCATGCTATGGCATACATCATTACATAAAATAGTTAGCAAATATAACTTAGACAACCATTTTTTATGAAAACTGGAGTTAAAAAAAAGAGTAGACGAGAAGTATATATAAATACATCAATAGATAAAAGTGATATGTGTAGTTGAAATACTAATCAAATGCACCAAAGTCATAACCTAAAATTATTTAACTACAATCAAATATTATATTCTGTTTGTATCCTTCAACTAATCTGTTTGACCTTTAAACCTATGAAAATCATCGTTGCACCATTTGAATGAAAATAAAAAGTTAATAGGTTGTGGATGATTTGAGCAGGTGAGGACCTGTGCGCATGCTCGTTTTTGTGGTATGTGACATAAGTCAGTGGTGCATGAAATTGTTATGTCTAGTCGGGCTTTTCACTTTCAAGATTTGACTTTTCTATAAACAAAATAAAATAAATAAAATCAGTACGTTAAACTTCATTATCTAGTCTATCAAATGAATGACAGATTACTGACCAAAATGTACCTGTTCCTAAAGCTTACATATTTAAACATAAGTATTGACAGCTCAAATTAATATCGTTTGTGTGACATTAGTAACAAAATCAATCCGTTCAACCATTTAGAAACTTGATTGACCTATTCCAAATCATTTGGATCTTTCGCGCATCAATGTGATATGTTGATGGTTATTCTTGGCCAAACTTGTCATAATCGCGACACGAGTATGCATTGCTATCCATATAATTTGAAATATAAGAACTCCCTAGCCTTGAAATTGTTGAACAGTTGTTACTGCGGGTAAAAATAGTATCTAAGCTGTTGAAGTGGTACTTGATTTTCCATATCATAAACATGCTAACATTAAATCTAATAGAGAGATGTTTGGGATTGCAAGGTGATACTAAACTGTTTATTTGATCCCCTAAATAACTACTATAAATTAATTAGTTGACCACTAAAAGAGTGTTTGTGATTTTTATTAAAACTATTTATTAGCTTATTGCATTATGATAGAGCATATAAGCAATTTTAACAGTCAATGAGCAGAAGCAAAACGTGCCCTTAAACTCTTATCCCAAACTAATCACTGTATTTTCTTATTTTACCCCTACATTGTTGGTAGATTCACTATACCCTACTAAAAAATCTATCATTAACGGTTAGAAAAACGTAACAATCAACCAAACACCCCTAAATGCCATCCTACTCAAGTCCACAGGTCTTGAATCACATGCGTTGAAACAAGAATAAACAAATAAAACTGGAACAAACACAAACAATCATGCACACGTTTTTCCTGGAATAAGCTTTCCTTTAATCAGTAAAATATATGCTCTAAAAACTGATCGGTTTTTTCATATATCCAACCACAAGCTCGGCTGGTATATATAGGTATTTAGAATATGCTTTCTAATCCTACTACAATTCTAATAAAGCAAAATAGTCCTTAACAAATAAGGAGTCCTAATTAAACTAGAATTGTAAACTTCCATATGCTTGGAAACTGTTTTGTCTTCCATCTGCTCGGTCAGACATTGCCAACATTCACCCCCCTAATTTCTGACTCGAGATAGGTAGGTCTTCAACTCCGAGTAACTCTTGCATCTCCTTGAACTTAATCCTTGCGAGAGCTTTCGTCAGAATATCAGCACGCTGTAACTCACCTCTTACAAACTCAACTTGTACTTGGTCTCTTTCAACACACTCTCGGATAAAATGATAACGTGTGTTTATATGCTTGCTTCTCCCGTGAAAGACTGGATTTTTCATAAGTGCAATAGCCGATTTGTTGTCAACAAATAAGACCACCACTCTTTCTTCCATTCCGGTTATTTCACTCAACAATCCACGTAACCATATCCCTTGACACGCGGCTGAGGTTGCAGCCATGAAATCGGCTTCACAAGACGATAGAGCCACCGTGTTTTGCTTTTGTGAGCACCAAGTGATAGGTGATTTTCCTAGATAAAATACATGCCCAGTTGTGCTTCGACCATCATCTTGGTCCATAGCAAAACTACTATCACTAAACCCCACTAACTCCTTGGTTTTCTCATGGTTATATCGCACTCCAAAATTCAAACTACCTTGGATATACCTTAGTATTTGTTTCACAGCCGCCATATGTGATTCTTTTGGTTCTTGCATATAACGACTAACCAAACCAACCGAATAAGATAAATCAGGTCGAGTGTGTAGTAAATACCTTAAACAACCAACTCGTTGTCTATACAAAGTTGCATCAACTGGTTTTCCTTCCTTATCCATGCTTAACTTCATTCCAGGTTCTAATGGACATTGAGTAGGATTCGCTTCATGCATTCCAGCATCTTTTAAGATCTTCTTTGCATAGCTTTCTTGACTTATTGAGATACTCGAATCCTCTTGCTTTACTTCAATGCCAAGATAATAGCTTAACTTTCCCAAGTCACTCATATGGAACCTTTCTTGCATTTGTCTCTTAAATTCACCAATTTCGCTAAGCTTCGAACCGGTTACTAAAAGATCATCTACATAGACCGCAATAATCAAGATTGACTTGTTTGTCTTCTTCACATACACCGCTTGTTCGTGTTGGCATCTTTTGAAAGACATTTGCTTGAGTTCTCCATCAAGTTTTGTATTCCACGCCCTTGGTGCTTGTTTAAGTCCATAAAGCGCCTTTTTCAACTTGTAGATCTTCCTTTCTTCTCCTTTCTTCACGAACCCCTCCGGTTGTGTAACAAACACTTGCTCTTTTAGTTCTCCATGTAAAAAAGCTGACTTTACATCCAGATGATGTAGCTCCCATGCTTCTTTTGCGGCCAATGAGATCAATAAACGTATCGTTTCAATCCGTGCTACGGGCGCAAATACCTCGTCATAGTCAATTCCTTCCTTTTGAGCATAACCCTTTACTACTAAACGAGCTTTAAACTTATTAATTGAACCATCCGGATTTCTCTTAATTTTGAACACCCACTTTAATCCAATGGGATTAACATTAACCGGAGCTTCAACTAATTCCCATGAATCATTCTTCTCAATAGACTCAATCTCTTGCTTCATAGCAACCATCCACTTGCTTGAGACTTTTGCTTCTTGGAACGTTCTTGGTTCATCATCTTCAATCAAAAGCAGATTTTGATCTTCATTAGCAACTGAGGTTCTTGAACTAGACCCCATAATAAAGTCATTAAATCTAGTTGGCTTAGTTGAAACCCTCGAAGAACGCCTCATAATTGGTTGAGTTTCTGTCACAGGATTAGGGTCATTACCCGCCTCGTTTTGAACTTCTTGTTCGGTATTGACCGGTTGATTTTCATCAACATCATGATGATTTTCAGCCTCTTGATCTTCTGCCTCAACTTCATCGGTCACACCTGGGTTAACAAATCCACAACCCGTATCAATAGAACCGTGCCATTCTATGACAAACATACCTGGGTTTAGCTCGTGTGATTCGCTTCCAGCAACATACTTCCAGCCAAGTTCCTCATTAAACTCCGCATCATGACATACCACTATCTTCTTTAGTTTTGGATTGAACAGTCGAAAACCTTTTGTACCTGGCTCGTTTCCGATGTAAATGAGTCGTGTTGACCTGTCGTCTAACTTATGTAAATATGGCCTTGTTCCCGTTGCATAAGCCACACATCCAAATACCCGCAAACCCTCCAAGTTAGGCTTTTTTCCTTTGAAAGCCTCGTATGGAATTTGATTAACTAGAGCTCGAGTTGAAACTCTATTAATCAAGAATGTAGCGTGTCTAACTCCTTCAGCCCACATGTAGTTTGGTACGTCTCGTGCTTTCAAGATGCTTCTAGTCATTCCCATAAGAGTACGGTTTCGCCTTTCCACGACTCCATTTTGTTGCGGTGTGTAGGGAGCGGTTAGGTGTCTTGTTATACCCTCGTTTTCACAAAAATTGGTAAATTCTTTTGAAGTGAACTCACCTCCTCTATCGGTCCTTAGGGTTATAATCTTGCTTCCCGACTTCTTCTCAACTAAAGCTTTGAACTTTTTGAAGTATTCAAATGCCTCACCTTTTTCCTTCAAGGTAAAAGTCCACATAAATCGTGAGAAGTCATCAATAAGAACAAATATGTACCTGTTTCGTGCTATGGATGGTGGAGAAATTGGTCCACATAGGTCGGCATGTATAAGTTGAAGAGAATGTGTTGCCTTAAATTTCGCTGCTTTAGGAAACGACTTCTTGGTTTGTTTTCCTACCAAACAAGATTCACACAACTTGTTCTCTTGATGAATTATTGGCAACTTTTCAACCATGCCCTTCCTTGCCATTAATTCCATCGTCTCGAAATTAATGTGACCCATCCTAGCATGCCATAACCAAGCATCATCTTCCATCTTTGCTTTGAGACACACCGGACTTCCAACTTGGAGCTTAATCTTGTAAAGTCTATTACTTGTTCTAGGAACCTTCATCAGAAGCTTGCCATCTGAGTCACGCATAGTAAGAAGGTTACCTTTCATACGAATGTCACATCCGCCTTCGGTAGCTTGCCCAAGACTAATTATGTTGCTTTTTAGCTCGGGTAGGTAATAGACTCCAGTGATTAACCGTTGCTCTCCCGTTTTCCCTTCAATGATTATCGAACCCTTCCCTTTGATCTCGATGTAGGAGTTATCACCAAACTTCACTCTGCCGGAGATATTCTCATTCAACTCCGAAAAGTATTCTCGGATCCCCGTCATGTGATTACTTGCTCCATTATCCAAATACCAAGTGTCTTCCTCGTTTGGCTTAGTATTCAATTGGTTTGGGATAATCTTTTCTTCATTCAAGAAAACTACTTCTTGAACGCTTTTCATCATAAAAAGTGTTGGGTCATCATCATCCTCCATTTTCAAAAGGTTTGATTCATGCTTTTGCTTCTGTTCACGTCGTTCAGGGCAGTTAGAAGCAAAGTGACCATATTCATCACATCTGAAGCATTGAATCTTTGAAAGGTCTCGACTTTTGTTCTTCTTTTGATCCGTATTGCTCCCGGAGTTGTTTTGGTTTCCACGGTTGTGGTTATTAGCTTGACCACTACCACGAGATTTGTTTTGAGAAGAAAAGTTTTGACCTTTACCGTTGCCACCAGAGGAATTCCTTCCTCGACCTTTCTTATCATATCTTTCAGCCCTTCCGAACATCAACTTGCCTTGATCTTCAGAAGTGGTGTCAACACCCTTCATTCTTCCTTCAAAAGCTTTCAACCTTCCAATTGCTTCTTGAAAAGACATAGTATTCAAGTCAGCAAATTGTTCTATTGAGGCAACAATTGCAACATACCTATCCGGAACGGATGCAAGTAGCTTCTTAACAAGTTTCTTGTCTTCATAAATTGTTCCCAAGCTATTGACTTCAGTTACAATTTTGCCCAACCTAGCCGCAAAGTCATCGATTGATTCGTTGACTTTCATCTTTAAAGATTCGAATTCCGTCTCCAAGGTTTGCAACCTTGCGTCTCGAACCCGATCAACACCCACATACCTGGTCTTCAAAGCTCCCCAGATTTCTTTGGCTGTGTTGAATTGTGAAACTTGAAAAACAAGTTCTTCTGGAATCGCCTGGAAGAGTAACGCCACTGCCATGTGATCTTGCTTAGCAACAACTTGTGTTCCTTCCCCTGGTTCCAGTGCATCAAGTATTCCATGGACTCGGAATACCGCTTTAACTCTTATTGCCCATATGTTATAGTTCGTGCTTGTTAACATTGGACATTGAAGAGCCATTTTAGAATGTTCAATAGGTGGTTGACTCGACTCGCCTTGCACCATCCTTCTTGTACGTCTTCTGTAAGTTACAGGTGTTGTTTGTTCGCCTTCCAGCCCTAGGTTTGATCGACTTCTTGCTTAAGTCGAAACCTAGTAAAACCCTTATGATCGATCAGTTGCTGTTGTAAAAACCAATAACCCTTGGTCGATCAGTTGCTGTTGTAAGACCAAGAACCCTTGGTCGATCAGTTGCTGTTGTACAACCTGGCTCTGATACCAATTCAAGTCCACAGGTCTTGAATCACATGCGTTGAAACAAGAATAAACAAATAAAACTGGAACAAACACAAACAATCATGCACACGTTTTTCCTGGAATAAGCTTTCCTTTAATCAGTAAAATATATGCTCTAAAAACTGATCGGTTTTTTCATATATCCAACCACAAGCTCGGCTGGTATATATAGGTATTTAGAATATGCTTTCTAATCCTACTACAATTCTAATAAAGCAAAATAGTCCTTAACAAATAAGGAGTCCTAATTAAACTAGAATTGTAAACTTCCATATGCTTGGAAACTGTTTTGTCTTCCATCTGCTCGGTCAGACATTGCCAACACCTACACCCCACACCCAGACGCCCCTATAAGCCACAACAAAAGAGACCACAACCACAACCAAACATGCTGGCCCATTACCGGCATTCCAACACTTCAAACTGCCAATGTTTTTGTTTTGTTTGTTAAGAAAAGGTTGTGGACGTTGGCCTATATAAAATATGATATTGTTAATATTCATATTTATAAACATGCAATGTCACATTCGGCATAGGTCACGGGTACCTTCAGGGCATGACATGATTTCATTTTAGAAATATGGTTGCAATATTGATCAGGAAGCATTAGTACTCAAATTCGTATTTGATATCGTTATGTTCTCTTCCATGTTAATTAACTTGGCTGTATTTTTTCCTTTGCCCTTCTTAACTGCATATACCAAATGACACAAAACAATGGTTAACGGTAAGCGCCATTAGAAAATGTAACAATTAGATTATGCAATCTCAAATGACCATCATAAGAATTGGTAGTTGTGGAAAATTCAGGTCAAGTATATATGAATACATCGATTTGATTTGAATTACATGTATATTGTTTGTTTAGCTCTTCTTTAGTGCAAAACTGCAAAAAAACCATAATCCTTATGAATCACCAGCTCAAGTATATAAGGGTCGTATAACAAAACTTGGCCCACTTACCGGTCTGCCTATTTTTCTTTAAAATAATACAACAACAATGATAACGTGTGCTGATGTATCATGATCTGATAACCATTAAGCAATCAGATATCAGATTTACTCTCTTAACTCGTGAACTTATTATCGGAAACCAGAAATTAACGGAAAAAGCCATACCTTGCTACTTGTAAAGAGAAGTTCTTCGCCTCGTTAATTTCTCCATGACAATGTGGCATCCATGCAAACCAACTTGTACATAACTTGCAGATATCAACATAAATCAATGCAAGATTTTCTTCAAACTAAACATATATTAATGTATTTACAAAACTAACCCTAGCTGAACCTCCTTGTAAATTTCGAAGCACAATTTGATTGATCCCATTCCAATCCTTTACTATTTCAAAATGAAATAATTAACTTTTACAAAACATACTGTATATTTCACTTTAGTGGTTTCTAAGAGAGTGTTTGGCATGTAATGACCTTTGCAGAGCAAAACTGAATAAGAGGAAAGTTTATAACATCACCTATAGGAGATTCCAATGCCTCTCTTGATTTAGCATCTTTCATACTCGCAGTGTCCAAAATCTATGTGAAAACAACTGAAAGGATCTTAACAAATAATTAAGTAACGAAAACATCAAACAATAAAAATAACAATCATAACACAAACTTGTTCAACTTGTATCAACCGCCAATGTCCATGAATCAATGCCAGATACTTATGACTCTAGCTTTTACTTTGATATCTTAACCAACTATGTAGAATCCTTGTTCATATTGTAATCTGCAAGATATATGATACATGAGAAACTTAGATAGCTGATTGATATATACTTCTAGAAATCACTAAGGAAATGAAGAAGTATTCTTCCTATAAGTAGATTTTTAAATATGCTTAGCATAGAGTTTTAGGCTGATTTTTATTTTCTTATTACAGAAGTGTTCTAATTACATTCTTTCCTTAGCTACATAGCCTTAAAGACCCTCCTCGCCATAGGACATATCACCGCTTGCTACATGATCATAAAGTCCCTTCTCGCCTGATGGTATCTTATTGCAGGCTATACGATCATACAGATCATTCTACCCATTGGTTTTTCACCCAGTTACCTGTTTTTATACTTGTATTTGTTCAAAAGTCGTGACTTTACAACTTTGTTAAATTAAAAAAATCACTTTATGGTTTCTTCAAACTTTTTTTGGTGCAAAGGATGAAAATATATTATTATTGTTGGTTTGTGGGAGTTATAAACACACGTAAACGACTAGAAGTGTGTGAGCCGATGGGGGCACACACGATAAACACGAGTATACGTGTCGAACGTATATTTATACTTGAATATATACCCGTTACATGCATGCAAGTTGGTCCGATTATAGTACGACCCATGGGCTGTTATTTGACATAGAACTGGGTCAAATTTTGGATGTGCCTTGGGCCCTAGATGACTCCAAACGATCAGGCATATGGCAGTGGGTTTTAATTTGTTGTTTGGGTTTGTAACTTGTTGACCAAGCTAGATACCCTAGTTTGGATTGACTTGTGCCCTATATAAACATACCCTTCACCCTTGCATTCATGCGTATAATATCACCATCCTAATACCCAAACTGATCCAGTTTTCCAGTTAAAAATATCTTGGTCGATCTCCTTCCAAAGTCGACTAGGGTTTTTAGTTTTATTCAATCCTTAACTTGTGTTGATTCAAGTGTTATGGTTTAGATTATTGGAGCTTTTTGTTTCTGAGTTCCTGGTTGACAAGCTACAACAACAAAGGGTTAAAGTTTCTGTTTGTGGACTTCTTTCTCGGATAGAAGCTGTAAGATATCGGACATCCTTTGTCCGATATCCGGTAAAGTTAAAACACAGGTTTTGGCTGTTTTGGGTACACGAACAGAAGCAAGCATGTCTTGGAGATTTTCTGTTTTCATGTGTATTATATTCAAGTTAACAAGTGTTGTTTGAATTTTATAATTACGTTCTCGACTAGCCATTAATCGAACGCATACGTTACCGGGTTTGTGTGTGATACTCTTCGAGGTATCTATTTTAGATACTTAAGGTTTCGTATTGGTTTCTTGTTCCGTTAATAGAGATCAATTGCCAAGCAAGGTTAGGGTTTCTTTTATCCCTTTTAATTAATTAATATTGTATTAATTATTTGTTTATTAAATACGTGCTTAACATAATTGCATTAACTAGATCCTATATCTGATGCGTACTCGTAGAGGTTAATGGTTAACTGATTCTAAAATCCCAACAGTGGTATCAGAGCCAACTCGTTTTTGCGATTATGGGTTACACGTTTTTCATTAATAAACATGTTTAAAAGGCTGCATGAAACCTAATTTAGTTATTCGTTTTATTTTGTTTTGACAACTATATGCAATACTTGTCAATTTTTAATAAAAAACAACTAGTCATACACAAATTAAATTATATTGATAATTAGAATTAATTTGTTAATTGGAATTACTTGTTAATTAGAATTTAATTTACATGTGAATTATAATTACTTTGTTAATTAAAATTAAATTGTTAATTAAGAATTACATGTTAATTAAAATTACTTGCTAATTAGAATTAAAAGTTAATTTGAATTTATTAATTGTTAATTAGAATTATTATGATAATTAGAATTACATATTGTTTATTAAATACATAAAATTGCGTTATTACTTGATAATTGAGATTGCCATGCTATTTTATGTGTCTTCCGGCCACAAGACCCACTCAATTGCTTTTCTAAGTGATGTATGGGGCGATCTAGGTATTACATCCTAGTGATATGGTTCTCCGTTTGGAGAGGACTCGGAACAATATGTGGTTATTTATGTTGATGTTTATGCTTATATGTTTGTGATTCCTATATGTGCATTATTACTTGCTTTGACACCTAATTATATGCAATATGGAATAATACATATCGTAACCATAACATTAATATTGGTCTTTATTTACACGCCTAAATACCATGCTCATTGTGACCTGCTATTTGATTCGTGGAAAATTGTTTTTGTAAAATAAAGTGACCTAATATATGAAACACGTTTTCAAGAATTTAAAAACTAGACGCTATGGACACTTGGGATGTACGGCTCACCCACTATAACAAACTCAAAAGGGGGTTTAAAGAGGTGCGCACAGTCGCGCCGAAAGGAAGTCTAAGGTTATGCTTCAGCGCTTACCTGGTCCTCTGCCTCCCTGTGCGTTCGATTGGAGCTACCGTGAACCATGATGATCACTACAGTGTCATTACCAAAGTTTTTAAAATTAGTGTTACAAAGTTGTTTGCATGCTTCTTTATACATGACTTTTACCACATTTATATGTGCATACCTATTTGTTAATTTTAAGTCTATGCCATCCAACTATGAACACGTGCACTTGGATTGACTTCTCTGGTCAGACCTAAGGGCCTTTCCAACCCATGGTAATTATTTCTCACTGGTCAGACCTCTGGTTATTTTTACACGTTCATACTTGGTCGACTTATCTCGAGTTAGCTTGGTCAGACCTTGAACCCGAGGCATAAGATGAGAACTAAACATGCTTTTGACATTATTACTTGATACTAATGCCTTAAACGGTCTCATAAATCTAAGAGTTGCATTATGCAATTAACGCTCGTCGCTTACCTCTTGTCATATTTTTTTTATACACTGGTCAGACCTATGGTAATTAAGTGGGGTTGCAAGATGGATCTTAGTCTTATTAGTAATTAATTGGGTAGTTAATTCTTTTAAGAATATAATTATCGAAAATACTAGAATTGAACTTTTTATGTTCTGATTAATTGTGTTATTGCAACATAATTCGTAAACAAAGTTGTTTTTCTTTGAAAGACAAACTTAGTCTCTTTTTCTAGTAAGAAGAGTGAGACTTATACCTATCTTTTCTCCTTAGTTGACAAACTAAGATAGGATTACAAATCAATGAACTCATTCATGATCTTTCATTACCCTTTCGTGGTCTAGAGTTAATTGAAAGATAAAATATTTTGTGTAACTGGAAACATTGTGTTTAGAGCTACCAAAATAAATAACATTCTGCACTTGTCACGATGTATGAGTTTAAACAGCAAATAGTAAAGGAATTACTAGCATATTTGCTAGGTAATCTTCTTGGACTCTTATTATTCCTAAAGTGCTAAATACCCTTGGGGCTTTGTAGACGATAAAGGAGGAATTGCATGCTAAAGATTCAAGTTAATTGAATGAAAGAATGGCTAGTCCATTGACTACATAAGTAGAACTTCATATACTCTGTTCAATACCTAAGTACATGCTAATCGTAGGCATTTGAAGAGAATAGGAAAGTATATAAAACTGCTATATGCTTTCTACTGGAAATGTAACACTTGTAATATTGACAAATCCAGTGGGAGCAATTGCATTTTATGACTGAAATAACATTGATGTAATGTTGTCAATTTCAGTGGGAGCTACGGGATTTATTTCCTGTTAGTCACCCGTATCATTTCAACTAGCTTTGAAATAATTCAATACTTTCTGAATATGAACAACCATTGCTTAAAGGAAAATTGCATTTTATTTTATAAGATAACACGTTTCCTTCCTGTTGTCGCTTCCTGAAGTGTTATCTATAGAATAATAATCCACAGTTCTTTATTAAAGGCTATGGTTCTACAACTACTTATGAACTCTATGACATTATCATATTGTTTGAATAATCAATCACGTGTTGTTTGTTTTCATAATATGATGTTGTACCTTACACAAGTGGGAGAAATCTCAAAGTGTGTGCAAGGAACAACAATATTATTGGTATCTCTTGACCGCAAGGTAAGAAAACTAATAAATCTACTAGGACTTAAACACGTTAGATGTTTAATGCCCTACTACATGTAAATAGGAATTCTACTAGGACTTAAACACATGAGATGTTTATTGCCCTACTACATGTAAATAATGATTCTACTAGAACGTGAACACGCTAGATGTTTGTTGCCCTACTACATTCAAATGTCATGATATAGTGTTAAGATACTTCAACAATTGACTACATGTTTTAGTCAACATATTTATGGTTATATGATAATGATCATAATTATGAAGTATATAACTAACTTGAAATTACTATAGAACTCAAGAGTTTGCGTTCATGATTACTTTTGTTAGTATAATTATGCTTACATGTTAAGACATAATTATAAAGTCCTTGAATTAGTCAATGACTTATAACATAAAGTATATATATAGTAAATGTGTTATGTCTTCTCGTTAACACATAAACATGAGGCTTTGAATTATTCAAAGACTGATAATGTATTATTGAAATATTATGTTTTCTTGTTAACACATGAACATATAATCCTTGAACAGTTCTGTCTTCTTGTGAACACGTGAACATAAGGTTCTTGTATTATTCAATGAATATACATTATAGCATGTACTTGGTTCGTAAATACTTTATATGCAATTTGGCTCGACCCAATTGACAAGTATTTGGTCCAAAGAGAATTAAGGTATCTATAGAATTCTGATATAGTTTCACAATTCTAATAACTCATAGGATACCACTTCATTATGGTAGATCTAATGTGTTGGATCAAACCTTATTCATATTGTTTGGTTCCTGATAGCTTTAATTGCTCTACCTCCAAAACATATCAAGGTTAGAAATTGCGTGTGTCATGGATACACTCAATAGAGTTCAAACCTAGAAGGTATTCAAGACAACCTATAACTGAAAACCCTAATTCATTAAGGATTTGAGGTTTTACCACTCAAACCATTTGAATCATAAACCCTTTTGGATTTTTGATTTTTCTACACTTCCTAGCTTGAAGATTGTAGTTTTGGTGTTCTTCCTAGCTTGACGAAACACAAAACTGTTGCTATAGCTTTTGGTTAAAGAGTGATACTAAATTAGAGTTTTTCTATAAACCCTAATTTGAGTTGTTGGAAGGAATTCCTTTATGTCTTGATTTAAGTTCTGAATTTGTTAAAATCTTATGAAGCATTTTATTAACAAATCTGAAGATGAGAACTTAAAATGTATTTTGTGGTTCTCCATAAAGAACAATTTATTGTTTCTTAAATACTTAGTATTTAGAGAATTGTCTCTACTTACAAAAGTAAGTGGGAGTATAAACATATCTCAAAGTTTTTTAGAACAAAATACTTAACCTTCTAAAATACACTTATTAATGTCATACTAAGGTTAAACATGAAAATGTCGACCGAAGTATAATGATTACTCTCATTCATAAATCCGAAATGATGCCTCATCACTTGAGTGATATTTTATATCAATGCTGAGGGATATAAGTTAGAAGATTATTGTAAATCAGCTAACTACTAAAATCTATTATCACATCTTGAATCTGATAAATGTTGTAGAACTATGAATGATAAGATGCAGTCCTTAAAAGGCAAATCGAGTTTTGAGCTTGATTGTTATTTCGCCTAACAGTTAACCTATGAGGTTGGAATGAGTTTCTTTTGAAGAAAGACTCACAAGGACAAAATTGTATACATATTAATGTTTGACATTTTATAAGAAGTTTTTAATCATACTTAAGCAATTGATTGTGATTAAATTTTCTTATATAATACATGCATTAATTATATAAAGATATTTAATTGTCATACATGTGATTTGTATGTTGAATATGACAATTAGATTTTATAACTTTTTTTTATGATTACCTTTTGCGAGGACGGTGTGTAATCAAAAGGGTTATGAATCTATATTATCTTTATGTAGTATACAAAATTTGAGCAATCCATATTTTGGATTGGATCATGCATCTAAGAGCTAAGAGCTTGAATTTAATTACAATATGATTCTGACTGATTTAAGATGTCTCTTGAGTACATCTGACATTGAATGGGAGCAATGTGTTTTTTCTTAAAATTTACATGTTGAAGATATCATTCTATTTAAGCTAGATATTGATCCTTAAGCGTGAAATGAAACTTCACTTGGAATTTAGGGAATAAAACAAACAACCTTGGAATAAATGTTTATCTGGAATAAACAAATGCGGAAAATAAGTCTGACACAAATGCAATATATCATTTGAGCAAGTCTTAAAATGATATATTTCACTTGGAATAATTTACATGGATGGAAACCTTGTGTTTTTTAAACTAAGGGTTTATCATGTATATATTATATTGTGTATAAGACTAGTTGTTGCTTTTGTACAAGAACAAAATGAGCTGACAACAACAATATCTAATTGAGAGTGTTTAGATTATTGTTTTTATAAATGTTTACGAATTATAAAGCATAGTGTTGTATAAGTACAAATGATACTAGAGGATTATGTATACTAGTTGTAGTAGGATTTCATCTTTTATGATATATCTGCTAACTAGTTATGCTCAACATAGAGCATTGTTGCATTACACATTAATGAATGAGAATACCTTACACTTTTAGAAACTGTAAAAATGACTGTCAGTATGTCGTTGATTTTTAATACCTCATGCAAGGTAAGACGACATCTCCATACTATAATTCTTGCAATAGTATGAGCATATGAGATAAGACACTCATCTTATATTTCAAATCACTCACTATATGTAAAATTTGAAACAAGTATTCGGAAAGTTTACTCATATGACTATTTAGTTTTTCTTTTAAAGAAAGGTTGAGAATGTTGGAAACATTAGGGTTCAACTTACTAAATGAGTTTCATGCATATGTGTTTTAGTATTTGGATAATTGGGATTGATAGACAATTTTTACTTTATGATGAATAAAGATACTAGGTATTTGTTATTCATTCATATAATAATTGTTATCCTATATTTGCATGTTTAATCCTTGAATGATTTTATCATTCTAAATATGTCCATTGTCGGTTAACAATATGGGAATAATGTTATGATAAGGCAAATGTGAGTGTTGGTTATAATTCTAACGAGAATTCGGATTGTTCCCGCCAAACTCATATGTATTCACTAGAGATGCATATTGGATTCCCCAACTTTCAAACATTTACTTTTGGATCCTTGTCATAAGTAAAATATTGAAAATGGTTTGTTATCTACATCCTTAGACTTGAGATACAAGCAAGTTCTGTTATGTGTGGATATCATTTTTTGTAAGTATACACAAAACGCTATCTGAACAAGGTAGTTATAAAAGCTATATTTCGGAGTGATGTGAAGCAGCATCCACAACCCTTGTAGTCAATAAAGGATTTGTTACTCCACTTGATATGTGCAGAAAGTTACCATGGCGCCTCTCCAGAATTAATAAGATAATTGTTCGGCCGAACCCAAAGGGTAATGCAAGATGATACTTGATTACGTTTGGTATATCTAATTAAATTCTATAACGAGATTCTAAATGGTTAAACTATATGGAATGATTTGAGATCCATAATCCATGGTTTAACGGTATCTATAACAAAGGATTATTAGAGCAAGACATTGAATGACCATGCTACTGAAAAACTTTTACGAAACTATTCTATCAGACACTTTTAGTTAAAAAGCGAGTGAGAACGTTTGCTAGGCGTTTCCGTCGTTAGTTTTGTGTGCTATTCGACACTCCAACTCCCAAGTGGGAGCTGTTGGTTTGTGGGAGTTATAAACACACGTAAACGACTAGAAGTGTGTGAGCCGATGGGGGCACACACGATAAACACGAGTATACGTGTCGAACGTATATTTATACTTGAATATATACCCGTTACATGCATGCAAGTTGGTCCGATTATAGTACGACCCATGGGCTGTTATTTGACATAGAACTGGGTCGAATTTTGGATGTGTCTTGGGCCCTAGATGACTCCAAACGATCAGGCATATGGCAGTGGGTTTTAATTTGTTGTTTGGGTTTGTAACTTGTTGACCAAGCTAGATACCCTAGTTTGGATTGACTTGTGCCCTATATAAACATACCCTTCACCCTTGCATTCATGCGTATAATATCACCATCCTAATACCCAAACTGATCCAGTTTTCCAGCTAAAAATATCTTGGTCGATCTCCTTCCAAAGTCGACTAGGGTTTTTAGTTTTATTCAATCCTTAACTTGTGTTGATTCAAGTGTTATGGTTTAGATTATTGGAGCTTTTTGTTTCTGAGTTCCTGGTTGACAAGCTACAGCAACAAAGGGTTAAAGTTTCTGTTTGTGGACTTCTTTCTCGGATAGAAGCTGTAAGATATCGGACATCCTTTGTCCGATATCCAGTAAAGTTAAAACACAGGTTTTGGTTGTTTTGGGTACACGAACAGAAGCAAGCATGTCTTGGAGATTTTCTGTTTTCATGTGTATTATATTCAAGTTAACAAGTGTTGTTTGAATTTTATAATTACGTTCTCGACTAGCCATTAATCGAACGCATACGTTATCGGGTTTGTGTGTGATACTCTTCGAGGTATCTATTTTAGATACTTAAGGTTTCGTATTGGTTTCTTGTTCCGTTAATAGAGATCAATTGCCAAGCAAGGTTAGGGTTTCTTTTATCCCTTTTAATTAATTAATATTGTATTAATTATTTGTTTATTAAATACGTGCTTAACATAATTGCATTAACTAGATCCTATATCCGCTGCGTACTCGTAGAGGTTAATGGTTAACTGGTTCTAAAATCCCAACAATTATCAGAACTTACAACAATTGAGAAACATACACACTGAAATGGACATGCCCACTCAGTAAACAAAAACATATGAACTAAAGCTTGTCCCATATCGGATACAACTAAAGTAGACATCTCTGATAAGACTGCCTTCTAAATTTGATACATCACACAAACAGTTCTGAATACACCTAAAAATGCACCAAGACCATAGCTACATATCTACATTTCCTAACCAACTCCCTACCTAGACCATTCAACCATCATCCACAATGGACAGCTTAATGGTTTCCTTCAATCTTGGGATTATCTCTCTACGCCTTCTTCTGTTAATAGTATTAAAAGGTTTAGTGCAACTTTGGGCCTTGGCACTATAAGGCGGTGCTTAATTTGATTCCATATCAAAGCATAAAGTGGTAATAAAATAAGTAGCCATAATCCTGGAAATGAAATAACCAATTTTCACTTATTAACAAAGTTGTTAAGTATGAAATTTCATTCAAAACATTGCCAAAAATGTTGCAACATTTTGCCGCACGTTGCTCATATGACCTGCTACAGAGCTGTATATTACGCTTTTTTACATTAATCTGGATATTTGTTTTATTGTTTTTGGACTATTTTGTTAAGATCTTCCCTGTGTGTAAACAATTGAAACGTGTAGCTGTTGTCCCAAACTCTAGATCGAAATATATATTGCTAAGTGTATAAAATGAATAAGTATAATTTTTGTCTAACTATTGAAATTGTTTACATAAGTACATATATATATGTTTCTAAACGGTACTTTGAACCGTTGTAACTATTTGGTGATAACCGAATTTTGTAACCGCCAAACGGTTACAGACTTTCTAACTAACACGTTTGGTCCTTCATTATTAATATTTACATAAGAAGCATAAGTATCGAGATTATTTGGTTCACATTCTCCTCCTTAATCTTGATCGTTGCTTCGTCCTAAGTCTTGAACTCCAAGCATTTGTCGCATAGTCACGAACTTCAATCTTGGTAGAGCCTTTGTTAGAATATCTGCTCTTTGTAGTTCTCCGCTGACATGTTCCACATTGATGTGCCCATTCTCTACGCATTCACGAATGAAATGGTAGCGAATATCGATGTGCTTGCTTTTTCCATGAAAAACTAGGTTCCTGACGAGTGCTATTGCTGAAACGTTGTCGACCTTCAGAGTTATCCTTTTCTCTTCCCATCCAGTTAATTCACTAAGCAGTCGTTTTATCCATAAGGCTTGACATGCTGCTGCAGTAGCCGCCATGAATTCTGATTCACATGATGACAGCGCCACTGTTGGTTGCTTCTGAGTACACCAGGTAATAGGTGACTCTCCGAAATAAAATACTATCCCAATAGTTCCTTTTCCTTGATCAGTGTTGATTCCATAACTACTGTCGCTGTAACCTATAATCTTGCAGCCGCCTTCTTTCTTGTATATTATGCCATGCTCCTTTGTTCCTTTGATATATCGGATTACTTGCTTGACCGCCTTCAGGTGATGATCCTTTGGCTCTTGCATGAATCTGCTGAGTAGTCTGACTGAGTAACTAAGATCTGGTCTTGTATGTAGTAAGTACCTGAGACTTCCAATTAAGCTTCTTTAATAAGTTGTGTCAACTGAGTTTCCATTTTCCCCCTTGACCAACTTAGTACTGGTATCCATTGGTATTTTCGTATCATTACTATCCGCCATACTTGTTTCTTTCAAGATCTTGTTAATGTAACGTGTCTGCTTGATTGTAATCTCTCCTCCTATCTGTGTGACTTCTATCCCAAGGTAATAAGCCAACAATCCTAAGTCGCTCATTTCAAATTTATCTTTCATCTGGGATTTGAATTCTTCTATTTCCTTCCTTGGAGTGCCTGTGATTATTAAATTATCTACGTAGACTCCAACTATAAGTGTAGAATTCTTGTTCCTCTTCGTATAAACTGCTTGTTCGAGATTTCATTTCTTAAAGTCTAAAGACTTTAACGTTTGATCAAGCTTCACATTCCAAGCTCTCGGTGCTTGTCTTAAGCCATATAACGCTTTAGTAAGCTTATAGACTTTTTAAGGGTAGATGTTTTTATATGATTGTTAAAATGAGCTCTTGGAATCTCTTTATTAAAAAATTGTATGTTGTTATACAGAATCCCATGTGATTTTCTCTGATTCTTTGTGATTCATATAGAATCTCAGGTGATCCATAAAGATACTTGACGAGTATCTTTTATGGGATTCATACAAAATCCCATGGGATTTCGTATAAATCACAAGGGATTAGAGAGAATCACATAAATATATCTTTATTAAAAAGTTGTATGTTGTTATACAGAATCCCATGTGATTCTCTCTGATTCATTGTAATTCATATAAAATCCCACGTGATCCATAAAGATACTTGACGAGTATCTTTTATGTGATTCATACAGAATCTCATGGGATTCTATATGAATCGCAAGGGATCAGAGAGAATCACATGAGATTCTGAATAAATCTCATAGGATTTTCATTTTGCTTCATATAAACTGGAAGTACAAAATCACTTGAGATTCTATCTTTGTTGTGTAATGTTATGAGAAAAGTTCTTGTTCACTTTGAATATATCTTATTTACTTTGAATATATCATGTTTGATAATTATATTCTGTTTGATCACATGGGTAATCTGTATGAATCACATGCGATTAGGGATGAATCACAAGTGATTCATCAAAAGAATCCCATGGGATTATGTATGACTCACAAGCGATTCGTCAAAGAATCACATGGGATTCTGTATGAATCACATGTGATTCTTTAAAAGACTGATACGTGAGATCCAACCATTGCTTTTCGTGTGTAAATCATATGTGATTCGTGTGTAAACCAACTCGTAACAACCTCACTTACCTCAACCGTTGCTTTTCTTTCCCACTTTAAATAATGAAACAAAACTTCACAAACATCTTCAACTCCACTTGAAACAAACATCTTCGACTCCGCACAAAAGCGCATACTAAATTATTATATGAGCACTCAACCACTAGTTGTAATGGTAAACAAGCATAGACAACAACATTAATAAAACTAGATTAGAAATTACATTATTATATCATTTTCTCAAGAAACTGGTATGCATACCATGTAAACGTGCCCAATAAAAAAATTTATTCAATGAAAGAAGGTGACTGGAAATAATTAAATAATTGACCTTAATATTACAAACTTAACTAAAGTTGTACAGTATACTCGTACATTTTTATGAAATATTGCTTTTTTAAGAGAAAATAACAAATATAAATACTAGTAGTTGACAAAACTGGCCTGATGTTGGCTACTTAATTGTGTATAAATCGTTTCTGGCATTACTAAAATGATGTCCATCAGCCTAAAGCTCAAAATTAACACAAAACTTATCAAGTTTGTTTTTTCTTGCATCTGAGAACAAAAAAACATTCTCATCTATTTAATTGGGAAAACCAAAATAATTGAGCGGCAAATCAAACAATCACTCCTTATTTTCCGGCGGGTCAACGTCACAAAACCATCACCACGTCATCATCGATGGCACGTTGTAGATCTGTGGATTCTCCGGAGAATCCTCGTCACCAAAACACAACAAAATCAAAATATTTAGTAAAGATTTGGTTTTTATTGAGTTTGAAAAAATCTAGATGTGATGAAGATGAATGTATGGTGGGGGGAGGGAGAGAGAGAGAGAGAGAGAGAGAGAGAGAGAGAGAGAGAGAGAGAGAGAGAGAGAGAGAGAGAGATTTATAAAATTACAAAACTAGAGAGAGAGGTTAAGAGAGATTTATAAAATTACAAAACTACCCTTGTGTTAATTCAAATTAAATGCAGATGTTTAATCATGACCGTATGATGAATGATAGATCAATTGTTGAGATGAAGTGCTTTGATCGTTAGATATTTATTGTTCTACATTGAACTTTTGTCTTTGTCTTATATGGTAATGTTCAAACATAATCCTCCAAATAGAAAACATCATGATGTGATTATTTATAATCATTAGTTTAAACTTATAATAAGAATCTTTAGGATTTTAATGTTGTTTAAAACTTCAATTAACTAATCCCGCAAGACAACAAATATGCCGTCTTGATACTAAATCAATCCCATGTAAATCAATTAAGATCCAAAACACAACCACCAACCAAGGTTAATTAGCGTAAAATTACCCGAAACAAAACATCATATCTTCCAAAGAACAACACATCAACTCATCTTATTATGCCATTCGTTATCGGTTTCTTATATAATAAACACTTGAATGTTTATGTTTAAGCCTCCTCGAATAACACGCAATAAATCATAGCCATTTTCTTTCTCATTCCCGCTGAATTATATATCTACCAAAATCACAATGGTAAAAATTTCATTGAAATATTCTTTTTTATCACAATCGAAAATTTTGCATAATCAAACAAAAATAAAATTCTTAAGTATACCAGTATAGTAAATTTGCACAACCTAAGCGGTACGTTTATCAATGAAACTACAAACATATTTCGATTAAATTATTGTGAAATCAACTACAATATTTACACTATAAATAAACTAGTACACCTCAAAAAACCGCTACGCGTGCATTTTTTTTAACAGGAACTTACTATCTCACAATTATATTTACATTATAAACTATCTCACATGTTTTAAGAAGGACTTCAATCCACAACTATTTAGTTGGAGAGCTTCTCACACAAAAATGGGTACCATTAAGACACAAGCCTTTTATTCACTATGCAAGCATTTGTTTGTGACTTTTAATAAGTTTTAAGCGCAATATTGGATTCTCAATTAAATTGACCTCAAAAAGTTCTAATGAAAAATATTGTTTTTTGTTATGTATGTTTGAAGTTGATTTTTTTCGATAACTATGGTTTTCGACCTCTTCACCTACTAATCCACGAGGTTTGAAGTTGAAAATTTTGCATGATAAACGATTAAAACTAAAGAGTATGTTTATTACATAATTTTAGACTTTGGATTATAAACGTAAGTTGGTTATTAGTTGTGCTAGTAACGTTAAAACTAAAGAGTATGTCTATTACATAATTTTAGAGAACCAAAAATCTCTATGCAGGTCTTTGATTGAAAAGCGTTATTGTGGATGACTAAAATTTCATTGACCTATTCTTTTTTATCGCAATCAAAAGTTGAAAAAATTTACATAATCAAACAAAAAATAAAAGTCTAGAGTCTACTAGTTTAACAAATGGCACAACCCAAAACGTTTATCAATAAAACATAGACTAGAAACATATTTGGTTTATATTATTGTGAAAGCAGCACCATATGTGTATATATATTTGTGGGAACTGTGAATGCTGATTGCAATTAAAATTGAAAACACAATGAATAATTTAAAAATGTTTGGCATATTATTTCTTTTCTTTATTTTCATCACCACGTTTGCTTTTTCTTCCACTTTGAATAAAACTCATAAATGCTCGAAACAACAAAGTGAAGCTTTGCTTCTCTTTAAACAAAACCTATCCACAGGCGATCGCATAATGAATTACTACTGTCGTGTTACTAATTATCATCCAATAATGATGAACTGGAATACAAGTACAGATTGTTGTGACTGGAATGGAGTTACCTGCGACTACTCCACCGGTGACGTTATCGGTCTTGATCTCAGTTGCGGAATGCTGAAAGGTGCCATCCATCCTAACACCTCCCTCTTTAACCTTCCTCATCTCAAAAGACTCAACCTTGCTTTCAATAATTTTACTGGTTCCCAAATTCCACGTGAAATTGGAAAGTTTTCGAATAGTCTCACACATCTCAACCTCTCTTATTGTTTGTTATCTGGCCAAGTCCCACCGGATATCACACTCCTTCATAAATTGGTCTCTCTTGATCTCTCTGAAAGCTATTACTATTTGACGCTTGGACAAGACGTTTTAATAAATATGTTTCGAAATTTTACTAATTTGGAAGAGCTTTTACTTGAATATGTTAAAATCTTTTCGGTTTTACCTACCAATCTTAACATCTCTTCTTCTTTGAAATTACTAAATCTTTACCGCACTGGATTGCAAGGAAAATTACCTCATTACATTTTCAATCTTCATTCTTTGGAAACACTCGACTTGTGTTTCAACAGTTTCACAGGTGATTTCCCTTCGGAAGTCTCAGGTAACCTAACGCACCTTACTTATCTTGATTTATCATATAACATACTTAATGGGACATTGCAATCTTGGTTGTTTACTTCCCCCTCTTTACAATTTCTCCGTCTAAATTATAACATGTTCAGTGGAAAGGTGCCGTTTGAGTCATTTGCTCTTCCAGCATTACAAGTGTTATACCTCAAAAACAATCAGTTAGCTGGCCAAATTGATGTGCAAACATTTCGACAACTCACCAACCTCACTCATCTGGACCTTTCATCTAATAATTTTAGTTGTGAGTGGGAGTTGGATACATTGTTATCAAGCCTGACAAACCTTGAAAGACTC